>OY744475.1:233253337-233853337 GCA_963556175.1 Tipula confusa
TTTACCGCAAGCATTAATCGATGCCATTCAGAACAACCGTCGATTCTGTTCGAGCTTTGATCTTTGTCATGAGTTGTATTTAACCGAGTTGGATCTAAATTTGCACTTAAAGACCGATTACTGGTTAGATGTGGTTAAGGATTTATATCCTCGATACCATGCACTCCCAATGGATAAAAAAGAATCGTTACCTTGTTCCTGGATTCCAGTATTTGCTGGTGAATATGGAGCTGCATACTTTAGTCATATTTGGTCAAGACTAGTGGCAGCCGATGCGTACAGTGCATTTTTGGACGAGACACATACACAAGATGAAATTGGTAAACGTTTCCGGGACACGTTCCTTAGTTACGGTGGTGCTGTATCACCTGCCGAAGTATTTAGACGTTTTAGAGGACGGGATCCGTCATCAAAGGCGCTCCTTTCAAGTTTAGGATTAAAGAAACAAAAAAAAGCGGCAATAGTTGAAAACTAATCGTTTTGTGTTGTATAGTTTTGAAAGTTTTGAAAAATAAAATACAAGATGTGCTTGTAGTCCCGCTTTTATACTTTTCACTCATCAATCATATCGATATTAAATCGACCAGACTTTTCTTACGGTGAAACAACCAAAAGAAGCCAAGTCGTTCGCTACCCAAATGAGCAATTGTTTCAGGAAATAACCTCTGAACCAGCGTACTCGCTGTCTGACACTAGGAAATTATATTTTTTTGTAATTGCCCTCATCGTCGCGTTTGATGAAGTGTCATGCGTGTAAGTGACCAATCATTCGAATTTACTCAATATCTTGGACGACTCAAAACTGATCTTTAGAAATTAACACCGAAGAAACATACTCACGTCTCACTGTCTTTATTTCTCATCCGTAAGTGTCCAACTCTCACACCTATACAACGCAACGGGTCAGATCAACTCCTTTTTCAGCTTGTTGGCATTTGTAAAGTATTTATACTTTTGCAGTGCGCGCATATTTCCTAGACCGTTCCTAGAAATTAACAAATGTTCATTTTGGCTTCGGCGTGTCAGATGCAAGTATGTCTTGTTCCTAAGTGGGTATATTTGAGAGAAAAGAAGGTAATCGCCACAGTAAGAACTTGTGCGATCGCAAAGTATGGACCTATATTTTTAAATAAGTCAGACAGCCAACTCTAGCATTAAAATCACTTTACTGACGTGGTGTTATGATATGAATCCCATAAGATCAACTAAATTGTTGGCGCGTGAAAAACGATTGACAGGTGGTTCATAACCGTAGTCTACACTTACGATTACCGACTACTTTGAAATGGAAGACATCCTTTTTGGCGTTAGAAGAAATCCAACACCTAGATGGCCAAGTTAATCTCCAACGTGAAACCACGTATCTTGATACAGATGGACTCCTTTTTTATCTTAGCGTCTGCACGCTCTAGGGATATCGCAAGGACCAAGAAGCAGTTACAGTTAGTTAAAATTTCATTTATTATGTTTATATAATATGTAAGATCACTTATCTATTGAGCATCGTATTTCTCTATCAATTCTTCAAGCTCCCGTTTGAGTTCTGAATTCATCGGATCCAATTTAATTGCTTGATTTAATTCATCTTCTCCTTGATTTGGATACCCCAAATGAAATAATGATTTGCCGCGGCGTGCTATACACTCAATCCGTGCCTGTAAATTAGCATCACAATGTGGAATCAACAATTCAATCGCTTTGGAACAATCTTCGGTAGCCCGCTGATAGTTATTTAGTGCAAAGTGTGCTTCCGATCGTTTCAAATACAGGTGGTAGTATTTATCGGTTATGCGAATAGCAGCTGAATATGCAGCAACTGCCCCAAGATAATTTTGTTTAGCCAGAAATTCATCACCTTTGTCTTGAAGCCACTCTGGATTTCTTTCCTCTGGTCGTAGATCTTCTTCCACAAATCCAATGGTTTTTTTAGCCAAATGTTGTTTAGTAAGCCACTCTAATTCCTGTTCACGTTGCGATTCCCTGATCGGAGTCACAAAATTCCGTTTGCTAAAATTTATCACAATATTTCCCGCCGATCGAACTCTTGGCAACAGTGGTGCTTCAATTATTTTCGGTTTCTGTTTTCTTACAATTTTTGGAGCCGGTGTTGTTTCAATTGCTCTCGGTTTAGGCATCGTTAACGATACGATCTCCTTATCAAAAGCTGATTTTGACATATTTTCAATTTTTTCACGTGCTGTCGACTCTCGCTCCATCTCTTTAAGCATTTCTTGTCGTTTGGCATCCGCCTTGTGTTGAATTCGTTCTTTTCTACGTTCTTCTTCCGCTTTTACATGGCCATTTAACACTTTTTCCTTTTCTTCGACAATTTCATTTTTGGCCACATGGATTTCCAGTTCATCCCATTCGATTTCGTCGACTTTTTTTAGGTAAAAGTAAACGGCAAAATCCATTAGGCGACATCGACTTTTGGCATCATCAATCGGATGCTTCAGGAATTTTTCAAAATAAAACGGTGGATTGTTCACCTTCACATAATTTCGATGGATAAAAATGTCAGCATTTCGTGATATTTTCTCGTAGTATTTTACTTTTATTATGATTTGATCGAGACTTTGCTCCCAGGCATAGTCTTTTATTAGGATCGGCATGTTAAAGGATAATTATTTTTCTTGAATATGACATTAAAGAAAATCCGATATCGATCAAACGGTTTATATTGATATGGCAACCACGTTCAAGCGAAAATAATGAGTGGAATTACGATTTTATTCGAACTCGAATGGGGATTTGAGTTGGATACGACGGCAACAAACCATTTTGAATCACCATGCCGTCATGCAAATGGATTTTACTACGAAATTTTGGAAAAATAAAAAACGGCTGTTTATATAGTTTTCGGGGGTCATCCAACAACAAATAACTAGTTCGAGCTGATCATTTTTTTATTTTTCAAAGAATAACAACAAGCTTGTTTTGTAATTATTAAAACAAAAATAATATATTAACAATAAAAATATGTTTTTGAAAAGTATTTAATACATTTTGTGTTTCCTGTCAATATTTTTTTGTTTTTATTTAGTTGCGGCCATTTTCTTGTAATTGGCCATGGTATTTGATGGTGTGGTGATACCACGATTTTTTAAACAAAGTTGATCGAAATTTTTTCGCAAATTTTTACGAAGATTTTCTCGCTCCTGTGTTATTACTTTATGCCTAATTTTAAAATCTGCTATCAATTCGTCTGGAATAGCACAATCGCCATCGTTTTCCTCTTCGGAATCGACCTGTAAATTTTACAGAAAAAAAAATTACCAAATCACAAATTTTCTAGCACATTTTCTAATACTCACCAACATTTGCTGTAAAGTTAATGTTATACCACCGGGTCCAATATGCCTAGGATCAACAAAATCCGGGGTATTACGACAACTGTTATTTCGATGATGATGAAATTGTAACGGCTCATGGTTACAAAACCCGTCTGAACATGCCACCTCTGAACCTTCCGGTGAACTAGCAATACTAGAAGTCCTGGAATTTTGATGAGACGACACCAACGATAAACACGTGCCGTCGTGATGCGACGATGGCTCCGAAACATAGCCACCATCTATTGATTTTGTACACCCTCCTATAATATTCTCACAGGAATGACAAGAAGATACGGAAACCTCATCTTTCACAAATTCAATGTTCTCCTTCCCTCCCGTATTATTATTCGTATTGGATTTGCTGCAACAAAGTGGTATTGATGTCAAATTCGCAACATCATTGATTTCAAGTTGCACCCCATCCGCATCATAATCGTCGTCATGATAATCTTCATGTTCATCCATTGAACACTCACAATTATCGGGGACTGGTTCAGGATCACATGCATGGCATCGTGACGATTCGTTTACGCCACGTTTCTCGTTCTTCTTCTTTTTCTTTTTAAGTTTTTTCTGTTCTTTTCGTTGTTCCTTGGCGCGTTCGGCACGACTTATTTCCTCGTATAACAGTTCCAAATTAGTTATACCACGTTTTTTCTCTACAGCCATATCAAAATTACGACTTAGGGCATGCACAGCTACGGCGGCTAAAACTTGACATGCATTCTCCTCTTCCTTTAAACACACATAAATGCGACGAAGTCTTTCATAAATACACATACCAATACATGTTAATACTTCTTCCTGAGCTATTTCTAAAGTTTTTGCGTGGCGTTCCCGATGACGTGAATTACTAAAATGAAACCAAGTTAATAAATTTAATTAGTAAACTAGTAATATAATGCCGTTTCGTGTAGTATACTCAAGCTATTAATGTAAGAGAGTCTTTGCAGTCTTACGTTTGGGTTGCTAATGTGATTAAATCTGTAAGACAACTAACGTTACTTTACAATTAAATCAATCAAGTTCATACAAATAAAACCTTCTTCTACTTCCTAACTTATGCCTACCATGTTTACATTAAGGCGTTAAGAATGACTTTCTGCAAATAATAATTTTTCCATTGTTACTCTAAAAAAGTGGGGTTAACTATGACGCACATAAGGTTTTGACCTTAAAATTTGCCTAAAACAAAAAAACAGCAAAGGAGTGGGTTCCGTTCCGTCAAAATATTAGATTTAATGTTAAAATATGCCAGGTCTAATTGCTTATGCCAATTTCTTTGTATATTACGATAATACATGCTTACCTTCCATTTAATTCTGGTTCAGCCCTCTTAATTAACCCGTCTATAAATTCTGTAGTGGTTTTTAAATGAATATGCTTGTCGGCCAAACATCGTCTTATACCCGAATATAATGCGGCAACATAACCTTTCTCTTTGGCAGGATTACTATCGCTAACCAACAGGGCGGCGGCTTTTTCAACCTAAATAAATATAACGACGCAATAAAAAATGTTACGATTAAAACAAGTTATTTCCAATATGTGCTTAGCTATGCACATACCTTTGTTCGGCAATCCTGACAAAATTTATGTTTCTTCAAATAATTATCCAGAGTTGAGTTTAAATCATGTGCTTCAATTACGGCTATTTCTTCTTTACACTGTTGTTTCATTGAATGCCATACATCTTTCCATATTTCGGAAAATGGTTTGGAACGAAATGAATCCAGTGAATGTAGATTACATCGGGAATTCTTTTTATTTCTTGATTGATTTTCAAGTAGACTATTCAACAGTATATTATGTTTATGAAGCAAGGTGCATACAGTCTGGGCCGACTCGATTTTATCTTTTGCTACAGTTAAAACGCCTTTCTCGGTGATAACAACTGGATCTAATGTTGGATGTTGTGATAACATTAATTGATAGAATAATCTTTCAACGCTACGACGACATCCAACGCAAGGGACACTTTGACGTAGGACATTTGTGAATTCGGTACTGGATACTTCAAGCGAAGTTTTAAGTTCTTCTTTGGAAAGTAAACTATACTTTCGATTGAATTCTTCAAGTGCCTTTCCCTTGACTAATGGATGATCGAACACTAGCCCCTTCGAGTTAAGATCCATCAGCATCTGATTAAACGAAAAATATACAACAAAAATTGTTAGAAAATTACTTCGCGATGAACTTGAGCTCCATTTCCTGAGCAATAATAACTCGCGTGTATGCATACGGTGTTCATTTCTATGTGTGCAAGTGCGATAAAGAAAAAAGTTTCCATCTTTAGATTTGGAAGTGAAAACTTTAGTAAAAAAAAACAAACATTTCGGCACGAATTACACCTATTTCTTTTATATCATCGACAAAATTTTCGATTCTCAGACAATCTATCTACAAAAAAATATTAATTTCTATATAAATTTAGCTAAGAAAAGTTGTTCACCATTAAATTTTCACCACCGATCAACGGGAGTTGTCGTTTGGATATTACGACACAAGACATATCATCTTGACGATAAACATACATTAATTTCGCCATTATTTAGATAATAAAACGCAAAACTATATTCATATATTCAAAATAAACTAATCAATCTATGTGATTTTTTATGTAACACTTTAATTGTTTAATTATATATTTCACAATATTTTTTTCTTTTTAAACACCAAAAACTAACACGTCGTTTTCTCAATTTAATCAGCAGCCATATTGGTTTAATGGTTACTTTTGAAGGGGTGCTGCCGCATTAAAATAATATTTCCTTATTTTTTTATGAATGAAAATCTAGTACAATTATAAATTTGAAATATGGTTTACATGGAGCCGGGAATATATCATTATAAATTAGCGAAAATTGACAATTTATAGCACAATTTTGTTTATTTTTAAATATTTTGAATTTAATTTATGTTCTATAAAGATTTTGAAAATTAAATATAAAGACAAGCTCACTACTGCAGACATTCGGCGAAGTATGATTCACATGGTCAGCATGATTTACATGAAACAATCAATTATTACAGAAAGTGAAATATATATATATATATATATATATATATATATATATATATATATATATATATATATATATAGATGATTGTCTGATTTTAAACATAAATTAATACGAAAATATGCGGTTATTTAAACTAAAATTATATAAATGTGACAGTCCTTCAACGATTCACCTCGCAGCGCAAAAAAATTTATAAATATGTTCACATGCACCTCGCACAAATGTCAAAACAAATCATATGACCTTTGTTATGATAAATTACCATTTGTGGACGAATGAATTTTGCGTATCGACATAAATGGAAATCTAATTGAAATTCACAAATTATAACAACAACAATTCGATTATAATTGAAATTCTAATAATAGTAAGAGAACAGATTTTTTTTATTGTTAGTACACGCATTGTTGAAGGGGACATTGAGTTATGCGAGATTTAGAATTTCTTGTGAGAGCTGACGACAGATAATCGACGAAAGATGCAATCGAATACAATACGACGGGTTGTGATCACTGGGATTGGTATAGTCTCGTCGATTGGATGTTCGACCGGTACGGCATGGCAAAATTTATTAGCTGGGCAATGTGGCATTGCCAAACTTATTGGTGGGGATTATGAGAATTTGCCGTGTAGAGTAGCGGCCAAAATTCCAGCGGAAATGCTTAATTTGGAAGATCATTTTAATAAACGAGATTTGAAAACAATGTCACCAGCTAGTGCGTATGCAATGATTGCCGCAAAAGAAGCATTAGAACAAGCTAAGTACACGCCAACCGAACAGTCACAGAAAGATAATACTGGAGTTGCTATTGGAATTGGAATGGTTGACCTAAATGATACCTGCCAAACATATGATTTACTAAAAAAAGGCTATAATCAGATTAGTCCGTATTTTGTTCCTCGAATTTTAACGAATATGGCCGCAGGGCAAGTTAGTATAAAATATGGTTTTCGTGGGCCTAACCACTCGGTATCTACAGCTTGTGCTACTGGCGTTCATTCGATAGGAGATGCATATCGTTTTATAAAGACGAGTCAGGCTGATGTAATGGTCTGTGGTGGGGCTGAAGCATGCATTAGTCCATTGTCAATAGCTGGGTTTGGTCGACTCCGAGCACTGAGCACCAATTTTAATGAAAAACCTCACGAATCATCGCGGCCATTCGATAATGATCGTGATGGCTTTGTTATGGGCGAGGGGGCTGCTATTCTAATACTCGAAGAACTGAATCATGCACTTACACGAAAGGTTGATATAATAGCAGAAATTTTGGGTTATGGTTTATCGGGAGATGCCTCACACCTAACCGCACCCAGCAAAGATGGAATGGGAGCGCAATTGGCTATGAATCGTGCGGTTCAAGATGCAAATCTAGTACCAACGGATATAACCTACATAAATGCACATGCAACCTCCACTCCAATAGGCGATCAAATTGAAGTCAAAGCAATTCATGGTGTATGTGGTGAACATAGTAAACAAATTTTTGTCTCCTCGAGTAAAGGTGCGCATGGACATCTACTAGGATCGGCCGGAAACCTTGAAGCAGCTTTTACGGCCCTAGCATGTAAAACCGCATTATTGCCACCAACTATAAATCTTAAAACTATAACGGATGACATGAACGTCGTAAATCATGTACCGACAAGTATAAAGTGGCAGAATTCGAATAAAAGACGGGTGGCATTAAAAAATTCATTTGGATTTGGCGGAACCAATGCGTGCCTGTGCATAGGCGAATTTTTATTGTAGAAATAGTTTAGTATCCAAAATATAGAATTTCCTTAAGAAAACATTTATTTTATTCTAAAACCTCTTCACCTTCAACAACCTCTTTGAAATTTAATAGTTCCAATGTGCCCGTTCCTTTGGTACCATTACGAATTAGATCATCAATTTCACGATAATTTCCCGGATCTGTTATACAGATTATAATTAGCGTAGTACCATTCCACTCCTCCGATTCGACTTTCGATAGAGCGACCAGTTTTTCTTTAATTTTTTTTGATTCCTTTCCTTTTAAAATTATTTTGAGCCTCATCTGAGCCCTTTCCAATGGAATTATCTCTTTAAGTAATTTGATTACGTCGAGAGCCTGTTGTTTCGAATTTCTATTAGGTTTTACAGAATAATGGATATCTTTCATAGCTTTTTCGATTATGGTGACTGGATATGGACGCTTGCTCTCCGGATTAATGCACATTTCTGTCACATTTGTGGATATTTCCTTTAACAAAGATTCGAGTTGATTTGTACGTTCCTTGTCCGACACCTGAAGTTCACCCTTTGCCAAAATTATTTTACATATCTCTGTTTGGTCGTCTAGTCCAAAAGCTGATGTTAAATCGGATGTTTTAGCTACTTGCCCCTTTGATACATTCGTAAAGACAGTATGCGTTTGAAGAACTTCATCCAGATCTTTTTCTCTAAAATTAATTTAAATGTATTTATAGAGATTACGCATTAATATTTACTTACTGCAGTTCACCGTGTGACTTACATGTTATTACGCCAGCTTATTACTTTATTGCGATAGCATGCTATTTCGAAACGTTTACCACATTTTTTCATACGAACTACGGCCACATTTGTAAGACGAATTTGATTTGTTGGTGTAAATATTCCAGCCATTTCGTAAAATTAAATTTTCGTTTTTTTTTTGTTTTTTTCACTTTAAATTTTTGACAACTTATGAATTTTATATTTTGACATTTGGAGTAGGACGATTATAATATAAACAAAGTGTCCGAAAATGGCGGTCTTCGAAAAGGTTTTTCGAAATTAGTGGAGGATTTTTGTACTACAAAAAAATTGTTTATATGAACGCAATGATATATTTGGGACAATATTTTTATGGGCACCATTTAAATAATTATTATTCGCTCACTCAACTTTTTTTACTTGATCCTTCGTTTGCACAAACGTGGATGTAGAATCACTTATAGTTCATCGGCATTCATCCACAAAATATACCAATTGATATATTGCTAGGTTTAAACTTAGAAAGACCCAAAGAAACCCTTATTGGTTTGTTCAAGTAGTTAAAACAGGTTCAGGTTCACACCGATCGTTGTACTGCACTAGACACAATCGGGGCCTCTTGAAGTTGAAATTGACCTGGAAGATGAACTCGATGTAGCACCTAAAGCAGCGCCGTCGATATAACTACGCCGATCCGGTTAAGTAACTTCGGGAAAGATGCCATCGCGTTACGCTAATTACAAGAAAGAGAATTTTAGTAATGGTGACCTATCACTTGACACTCATGACTATTGCGTAAAATGTGATATAAAATCTAAATACCAAGGTAGAGCTAATACCACAATTAGAATTAAACTTGAATATTGGTGTACATTAATTAATGTTTTGGTACCCTGCAATATGTTGTGTTCGAATATATTATGTTCACATGATATAAAACAATTATCTACACTTTCGACCAATAATTTCGATTTCTGAATTCGACTTTTGTTTTATTTTCGAAAATGGCCGTCACACATATTTTGTAGTCAGAACAAATATAAAGAAAATAAAGCAGCATACATACATTTTGTACCCTAAACCTAAATATTTAATTATTATACATTTTTTTAAGTTTTTTTGTTCACTAAAAAATAAAAAGAAATTAATTGTAAATGTGCGATTTATCGATATATCCATAAAATATTTAAATCAAAAAGTCTGTAATTATTTTCGATAATAATATGTTGTATTCTAGTTGTTGGTCGTTGTCGTCGTCGCGATATATTTATGGAAATGGAATATAGAAAAAATAATAATTTTTTGTGTGTGCAACTTCTTTTGTTCATCAAATGAAAAAGAAAAAAAAATTGAGTGAAATATAATAAAAAATAAACAAGGAAATATCATTAAAAAAAATAAAATGGCATTAGTGACAATTAAAAGATCACCAAGTGTTAATAATTCACCTCAATGTACAAATTCAGTAAGTCTTTCACATTTAATCGTACCTTAAATAGATTTTTGGTGTGTGCAGTGTGTACACCAAGTCAGAAGTGTACATATATTGTTTTGCGTGAGTTTCATCTGTTTTCGAATTGAATTTTTATTTTTTAATTATAAAACTAAAAAAAAAATAAATAAAATAAAATCGCATATTGCCAAATATGTTAGTCGTTCGCGTATTTTTTTTATTTATATTAGAAAAGAAAAACTATGATTTTATTTTATAAATAGACACCAAAGTTTTTCAATTTTTCATTCAAATTTCACTCACTCGTCGTACTCGTAAAAAAAAGTTGTAAGCAAAAAATTCTATAAATAATTGGAAAATATATTTTCGCTGTTTTTCTTTTTTTGTTTTATTTTGATTCTACATATTTTTGATATAAGTATATAAAAATTATAAATACATTTAGTTTTTAATTAATAACCGAACGATAATTACTTTATATGGGCCCAATCCATGCTATGTGATTTTATATGGCCATGCATTTCGCGGCTGTCTCTGAACAATTTCAGAATATTTTACGCTTTACATATTATTGCATCGAGCATTTCCATTGTATACTGAACACAAAAAAAAAAACAAAAATAGCCTTTTTTTTATTTAAGAATCGTATAATTATTGTAGAAAACGCAAAAAAATCTTTTTGGACAGTTGTCAGAGCTTTGTGTCGCAGTTTATGACGACAGTCAACACACAAAAACGTGTGTTTTTGTGGAAAATGGAATTTGCGACACAAATAGATCTCGTTGGTTGGAACATCTAAAATTGGATGGCCTTACGCACTGTGTAATACACAATGTATTTTCAGTGAAATTTGGTTTGATAATCGCTAGTGCGATACTTTTCACCCATACACAACATTCACTCGACTGGAAAATATGATCAAATCAGTTAAGAAAAAATCGTTACAAAATCATTCATTAGCCAATCCCCGTACAAATATTTTCATATACTTGCTGGGCTGTTGTTGTCGGCGAGAGGGCCCTTTGGAGTAGAGAACTACTCGAGAACCTCCTGATTGTCTATAACAATACGAAGAGCAAGCTTAGGGCCGAAATCGTTGGAACCGAAATGTTCATTCGGGCCAGTAACGGCCGGTCAAAACCGATTTAGTATTATTATTAGTGCTGATCGGAAAAGCGCAAATACCTTTGAACGTTTATTGAAAATACAGGCCTATTCGTCAACATATATATTTAGTATAGTATAACCATTCGGATAAAATTTATCATCCCCAGCGCGATAACAACAAAAATAAAACATGAGTTCTGCATCGAATTAAATATGTAATCCGCCTTATCATAATTTTCGGATGGAGTAAACAATAATAAAGCTGATTAGTCGTGTTATATAGGTTAAAATTTAAAACTGGGATACTGAACAATCTGAGAGTTCATGACACATGTTAAATAATAATAGGTAATAGGATTTAAAAGCCATTGCTAGTCCGTACTGTTGTATCGATACAGAATAAGCCAAATCGTTCCCTAGCCCGAGGGGCATAGACGCCGACAGCGACATCGACATCTTAGTGGCCAGCATACCCGCTATTCATTTACTCGGATTTGTAATCTCTTACTCAAAAGTCACGTTCTCTCTTTAACTTAAAAATCAGGTTCCCACTCTCACATCTCACATAACTTTTTTAATTTTTTTATAAACGAGCTTTATAATTATTGGTTCTTAGTTCATGTTGGGAGTACGGATCTATATTTTCATATAAGTCAATCTGATGTTGGCTTTAGCATTAGTCACCACACACTGCTCCGGTATGGAACGCATCGGTTCATCCAAATTTTTGTAAAACTGTTGTTTGGACCTCGTTGCCATAAATTTTGAGAACAAAAACAATTGAGAATTATTAAATAAAAATAGGAACTTGGAAAATATATTTATAATTTGTTATACACGTTTGTGTACAACGTCCTACTTAAGTACTGGGTAGCTTGAAATATCCATTTGTACATTGCATTGCTGCAGCCATCCTGTACTAGCATGGACGATAGTTCTTGCACTTAATAAGGGGTCATAAGTTCTAATCGTCGTAATCAAGTAATGAAAAAAACGTGACCTGCCCTCATTCCTGATTTGTTGTACTCTTAGGAATTTAACCATTCAATCAAACAACTTAGCGCTTGTGTGTAGGCTATAAAATGATAATCGGTTTGGGAAAATTAGAAAATGTATCCATGTTTGTTTATATTGTCATTGGAAAAATGGTTTCGTCTAAAATGATGTCATCCTTGAATCAAAGACTGACTGACTTTATAGAAAACAAATAAAAAATATTACATGAAATTTAAGCCGTTGACGTTCTTATACACAAATGTGTATTGTAAAATGCCTGATTTGTAAGGTTAGAAATTAGTTAGAAGACAGATGCAACTAAATGTGTCTTAACTTGTAAGCTTCCTATAGTACATCGATGCTATTTATAATATGTATTTTGTGCCTACACAAATGTGTGCTTTTGTTTCATTATTAGTACAATAAAAACCAACGTTTGTAGATTATATTAAATGACACATTTATGTAGTTTGAACATTAGTCCCGTTGAAATTGTTAATTGTTTTTATCTACACGTTTGTGTACACTATTCTTATGTTACAACAAAACTATTTTTTTTTTAACTCAAAAGTGTTAAAGTAAGACATTTAAAAGGAACTGCCTCTGTTCATTCTGAATTTTATGAAGTAAAATTTCGGAAAACCTGTGTTTTATCTCTTGCCCTAGCAAGAGATTTGAGGTTCAGTGCATTAACGGTTTTTCCGTTTACAAATATTGATTAGAGATTAGCTTACCTTACATAAAAACGATTATCGGCTGCTTGGAGGCAACGATACCTGATCGATATCTATTTTTTTCCTGCGACGAGCACATAATACTGTGGTGGAATTCTAAGGATATCATGCTCGTTTATATTTATTTACGAGCGATTGCTCGATTACATGCGATTGCTCCTAAACCACGGAGGTCTTATGAATTTTGAGGGACTTTATGATTAGAGTATTTTTAACATTCAGGAAAACTCAATTCATAATCAAGTTTTTTTAGACTCAATAATTAGAAAGATTATTTTCAATTAAATGTTAGTTTTTCCTTTCACTTTTTATTTTGTTATGTTGAGCAACTTCATGCAGCAATTACATTTTGGTTACATTTTTTTTTATCTATCTAAATATTATGATTAGCACATAAAATTGGTGTATATCGCATGGTGCTATAATAAAATGCCACTTCGACGAACATTTATTTTGGGTGTGTCGTTCGCAATCAGTAATCAGTAATGTTGTAATTGATAATTGATATAAAAACAAGTTAACCGGTGATTCTAATAATAGCCAATGCCTTCGGGTTGCCAAATGTGAATGGTCATTGATCTCTTGTTCTTTTAGAATCTTAGGTTTTGGTAATCACTTTAACATAATTACCCGCAAAATATTTTTGAGTTGGAACTTAAATCATAAAACGATAACATGACGAGTTTCTTTATCAAATCAACCAGTTAAATGTTTATTTATCAATCAATGATTCAAACATTCGATAATTTTAATGCTAAAACATAGCTTTGTTTACATTCAATATTGTTTTGGAATAAAATATTACACAGCAACTTAAACAAAACTTTGAATTTTAACTTTAGAAATTTTTAATCTAATCGAAATTCTTTGAACATTTTTAGGATTCTACTGGTACAGACGAAGTTGATGGTTTAAAACACAGAAGGTAATGGTTTTGCATATTTATGAGTTTGGCTGAAAAACCCTCGATTATATTTTTATCTACTTTCTAGTCTTAACGAGTGCTATTTTGCTGGCAAAAGTGCAGCACTTGCTCTAGGACCAAATGAAATATTATGCAACACAACCGCGAATATAACGGCCGACAGTCAAACAATACTTGTTAATTCGGACTCCATGACGAACATAAATAAAAATGCAATAAAACCGGCTTCCGACATCCAGCAACATTTACAATCAATGTTTTTCCTTTTGCGCCCCGAAGAAACATTAAAAATGGCTGTAAAATTAGAATCAGCGCGACCCGAAAGATCTCGATATTTAGTGGTTGTGTCCCGGCCGTATGTGAATTCAGCGCAGATATCATCTTCGATGACGGCATTACCGACTGAAGATGAAGATATACAATTAAATGAGCAAATTACACTAAGAAGTGCAAAACATCATGAATATTATAAGGCGGCCGATGAGTCGCGTGACTTTTATAATGTTCCACGAATGAACAAAGATCCAAGTGCTTTTAATAATATGTTAAATGATTATGATGTACCAGGCCGAGATTTTTCAACAGACTATGTGAATTCAGAGGACTTTAGCTGTCGAAATTGTAATGTAACGAGTAGTGAGCGAGAAGAATCGTGTCTACTTGGTATCGATTGCAATGAAAAAACTTCTGTTGGTCTAGCTTTGAGAATATTAGCGGATACGACCATTCGGCTTGATGGTGATGGTGGTTTTAGCGTAACAATTTGTGGACGAACGCACATATTTAAACCGGTTTCAGTTCAAGCCATGTGGTCTGCACTACAAACTCTACACAAAGTGTCTTCCAAAGCTCGGGAATATAATTACTATCCGGGTGGGCCTTCGCATGATTGGGTAGCATATTATGAAAATCATATCGATTCAGATCGGTCATGCCTCAACGAATGGAATGCAATGGATTCTTTAGAAAGTCGTAGACCGCCGTCACCCGATACGGTTAGGAATAAGTGAGTGACATCACCCGGTTTTGATCTAACATAAAATCTTATAAACGTTTATTTATTTATTTCAGACCAACCGAACGCGAAGAGACTGAACGTGTGATACGAACTGCACTTAAAGAGATTATGATGGTGGTCGATTTAGATGAAGTGACCTCAAAATATATAAGAAGTCGGTTAGAAGAGCATTTGGATATGGATTTGGCTGAGTTCAAATCGTTTATCGATCAAGAAATGCTAATCATTTTAGGACAGATGGATGCACCAACTGAAGTTTTCGAACATGTATATCTAGGGTCCGAATGGAATGCAAGTAATTTAGAAGAGCTACAAAGGAATGGGTAATTATTTACCGTGGACTGTATACAAGTTACGTGTATAACCAATTTTTTTTTAAATTTTCTACAGGGTACGACACATTTTAAATGTAACGCGAGAGATTGACAATTTCTTTCCTGGACTTTTCGATTATTTTAACGTTCGAGTGTATGATGACGAGAAAACGGATTTACTAAAACACTGGGATAAAACATTTAAATATATAACGCAGGCCAAGCTTGAAGGCTCAAAAGTTTTGGTGCATTGTAAAATGGGCGTGAGTCGATCGGCATCCGTTGTGATTGCGTACGCAATGAAGGCGTATAATTGGAATTTTGAGAAGTCGCTCAAACACGTGAAAGAGAAGAGAAGTTGTATTAAACCGAACAAAAGTTTTTTATCGCAATTAGAAATGTATCAAGGTATTTTGGAGGCTATGAAAAATAAGGAAAAACTACAGCGCAGTAAAAGTGAAACGAATTTGAAAAAATGTACGAAAGATGCGAGATTGTTGGCGGGATCAGAACCGACGCCACTAATACAAGCGATGAACGCGAGTAAAGAGAAAAAATTGGCATTGATACGTAGCAAAACTTTACGAAAAAGTTTTACTGTGAGACCGAAAAGTTGGTCACCTGACAGCAATGTCGAAACAATCCTTCAGTTGCATAAACAGCAATCTCATTCCCTTGAGAATATCGTTATGTCGCAGTCGTCATCGATCCGAGTGCAAAGTAATTCACTTTACTTAGAAATCGAAGAAACAAGGCATATTCGTCTACCATGCTACAATGGTCAAAATTACAGTGTATCTCAGAACCAGGCGGTATACTTGCAACAGGATGACGAAATAAATTCCTTAGGTAAAGTGATCGTAGAGGATCAGGAACTGACATTCATTACCACCGATATATTACCACACAGCAATGTTAAATATTTAAATTTGGATGTAACCGAGACCTCGACATCGACTGATCCACAAGATCACCATTGCCCACCACCTCCACCACCACAACCACCACCGCCTCCACCACCCCCACCACCACCACGAGCACCAGCACCACCAGCACCATCATCATCATCATCATCATCATCAGAAACAAATAAAAACGAAGGGACCAGCGAACCTATTAATACAAAAGATACATGGGATCCGGGGGAGATCACCCACCAAGAATTTAGTAATTTAAGTGTTGAATGTAAATCTAGCCATAACAAAACTATAAATCCAACAACATGTGATAGTCCAACACTAGTTTGGACCGCTTCGGCACAAGTAGTTCATACACCTATGGTGAATTTATCTATAAGTGAAACAAAGGAATTATTAACAACAACAACAACAACAAGCGACAACGACGACGACGATGATAATAAAAGTTCGAGTTCGCGTAATAGTTCTCTAAATAACGCTAGTAACAAAACTAGTAGTTGTAAAAAAGATGTATTTTCATCTCAATTGGATAATGTGTTTGATCACGAGGAAGATGAAAATAAAAGTTCGAATAATTATCAACAGCAAAATCATCATGAAACGATATCATCAGCATCGGCAAATCAACACATAATAGTAGCAAATGCGGCTCTAAATCCTACAACAATATCATCACATATTAATAATAATAATAATCATAGTAATAATAGTAATAGTGGTTTGATCGATAGTCATGTGTCACGGCAGAGTTCGTGGAGTAGTGTGGATTCAGCGGTCGTGTTAAATTATAATTCAGGTAAGTCTGTATTAAAAATATATTGGCTATCCCAAGAATCGCTTCAAATTGCAATATAAATAAATTTCAGGCTCCATAAATTTTGTGCATTTCAAGCTTCACTTGATGTGGCTTGCCAGGCTTATGTGGCCATTTATCAAACGCATTATGAAAAGCTTTGATTCTGATTTTTAAGAATTTTCATATTCTTACATTGTTTTCAGAAATTGACAAATCCACTGAGGATGTATTGTCCAGTCCAAGTCACGAAGTTGAACACGTAATCGTGCCAATCGAAATCAACCAATAGCTTAGAATTTTTTGGTTCTCATTTTCATCCGAATGTTTGTTTAATTTTCTGAATTCTGACAAATTAAAAGTAAAAATCGATATGAAAATATGAACTCACTTTTATTTTAATTATTTTGTAATTTAAAAAATTTAGCCAGTAATTTTATAAATAGGCACACTTAAATGTTGGTAGATTATCGTGGTAATTTTTTTATTTTATTTTTTCTAATTCTGTATTACCTGAAATATTGCGTCAGTTTAATATATCGAATTTACATTTTTTTTAAAGGTGAAGCTCGTGATACACCATCACGTCATTCGTCGTGGGGTTCGGGTGACAATAGACAAGCGCCATCTCGCAACTCATCTTGGGGCTCGTACGATATGCGCAATTCTAAAAATTTTAACCTAAAAGAACGTTTGAAATTTAATCACGACGAAATTCTATTAATGGGTCAAAGTGGAGTATTCCCCTACGATAAAGAATCACTTCCATGGCCACTGGGTACAGTTAAACGTAGTAAACAAAAAATCGAAGAACTTTCATTAGCGAAACGGCTGTGTAGTGATCAGACGACGAATGAAGATAGTGCAACGGATATAAATGATAGTGTAAAATTTCGATTCCCGAAAAATATTTCGAATCGACGAAGTCATAGTGAAGAGATATTAGACGGTACGTGTCTTTCATCATCGTATTATAGTCGGTTGTCGGTGTCGGCGCCCGAAACATCGTCGATAAATTTTAATTACTCAGATCGGTCGATCATTACAGCACCATTTCAACGTAAGCAACGTTTTTCTCTTGACGATACTGTATCGTCTGAGAAAAAATCAAATGTCACTTGTGATGATGTGGACGAGACACAACATAAATTAGGAATTGTGAGGAATTTAAAGAAGAATTTTGAAGCTAAATCTGATTATGGTGGTGGACCCGTCGGTATAACTGCGCATAATGTAATCAGTTTTCCAAAAGGTTCGTCACTACCATCGTCGCCAGTTGCTTTACATTCGGACGCCAATATACGAAAACTAAGTAAGACAAATAGTGTGACCGAAAATGATATCATGAATGTTAAGGGTTTAGTGGATAAGTACGAAGTAACTAAAATGCGAAGTACAAATTCAACAGGTACATTTCGACCGCGACCTCGATCTGTGGTCGAAACAAAACATAATCCTATCGCTTCTGTATCGTTGCGTGATAGGCCGCTCATGTTGACACATTCGAAAATTACACTCGCAAAACCGATTGCAACTCTACAGTCTGACGATTCAAAACGACCCCCTGTTCCACCGTCTGTTATCCGGAATAACACGTTAATCACTTTAAATACAACCACATCATTCAACCCAATCAGCCATAATAGTAGTAGTAACCTAATAAATAGTAGTAATACAACAACAGTAAATAATAGTAAAAGAATTCAACAGCAGCATGGAAAAACACATCCTCTATCAAAGTTGGGCATTTCAAAGCAACGAGTTAGTACGGCCACCTACAATACAATGTAAATGTTTTAGATCGTTGGATAGTTGAATTTTGGTGGCGAATGACTCCCGAACAGGAAAATTATGGAAATTAAATTATTTATTTATTTACTATTCGCATCAAAATTTTGTGATTTAGTTTCTAAGAGTTTTTTTTTTTTTTTTATTTATTTTCTAAACTTTGTTAAATTTAGCGAGATATCAGAAAATGTAGGTTTTGTATGTAAAATGTATAATTGCTAGTCTTCTAAATCATTCGGATGCACCAGTGGATGATGATGATGCTTGTTAAAAAAAAAAACAACAAACAAACGATTTTACTTTTTAATTTGTGCTTTTTCATTTTTTCTATGTATGTAAATTTGTAATGTAGTTGGAAAATTCCAAACCCATATCATAACAAAAATAAAATCATAAAATTTGCGCGGCGATCGCGGTCAATCGTTAATTCCTAATCTAGTCTACGGTTTAATATAAAATCGTGTGCGGTTCAACAACATCAAAATTCATAATCATACACAGATTTAGTTTAGAAATGAGTTAGATATTTACAAAAAAAATTTTTTTATTATGTTCCAATAACATCAGCTCGATTATAATTAACAAAATAGTATATATGTGTCTATATATATTACATATATACATATATATACACATCTGTACAATGCTGAACCTTTAATTAATTATAAAAATAAATTTTTTTTCTATTATATATTTATGATGACATGATGAACATTGTGTGACAACTGAGAATTTATTATATTAGAATCAAATAAATAAATAGTTGTGTAAATTATAAAAAAAGTGTGTTTGCTTATATATTATATAAAAAAAATATGTAATACATGTATATTTAACAAAAAAAATAAATAAAAAACCAAATTTTATGAATAAAAAGTTATTGAAAATTGTATGTTTTTCTTAACGAACAAATGAACATAAACAAAGAATAATGGCAATAATGTATAAAAGCGCGTTTCCAATTAAGTTTTTAACGCCTAGTGATTATACTATTTGTGTACTCCAACACAAACAAAAACAAATGTACGCGAGAGACGTTAGTCTAAAATAAATGAACGGACAAATTGATTCGATATTGAGTTTTAATTTTTCTAAATTTAATAAATAAACGTATTTTGAATGTTATGTGCCAATAGCTAGTGAAATAATACTTGGAGTGTGTACCTGTAAGGCCCACTTCACAAAAAAATAATTGCAACATGGCCAATAGCCTGCACCAAAACAAAATAACCATGGGCTTATTTATTGCAAAATACAATAAGGGTAAGAATGAATTTAGATTTCCCTATGGCATTAATAATAAACGATTACAGATAGAACTGATTTTTAAATTAATATTTTTCTAAAATGTTTACAAATGTTTAATTATTGCACTAAAATCAAGATCTTTTGTTTTAAAGGGTGTTTGGGAGCCTATCTTAATGAAGATGTTCAGTTCCACGATTTTGACAAGATATATAAACCATAATATAAATACACATAGTACTATGTGGTATGTTAGCCCATTGCCGTGCTAGATGTCGCTACTGGTATCGTTTCTAAAATAAAATATTTTTATTTTTATGTATAGTCGCCTAAATGTCATACATTTATACTAAATTTTGACGATAAATTATCGACCCAACATCTGCAATATCAATGGGTAAACTTTTTTTCTTATGAAGGTAGTACTATGTGTATTTATATTATGCAATTTTTGCATACCTATTGTTGTATACCTATTATTACATACCTATTATTGTGTATACCTACCATTTTTCATTAATATTGGATCACTCGTAATCTAGAATATCCTCATTGGGATAGGCTTCTAAATATTGGTGATCTCGACGTGAACGGATCGTTACAAATTAGGATCCCAGTGGAACTTCTGTAGCTTTGAATACCGTCACGAAAACTCATTAAAAATGTTGCGCCGGGTTTTCGTTGCTGTTGGAATTTGAAACAACGGTGGTTTTGATTTTTTGACCCCCGTCCCTACTTATTTGGTCTGATAAGTGTATCGCGGATTAAGGATCGTTGCTGTTGGAATTTGAAACAACGGTGGTTTTGATTTTTTGACCCCCGTCCCTACTTATATGGTCTGATAAGTGTATCACGGATTAAGGATCCGATGGAATGTCGTCATTCCATTTGTGGCAAAGTATGCTCGTTATTTTATAAAAACTGCCCAAGCATAGGTAAAGTATCACCTATCAACATACAATAACTCTGTCAAGCTTGCTTGCAATTCGTCACTATAAGTGGTTATATCAATCCTGACAGATGCCAACATTCTATCATTCCATTGCACTTAGAATTTTATGCAGTGGTACCTTTGCATTCGAACGCAGGCAATCCATGCTGAATACAAGGTGAATGCTATCGTAAATGGCGTAATATCTACTACTGCGATGCAATAACGGTTGCTTTCAGACGTTGGTAGCATGCCAATGCTCGGAAAAACCGTATGGTGGTGACTTCGCAAGAACCTGTTATTGATCTGGAATGTCGAGGGATTTTCAATCTTTGACATGACGACTGTGGCAGTGCTTTGACATTTTATGAAATTTTTATTAAAGAGCCACACAATATGGTCCCTCAACAATTTCACATGTACCTTGATCCCATTTATAATAAATTACAGAACGTCGTGAACGGTCGATGCTTGTACGGTCGATGCTTGTCTGTTGATAAATCACAGTAAAGAGCTTAGCAGTTGAATTGGGTAAGAAATTTGTTCAACTTCAGTGTTGTGCTGTCATCCTTGATTAATTTTCTCAATTCTTGATCTGTAAGCTGTGCTTCTGCAATTTCCTTGTAGATATTTTTTGGCACTGATCTATGCGTGCGAGAGCATTAGCGACAAAAATGATGTGTTCGAAAACGTGTTGCAAGTACGTCGTGAACTGGCTTAAACAATTTAAATGCCGACGTTGGCGTGGTGATGCCTTTTCTAAGTTTTACCACTAAGCTAAAATTAATGGCCTTTGACCGGTAAACATAGTAAAACAACAACCCTCAACCAAATAACGAAAATTTCGGATACCTATAAGTAAACCGCGGGTAGCTCACAATCATAGCAAGTTCATTGAGTTTGTGTTAAGGGCCTCATCATACACGATCAAACAATTTCCGCAATAAACACTGTTGTGGCAACATGTTGATCGCAAGGCGTAGATATAGCCGGTAACACGACATCACTGAACTCTATCAGGACTTGGTGATATTACCGCACAAGGCCTAACTTAGTAAGTATTTAAGAACTTGCCGGTCGGAATATATTGTAGGTGGATTTCGTCCGAATCGGTCAGTCACTGATCAAGTTTTTTCGTTAAGGATGATCTTTCTAAATATTACGAGATATCTCGGGACATACATTTGTTGTTCTTGGATTTCCAACAAGCCTATGACGGAATCCATCGGGATAGCTTATGGTTTGCTTTGCGATGTCTGGGAATACTTGACAAATATGTGCGTTTGTGTAAAATGACAGTAACGTAGTCACAATGTTGTGTTAAACTTGAGAGCAAGCTATCAGGAGTTTTTCCAGTTAGCTCGAGTGCGGCAAGGAGATGCTCTGTCCCACGATACTCTTTAATCTCTTGTTAGAATTCTTCTTTCGTAAAAGCGAAACACCTTTGGACAACATCTTGTACTGTCAGTCCAACCAGGTTCTGACATATGCAGATGATATTTGTGTAATTGGATTGAATGGCAATGGTGTCAGAGAACTACTGGATTCACTTGTACGATTCTCAGCTTCCGTTAGTCTCAAAATCAATGAGTTCATAACAAAATATATGAATACTGGTTTAGAGGTCAAGACGCAATGATAATACTTGATAATTGTGTGGTAGGGATATTTTGCCAAAGAAATTATAGCGGTGGTATTTTCATGATTAGCACTGTATCTGGTACTAGTACTGTAGCTTGTACTTAGTTCATCAGGTCAAAATATTCTTATATCAGTGTTTGTTTTATTTGTTGTGGGATCTTCTAAGTATCCCTCAGCTACAGTATTACATTTCCAACCACCATGCCTTTTAAGGCAAGTGAGGACACCGCCAGAATCTACAAGACGTATAGCCGAAGTTCGACGCAAGCAATGGCCGGTATATTCACTTGCATTTCTTAATTTAAATGTAATGACACTTCTTTTGCAACGCTACTATAATTTTGTGAATGCCAACTACTACTCGATGACATAATCCGCCTTGGTATTTTATAAAAACACGTCGTATCTCGAAAGTTTTTGGGCAAAGTATTTTCAGCAAATACCCAAATAATTTTCTTCCAAAACCATAAAGAGTTGCGATTTGTTTGTTTTAAAGTTGAAAATTTTTACCAAAAAAGTTGATTGAACGTCTTCAATGTCATCTATCATTAAATATAGTAGTGCATCGCACCGACATGTATCCGCTACTCCCGTGTTAAAACGACCTGCAAGAAAAACTCTAAAAAATAAGTAGAATATATTATCTTTAAGTTTTAAAGCTTACCTTCATTATTAAATATGTCTTATTTGGAGCAAAATTTAAAAACAAGTCGATTTGTCCTTTATCGAAAACCCTGGATTTTTTTGCTGTGTAAAGCGATTACCCACAGGAAAACGAAAACTATTTTTTATAGGATTTCAGCTTAACCAAACGAAATATATTGTAAATAGTTTTACTGAATAATTAAAAATTAGTTTTCGTTTTCATTTTCCTGTGGGTAAAGTGTTTAGCCAATATTTTTTTTTTTTTTTAAAATGGCCGCCATTTGGAATATTTTTCGATATATACGCCATTTTTATAATTCAATGTGGCCTTAACCATTGAACACTGCGCCCAAAGTGTCGAACTTTTCATCTTCGCCGACAAATTGGCAAAGTACGCCAATAGAACACTTTCTGAATATAATCCAGTTTGTAAATTTTTTTTAGTACATCATTGCAAGAACCGCTCATATGCGCACTCATAAATCTTACGTGATTTTGATGGCAATAGGTTTAACACAATTTCTTTTGCTGTTTGAACCACATCCGGTGGTAAATTTGATAAATCTTCCGATTCAAACATTTTGTTCGCAAGAAAGAAAATATTGTAATTATAGGCTTTGCAGTTTGACGCGTACCATAGTCAAACCAAACAAAAGTCATGATGTCCTTAGTTTCACAAAATATTTCATCAAAATTAGTTTCAATTTTGAAGTTTTAATTACATAATTTGTACTTACTCGTGTAATTAGTTTACAATGAACTTTTCTTCGTTGGAAAAAAATAGTATATGTTATTCGAATTCCTTAAACAAAGTATCAGTTTTAATCCTAATGACACAATGTACTATTCCTGAAAAATTATAATCAACATATTTACGAAAGTGACAAATCAAGCATTAGATACACAATTTTTTCGTTTAGATTCATTTACAAAGTGTTGATATAACTGGTTTGCCGCAATGGAAGGATCATATATTATATCTATATGGCCGCTATGTTGTATAGCGGCCATATTATAGAAAAGTTTGATTCTAATAAAATGTAATTTGATAGTATCTAACAAACTAATAATAAGCCAGTTTTTGATTTTTGATTAAAAAATTTTATTTTGTATAAAAGGACACTTATAAATATCCTGAAAATAAATGATGTTTGTTTAAGTTTTTTTTAATTTTTTATTTTATTTTTATTTTGAAGATTTTCATTTTTATAATAATAATAATAATATAATAATAATAATAATAATCATTAGAAAGGTTAAGATAAGAAATGAAATATATACTGTGTACAGTGTATAAAGAAACAAATAATAATTAATTAATTAATTATTGAGTCTATATAAGAATTTAATAGATTTGTTTTATTTTTTTTATTTTTAAATAGTTTAAAAATAAAAAAAATAAAAACTTTTTTTTTATGAATATTATATATGTATTTATAAACTGTCACACGGACTCAATTATTAACATACAAAAAAATATATATAATTTAAATTTTCATTCATTTGCTATAATATGCTTACTATTATTCGATTCTATTTGTTTTTTTTTTTATATTTTATTTATATTTATAGTAATAATAATTATATAGTTATATTGGTTTATTGAAAAAAAAAAATCTATTTAATTTGATTGTGGTTTTGATAGTGTAAAAATGTTTTATTTTATTTTATTATTATTTATTAATCATACAAAAATAGTTTTTCTAAATAACTATATATGTAGTTCTAAATTTTTTTAATTTTTTTTTTTTTTTTATAAAAATTTACACCAAACCATTATGGCAATAATATAAACATTTATATATAATATACTATTATATATAATTAATTTTTTTTTATTATTTGTTTATTAATAAATTAAATAAGTTTATGGAAACTTATTTATTTATGTTATGTAAAAAAAAAAAAAAAAAAATTATAATTGTCCAAAAGTTCAAGTAAAAATAAGAAATAATTGTATAATTAAATTTCCGTACACAAAACCAATGGAGGAAATAAATAAATTAATATATGTTGATCAATTTTGTGTGCGGACATTTTGTTTTATAACGATCTAAACGAGTTGTCATTAATTTTTGAATACAATTAACGTTATTACTAGCGTCTACTTGACACGTTTCATTAATTTGTTAAATTGTATTAAAAAAATAAATATATTATTTCTTGTTAGTCAAACAGTTGGACAAACAGCCATGTGGGTTATTCGTAAATGTATTACAATATATTGTTTTTGCTTTGTTTTTAAAAACTTACATTACTAATTTAAATTATTGTTTTTGTGTTTTTTTTTAATAGTTTTTTTTTGTTGTTTACCTAATTATTTATAATAATATTTATATAGTAGTAATAATAATGATTGATTGAATTAAGATTTTGATATACTGATTTCACAGATCGCACCATTATTAATGTTTTTTTTTAAATTAATAAAAATTATATTATACAAATAAAATTAGTCCTTGTAACATTGTTTTACAAACAGTAAAATGGCGCGGTTCTAGATTAATTGGAATGTATATAGTCAATTCGGGGGCTAATTGTTTTCATATAAATATAATATAATATGTTTTAAAACATAATTACTATGTTATGTACTATGATATATAAAAATATAAAAAATTGGGTAATTGAGGCTGGCATATTTAATTTTATCAATTACACACTTAATGACACTTTTAAAATATTTATAAAATTATACATGAGAAACATTCGGTTCGTTTCGATTTAACTAAATATGAATTGGTCTCTTGTTTTAATATAATTTTGTGGTTTTGTCCGGTAATCTATTAGTTTTGTTATTATGTAATTGTTAAGAAAAAAAAACTATAAAAACCGTAAAAGACTAGAAGCGAATTTACTAAAGTTGGATTATTTTTTTTTTTAGTTTCTCCAAATAAAAACATTTGTTATATGGGGGGTGCATTATTTCGGAATACTACTGTATATGTCTAATATCAATATGATGTGTATATGGTTTTGTTCTATACATATATGTATTATGGTTGGCAGTATTTATATGTGCAAATTTTGCAGAAATAATTTACTTATATAAAAATAAAAAATTATGTTTTAAGTACGAAAAAATTCTCTGAATATAGTTTTTAAAAAATTAAAAAATTATGTAAGCCTATTTTTAAATATATGTATATATATATATATATAAATTATATTTATAAAATATTATTTTTATAGTTTGGCACCCTTGATTTACTAAAATTATTATAAATGGATATTTCTTCGATATGTTGATTACTTTAGGCGCATCATTGTATAAATACAATTTGAATTGAAATTTGTTGTAAAAAAAAATTGTTAATATGTTTTGAAACCCTGCATATATATAAATATATATGTAGGCCCTAAAAATACATACTTTGAAATATCCATTTTTTATTATGCTTTGTTTTTTATTTTAAATATATATAAATAATTGTATCAAACGCGATTTGATGCAATTATTTAAATATTATTTGTTCATCGTCGTCGTCTGTTCGCTGCTGCTACTGCGATCATTTGTTGTAACATTGGTTCGGGACTACATACCTTTGGTTCACATTGCATTTGTCCGTCTCCTCCACAACTATATAATAAATAAAATATGAGTAATTTTTTATTAAGATGTGCCTATAACGACAATCTAAAAATATTTAGTAAACTTACATGCATCTCATACAAGGTCCACTTTGCGATGAAATAATATCGCCCACTTGATACGCTTGCCCCTTAATTTGACAACCACTTCGCTTTGCCGCACCTTTATATGCGTGATGCATAAAATGTGGTGGTAACGTTGTTGTTGTCGTTGTTGTACTTGTTGTTACATTTAGTACAGTTGCCATTTTAACATGACAGTTATAACGTGGACAACAGAAACCAGAAATTGGTTCTTCATTACATCCAGTAATTGGTGGCGGACACGATTGTTGCAAACAAATAATATCGCTACGGAAGCAGAAACAGAAGTCGCATGGATCATCGCGTGGAATTTGTTGAGCGGATACATAAATTTTGCCACCATATCGACATGTACCAGGTCCAAACGAGGCTGGATCTTCATCTTCGCCATATTCTTCATCAGGATAGTTGCCGGCATATTGTGGTGGTTGTGGTGGTAAATGACCACCATATCCAGGTGTTTCCATAGCTGATGGGGCTTGGGTTGTAAATAATGGATGTGATATCGTTGGCGAGTATTGTGATTCAGGTTTGACTGTTGTCTCTGTTGGTTGTTTTGTGTAGTCGAATTTGTCTTGTGGTGGTTTTTGATAGTCATATCCATCTTGTGGTGTTTTAACAACTTCTGTTGGTTTTGTAAATAATTCATCGATCAATGCTTCATCAGGTGTTGATTGTGGTACAGTGACATTGATATCGCTACTATCAAGACGACTAGGTATCTCTGTAACGGTTATTTCTTGATCTTGGCTTACCGTTGTTGATATTGGTTTAATGGTAACAGGCTTATCTTCTTCACTGTCTGCTGTTTTATCGGTTATTTCTTCATACTTCATAGTTGTTACTTTTTTACTATCTTCAATTGGAATTGGCTTATCTGTTGCAACTTCTTGCTCTTGACTAGGTGTAGAACCAGCTACTTCCTTATCAGTGTCGTCTACTTTATCAGGTTTGTCAGTTATCTCTTGGGTTTCCTTACTTGGCACATCTGTAGCATCAGTAATATTTTGATCGGTAATTTCAGTAGAGCTTTGAGGTTTTTCTTCTCCTAGTTTTGTTGCAATTGCGGTCACAACGTCGAGATCGTCTTTTTCATCAAGATGTGCTGTTGTTACGGCACTTACTGTTGTGCTTACAGATACATCTTTATCTATATCATCAATTTTGCTAGGCTTATCGGATGGTGATTTAGTATCATTGATTGGGGTAGTTTTGCTATCAGACGGTGTGAAGCTAGTGGTAGCAATAATGTCCTTATCATCAACATCATATGCTGGGCTTGGTTTATCTGTTAGACTTTCACTTGGCTCGTTTGGTGTTAGTGTTACTGTTTTAGTGGTAACCGATTCTTTATCCATATCATCCATTGGGCTAAGCTCGTCTGTAACACCTTTTGTTGGCATTAGATCTGCAATTGTAGTTGTAGCTGATATTTCCTTATCAAAATCATCAACAGATGTAGTTTTGTCTGTAATATCTTTACTTGGTGTGGTGATTGCAGCCATTGAATCTGGTTTATCTGTAATTTCTGCACTAAATTCACTTGGTGTGGTTTCACTTTCAATTGGAGTTGGTTTGATTATTTTTACCGTTGTTGATTCAGAATCGGTAACAGTTGTTATTTTTTTGCTGTCATCGATCTCTTCACTCGGCTTATCGGTAGCACTAGGCAAAGTTGTGGCTGAAGTATCTAGAGATCCCTTAGGTGGAGTTGTGGTGTCAACACCAGAATCATCAATTGGACTAGGCTTTTCAGTAATGTCTTTGCTTGATGTTGTTCCTTCAACAGTGGTGACATCCATTTCTTTGTCAGAATCGTCAATTGTTTCTGGGAATCTTGAATCAACTTTACTAAGTACTGTAGTAATATCCATAGTAGGTTTATCTGTAGTTTTTTGACTGGTTGGTTTTTCTCCATCTTCCAATGTACTAGGTGTACCAGTAATATCATCATCAGTAGGACTAGCAGTAATGATTTCTGATTCTTTATCGTCTTCAGTTGAAATTGGTTGCTCTGTTGTATCCTTACTTGGTTTTGATTGTGCAATGTCAATTGGACTAGGTTTATCTGTGGCATCCTGGCTAGTTGTTGTTTGCTCATCTTCTGCCTGGGTCGGTTTAACAGTAGTTTTATCGATTGGAGCTGCAGTAATAATTTCAGATTCTTTATCATCATCGTCAATAGGACTAAGTTTCTCTGCATCAACTGTCGTTGATTCTTTATCAATCGGACTAGGTTTATCTGTAGTATCAAAGCTTGGTACTGATTCGTCATCATCCACTGGACTAGGTTTTTCAGTGATATCGGAACTGGGTGTTGAGTAATCACCGTCAGTTGAACTTGGTTTATCAGTGGCGTCCTCGCTTGATGGTGTTTCTTCAACATCCATTGCGATAGGTTTTTCTGTTTTAAGGCCATCTTTGCTGACTGTGGTTTGTTCTTCATCCATTGAGCTAGGTTTTGCTGTGACATCGGAGCTTGATGTTGATTCATCACTATCAATTGGAATAGGTTCATTTGTTGCAGTTTGACTTGGTGTGCTTGGCTCTTCATCCATTTGGTTGGGTTTGCCTGTGATATCTTGACTTGGTGTTGTTGATTTATCATCGTCAATTGGACTAGGTTTATCTGTAGCGTCTTCGCTTGGTATTGCTTGTTCATCGTCAATTGGGCGAGGCTTCTCAGTGCCATCTTTGCTTGGTGTTGTTTGTTCTTCGTCAATTGGACTAGGTCTATCTGTAGCATCGTGGCTTGGTGTTGTTTCACCAACATCAATTGGACTAGGTTTACCTGTAGCTGCATCGCTCGATGTTGTTTGTTCATCGTCAATTGAACTAGGCTTATCTGCACCATCTTTGCTGGTTTGTGTTGTTTGATCTCCATCCATTGGACTTGGTTTATCTGTAGCTTCTTGACTTTCTGTTGATTCATCATCATCAATTGGACTAGGTTTATCGGTACGACTATCAGTTGGAACTGATGTGATAATTTCGGGTTCTTTAACACTAGTGTCAACTGGTGTATTTTTTTCTATACCTTCTGGAATTGGTGTTGTCTGATCATGGTCAACTGAACTTGGTTTATCGGTAGAGTCTGAGGCTGGTATTGTTGGTACATCATCCAATGAGCTAGGTTTGTCTGTAGTATCTGCACTAGGTAAAGTGTCCGTTGGTCTTGGTTCATCTATTCCCTCATCATCTGGATTTGCTGTAATAATTTCGGGTTCTTTAACGTTAAGTGGAGAAGTTTCATCTGTGTCGTCATGAATTGGTGTAGTTTGACTAATGTCGGCTGTAGTTGGTTTATCTGTAGCATCTTTGGTTGGTGTTGTTTGATCATCATCCATTGAGCTAGGTTTAACGGTTTCACCTTGTTGTGTAGCAGTTTCACTTTCAGTTGGGCTACTAGGTTTATCTGTAGCATCAAACTTGAGACCAGCAGTAGTTACTTCACTTTCTTCATCATCTCCTTCAACTTGACCAGCTTTTTCTGTCGCAGCTTGACTTGGAGTCGTTTCACCGCCTTCAATTGGACTAGGTTTCTCTGTAGCTTCTTGGCTTGGTGTTGTTTCTCCAACTTCAATTGGCTTAGGTTTATCGGTACCATCTTTGCTTGGTGTTGTGTCATCGAGTTCTGTTGGTACCAGTTTGGTCGTTGCCGATTCATCAATTGGGCTTGCAGTAATAATGTCACTTTCCTTATCTTCATCGTCAATTGAAATAGGTTCGTCAGTAGCATCTTTGCTTAGTGTTGTTTCATTATCAACCATTGAGCTAGGTTTATCTGTAGAATCGTCAGTAGGGCCAGCAGTAATAATATCACTTTCTTTGAAGTTATCGTCAATGATTTTATCAGTAGTTTGTTGGCTTGGTGTTGTCTCTGTGCCATCAACTTGAGCAGGTTTATCAGTAGAATCTTTGCTTGGTGTCGTTTTCTCATCATCTTTATCGGAAGGTTTTTCAGTGATATCATCGATTGGGCCTGCAGTAATAATATCGGATTCAGTATCATCTTTATCATCAAATGGAGTTTTCTCTGTACCAAGTGCATTTGGTGTGGTTTCTGAACTTGGCTTATCTGTAGCATACTGACTTGGTGTGGTAGATTCACTTTTGATTGGTGTGCTCTCGTCGACTGAAATAGGCTGATCTGTAACTTCTTGTTTGGCAGTTGTTTCACTATCACCCACTGGACTAGGTCTATCTGTTGTATCCTTACTTGACGTTGTTTCGAATAGTAAGGGAATTTTGTCAGTAGCTTCTTGAATTGGGGTTGGTTTCGTAACATCCAAATCATCGATATCAGCATTGTCGATGGGACTAAACTTGTCTGTAGCTCCTTTAGTTGGCTCAGTTGGAACACTTGTAGTTGTCACATCCACATCTTGGGCATCCATTAAAATAGGTTTATATGAATCATCTGAAGTATCAGGTTTACTGGTAGCGCTTTCATCGAGATTTGGTTTCTCCGTAGCTTCTTGAATAGGCGATGTTTCAGAACTTAGCGTTGTAACGTCTAATGGTTTGTCTGTTTTATCTATTGGTGTCTTGTATTCTCCATCTATCGGTTTTTCTGGTGCACTAGCCGTCGTGGGAATAATTTCATTATCATCACTATCAATTCGGCTTGGCACATCTGTGACTCCAGCGATTACTTTTATGGGCACAGTCGTTGGGACTACAGTTGTTGGCTTATCGTCAAAGCTTTCTGGTGTACTAGGTTTCTTTTCTTGTTGTGCTTGTACTGTGGTTGACAAAACATTTTCTAATGTAGTGTCATCTCGATCAGTTTCGGGTTTCTTTGATGGTAATGTAGTTCCACTTGTTTCATCATATTGATCGGTAACTCCCATTTGGTTTTGTGGTTCTTCATCGTGAATTGGTGCAATAATAGTTGGACGAGGCTCTTCTTTAACTGGAGTTGAGGATTCAGTCACATCATCTTTAGGTGATTGTTTTTCTGTAAAGCTGTCGTCAAGTTTATCAGTTGGCATGACGATTTCAATATTATTGTCCAGTTCTGTGTATTTTACTGTAGTGGTTTTGGTTACTAAGGGTTCAGATGGTTTAACAGTAGTTTCTGAAGGCTGTTCTTTCTCTGGCAAGATTGTGGTAATCGTAGATGGAACTTCTTTATCATCGGAAGGTTCTTGAACAGTTTCTGGTTTAACATCGATTCTGCTGGGTATATTATCGACTGATCCGACTGTTGAAATGTTCTGATCATCCGCAAATTCTGAAATATCTGTTACCTTTTCAACAGGTGCAGCATTAGTTTGTACTTCAATTTGAACTAGTGGTGAATCTGTCTTATCTGATAAATTATCATCGTCAGTAGGAGGTTGAACTGTAGTACTAACTGGTTTTTCGAGATCACTAGGGATGGACTCTGTTGGAATTGATGTTTCGTTTGTTGGTTCGACTGGTATCGATGGATACGTTACACCATCTTGGGTTGGTTCGTCAATTGGTTTAAATGTTGTTCTTAGATTTGTATCAAGTTCTAAATCATCAATATCTGATGGTTTATCACTAATATCTAAAACTGGTTTAACTGATGCCGCTGTTGTTGGTGAAATTGCATCAAGTGGTTTTTGGGTAGTATCTGATTCGATAACTTCATTTTGATCTTCGGTTGGTAGTTTTTCTGTTGGTTTAGTTTCAATCTTTGGCACAACATCTATTGGAAGTGACGTAATCATTTCGCTTACATCTTTGTCAGACAGTGTACTAGTTTCAGTTGGCTCTTGTTCAGTTGGTTTTTCATCTACTTGGACTTGTGTCGATGGTTTGTTGATGTCAGTCTTGTGACCTATTTCGCTTTCATCTATTGGTAATTCAACGAAAGGATCAGTTATTTTGTCAGTTACGTTATCTTCAAGTGGAGTATCTGGTTGTTGGGTTGGTTCCTTAATTTCACTATCAGTAACTTTCTCTACGTCTAAACCACTCTCAGTTGTCGTTGGTAGAACTTGAATACGTGTAATAATTGTATCCTTATCCGTTTGTTCTTGGTAATCATCTTGGTCTGATTGTGTAGAACCAGTTTTATCAGCTATAGGTGTTGTTTGTATTTCAGGTAGTACTGTCACAACTTGTATCACACTAATTGGTTCTGATGTTTTGTTTAAGTTGTCTAACAGCGTGTCCATACAAGAGCCTGAAGTACATGTTATATCTTGAGGTGGTGTTGCTTGTGTTGGCAATACTAAATCTTCTCCTTGAAGTGATGTTACCGGTTCATCACACTTGCCATCAGTGCAGGATAATTGTGTAAGATCTGGTACACCTTGAGGAAGTAGTTCTCCTCCGTCGCATTTACCATCTGAGCAGCCTACACCTTCCAGAGGTGATACTTTTGGAACAGGTGTAGTTAAGTATACGTCATCATCATCATCTGTTATGGATTGTTGCGTTGGAGCGATTTGATGTTCTATGCTGCATTTGCCATCGGGTGAATTTTCACATAATTGTTGAGTAACCTTTGTAGGTGGCTTAATTATATCTTCTTGATCGCATTTTCCGTCAGCACAAGTAATATCACCTTGAGCTGGTAATATAGTTTCAGGTTCATCACATTTGCCATCTGTACATACAATTTGTGGTGGTGTTACCAATTCTGGTTGATCACACTTTCCATCGGCACAAGGTAATTCACTTTGTGCTGGGGTTACAAAATCGGTTCCTTCACATTGACCGTTAGTACATGGAACTTGTGATGTCGTGGAAGATACGATTTCGTCAGCTTCAGCAGGTAATGGGGTTTCTGAAACATCACCTTGTGATGGTTTAATAGGTAAGGGCTCATCGCATTTGCCATCAGAGCAAGCAGTTTCGCTTGTTCGAGTTGGTGTAATGATTTCTAATTCATTACCTTGTACCGGTGTTGATGATTCTGCTCCATCACTTGGGGCTGGTACTTGGGGTTTAGATTCACCACATTGACCTTCAATACATAAGACTTCTTCTTGAGCTGGAGAAATTAGTTCAGGTTCTTCACATTTACCATTAGCGCAAGAGATTTTACCTTGTTCAGGGGTTGTGGGCTCAGATACAACGCCTTGTGCCAGTGTTGTTGCTTCGTCACAATTACCGGATGCACATTCCGTTTTTTCTTGTTCGGGTTCTGATACACTATCTTCAGTTGGAACTGATACGAAACCTGGAAGTGGTGTTGCTAATTCCGAGTCATCACATTTGCCATCAGCACATGTAATTTCACCTTGAGCTAATATATCACTTTGTGCCGGTGTTGTGAATTCTAAAACAAAGCCTGGTGCTAGTGTTTGTGATTCTGATCCATCGCACTTGCCATCAACACATAGAGTATCAGGTTGTGCTGGTGTTACTGATTCTAATACATCGCCTCGAGTTGGTATTGTTAATTCTGGAACAACGCCTGGAGCTGGTGTTTCTGATTCTGATCCATCGCATTTGCCACTAGCGCATGTAATCACACCTTGCACTGGTGTTGCCGATTCTGAAATATCACCTTGCACTGGCGTTGAAAATTCGGGAATAAAGCCTGGTGCTGGTGTTTCTGATTCTGATCCATCGCATTTGCCGTTAGCGCATGTAAGATTATCTTGTGATTGTGTTACTGATTCTGTGATATCTTCTGGGACTGGTGTTGCTGATTCTTGATCAAATCCTGGTGCTGGTGTTTGTGGTTCTGATCCATCGCATTTACCATCGTCACATGTAATCTCACCTTGCGCTGGTGTTGCCGATTCTGAGATATCTACTTGGGCTGGAGTTGAGTATTCTGGAACAAATTCTGGAGCTGGTGTTTGTGGTTCGGATTCATCACATTTTCCACCTGCACATGCAATTTCACTTTGTGCTGGTGTTGCTAAATCTACTACAAGGGTTGGTGCTGTTGTTTCTGATTCTGATCCATCGCAGATACCATTAGCACATAACGCTGGAAGTTTAGCTGAAGTTGTCGATTCGGGTGCGTCAATTAAAACTGGTGCTGAAATGTCTGGAATCAATCCTGGAGCTGGTGTTTCTGCATCATCATCTTGAGTTAGTGTAACTGCTCCATCACATTTACCGTCAGCGCATGATATTTCATCTTGAACTGGTGTTGTTGATTCTGAACCAAAGCGTGGTGGCGTATCTAGTTTTTCTTGATCTGGTGTTGATATTTTTGTTTCGCTACATTTATCGCCAGTACAGACAATTTCATTTTGGTCTGGTGTGAGAATGTCTGTTGCAACAGTTGGTTTGGCCAATTCTGTCTCATCACAGTTACCACCAGCACAGGGAATTTCACCTTGAGCTGAACCTTCATGAGGGGGAGCCGCTAATTCTTCATCATCCGATCCTTGTGCCGATCCTTCTGTTGGTGTTGCAAGATCTTCCCCACATTTACCATCAGCATCACATAAAACTCCGATTTGAGGCGATGTATCACAGCGAGAATTATCACATATTATGTTACTGTTGATACAAGTACATGATAGTTGACAGACATCGATTGGTGGCATTATTGAATTATTTGCGTAAGTAACACCACCCAATAAACAACTACCCTCTCCTGGTACAAACGATGCAAATAGGTCATCATATTTTTCGGTTGGCACTGCGTCTTCCATTTTGAAAGTTTTATTTTCTGTACTAACGACATGAAGTGGTGTTGTTGACTCGGTTTCCTCATCTAACGGTTGTAATGTCGACGAAGGTACAACATGTGGTGTATCAGTCTTAGTATCATCAATATCACCAGATGTGGTTATATCTTCTGACGGTTGTAATGTCGACGATTGTACAACTTGTGGTTTATCAGTCTTAGAACCATCAACGGTCACATCAGCGGTTGATGTTAAGTCTTCAATGGATTGTTGTGTTGTAGATATTAATGTTGGTTCTTCTTCGTTTACACTTGGTATCTTTAATTTAGAGTCTGTAATATTTTCATCGACATCCGCTTGGGTAGTAGGCATTACACTGCTAGCTGGTGTAGTAACTGCGTCACCTGGATATTTATCGTTGCTTTCAATGGTCGTACTATCGTAAGGTTTAACAGTATTATCTTCTTCAGAGTCTAATTTTTCGTTGTCTTCTAAAGGACGTGAACTTAATGTAGTTCCAATATCGGTGTACAGTTGTGTGGTTAACTCGATTAGTTTATCATCATCATCTGATTGTGGTGGTGTCTTTGTGAATACATTATCATCGTCAATGTGTTGCTGTAATTCATGATCTGAAAGATCTGGTATTGGAACTTCGTATGATTTTTGTGTTGTGCCTTCATCTGAGCCAAAACGATCATTTATTTCAGTGGTTACATCATCGGTTGGTTTTGGTTTAATGTGTTGAACAGTTGATGAGTCAATCGGTTTATCAAGATTAACTGGCATCACTTTTTCGGTAGGTACTGCTGCATCACTTGTTGTTTGTTCTTGATAGTCTGTGACCGGTTCTTGAATACCTGCGCTAGTTGTGGCTTCGGGAAGTTCTTCCTTTCCAGCATGCGTGGCTATTTCTAACGGTTCACCAGTTGCAATGGTTGTAGGAGAATCTGGTTTGTATTCGTCATCTACAACATCACTTGTGGATGTTGTTGCTGATACATCTTTATCGAACATTCCGCTTGTGGTAGTTGTTCGTAATTTTCCGTCTTTATCTTTTTCATCATCGGTTTCATCACCAAGTCTGCTAGGTAATTGTATATCTTCTCTTGGTGTTACTTTTTCATCTATACCAGAATCGGTTATCATTGATTCAGGTGAGAATGTTGTTACTTTAATTTCTTCCATATCTCCATGTTCAGTGTACAATTGTGGTTGATATGTTGTTGCTTCAGATTTTTCAGTGACACGATCTATTGAGTCAACCGATGTGGTAGTTTCGGGCATTTCACATTCATACATATCTGGGCAGCATTGTCCTTCTTTACGTGGTTTTGCTGTACAATTTTTACCTTTGTTTTCCAATGGTGTGCCACACTCTTGAACCGCACATACCATATCTCCCTTCATACAGTAACAATGTTGACATGGATCATCTGTATTTATCATTTCACCATCAGAATATAAATTCGTATCATGTATACATTCGGTAATTGCTCCGGGAATTGCTGTAGTGGTTATCATAAAACCAGGAGTTGGACGTTCCGTTGTTGTAGTTTCATCGTCAATCATAAGTATTTCAGATTCTTGATCATGTTCTGAAAATGAAATAAATATTTTTATGCTTCAGTCAACACAATGCTATGTAAATTTATTAATTTAACTTACCACAATTGTAGCGAACAGGGCAACATACTCCCTTATTGTAAATTGGTTGACAACCATCGACGTGTAGTGTACACTCTTGCATTACACAAGCAGTCATATTACGGATACAATAACATAGTTCACATGGTTTTCGTGGATTTGATGGGACCTGAGCACCTTCTGGATAAAATTCACCTTCGATTGAACATCCGTACTTTTCTAGACCACCAACGGCTGTGATTGGATTAGATGTTGTATGATGATTTAAAAGCTCGACTGGCACTGTGAACACAAATAATTCATTCATAAAATTTGTTCGTTTTTTTTTAAATATTATTATTACATACCTTCTGGACACGTTATAATCGGGCAACATTGATCTTCACGTCTTTCGACGACACAATCTTGTCCAATTGGTTTTGTAAATGGACACACACGTAAATAACACATTAGCATACGATTGTGGCACGTACAATTTAAACATGGTTCATTTGTTAATATCCTATCTCCTTCATAATAATGATTATAATTATAGTAACAGCTATTTGAGTCTGCAAATATAAATATATATATAAAATAATTATTCGATAATGCCATAAATAAATGTTTATGTCATTAATCAAATTAAAATCACAGCAATACAGCAACAACAACATCACAGTAATACACAATAGTAGTTTTATTGAATTGAATTTAATTTTGCCATCCATGCGGTTAAAGTTAGAGATTTGGTAAAAAAAAAATGTAATGAAAGACATAAAATAAAAAAGAAAACAACGAAAGAATTAAGATGTTTTAACGCGAATTTCCGTTAAAAAAAAACTCATCATTGGCTATACACTACTTCCTCGAGCATAATTTAACAATTTAGAACAGTTAATATCATAAATGTACGCAGAGACTGAGAAAACAAAAATCTAAAGTAGAGTATGAGAAAAGAGAGAGATGGCACCATAATAATAATAATGGTGATTTCTTAGATCGCTATAGATTCTAGGTTAATAAATCATAACATTTTCTTTAAAGGGACCTATTCATTTATTTATTCGTTGATTGTTATTCTAACGATCGAAAATTTTAACTCGATTTTTGTATTGCAACGGTTTATTAATTTTGGCGCCCATCGTGCGGTTTCTTACTGTAATCCATTAATTCTTAATGCACCTGTCTCGGAATTATGAAATCGAATATTCTATTTGGATTATATCTCACTGAGTGAGAAGCTGTGATATAATAATGAGACGTTGGTTTGTATACACTTTACGGTAAAATTATATGTAATGTATGGTATAAGACCTTATTTATTTATTTGTTGAAATAATTGAGATACGTAATTTCAATTCGCTATCGTGTAATTTACGTTAAGTAAATAAATACATTGACCTTAAGTGTATACTATGTGCGCTGTTGTTATAATAATATAGCTCTGCACACACCACATAATATTATCGAATATAATTTTGGGGAATAAATGAGATGGTAGGTAGCACACAGAAGATGGAAATTTATTGTATTATTTTATTAAGAGGAAATAACCATTTCAAGGTAACTCGGTCTTATTTCTGTTTTTTTTTTCAATTTAAAAGAAGAAAACAAATTTTTGCATCATCTTCAATTTATGTTTTTATTATTTTCCTGCTTTTATAAATCATTGTGTTCTTGGTTCAAGGCTGTCTTCCGATGATGATGATGATGTTGATGATTCAATACGATAAGATTTGTGTATATTAGAAAAAATTAAATTGCGCGTTGTGTTGCAAATGGTATTATGTACACTACCGACGAAAAGTTTGAAGATATACATAAATATTTTTAATAATGGCTTGCTGCAATTTTTTTAACTGTAGAACCATGGAACTTTTCGATATTTCATCAATCAATAGTTTTACTTACATGTACATATATATACTGTAAACAAAAAAGTTTTACACCTCAGCTTGACGATTGTACTTTTTCAAATAATATGACTAAAGCAAAAGTCAGTCCTCAGAAGGACCAGTCGGATTCAATGTAAAAATTTAGAAAAAATGATACCATGTCAAAATATCATCAAACGATAAACATACAACATGCCATATTTTTACAATCTTTGGTGATATATGTTAACATATCGAGCTACTGAAGCACAAACTAGGTAGATATATTTCCTAGCTGCTTTAATTGTTAGGGAAAATGGAAAATGGGATCTATTAGGCAGCGGAATCCATACTCTTTTATAAAATATAAAAGCAATCATGAGAAAACCCATCTGGTACTAACGACATTATAAATGTCGTGATCAGAGAGTTTTTGCATAGTGAGTTACATGCCTTTTTTTTAAATTACCAGTTCCATTAAAATTAAACAACATGAGAAATTGTCCCAACATGGGAGAAGAAATTGACATTGGGCGTTGGTGTAGGAGACACTTAATCTAGTAAACAACGTTATAAAACAGTATCTCCCGCGTGTCTTCAAATTTTTCAAAGGTAGTGTATATATATATATATATATATATATATATATATATATATATATATATATATATATATATATATATATAAATAATTCTATGATTATTCTTATACGCGTATATATTTTCCTAAAGAACCAGTGAACCATTAATATATATTTTGCCAAGTTTTTTTTTTTACTTTTGTGGTTGGTTATAAATCGTAAGACCATTAAAATTTATTATATAAACCACATCGCGCAACTAAATAAGAATAATAATAAAAAAATTGGTTCTAATTGGAAGACAATGAAAAATAAATATCATCACTCCAGGAGCTTACATTTATTTTGCTATATATACATATATTTAATAAAAGTGAATAAACTTTTTGTGTATACGAGTACATATATGTATAGTTAAGTTTGCAATATGCATATTCCGCTCATGAAACTGTTCCGCGAAATTTGTTTAAATCTTCATATAACGAAAACTTAATTTATTACTTGAAATGTTTTATATAAGTTTTTATTATTTTTAAGTAACAAGTGGCGAATTACAAATTATATTATATGTTGTTTAACGAACCAGTCCCAATTGACCAATCTCATTTATTAACGTTTATGAAATAGCAGCATTATTTATAGGGAAGCAATTTACAAAAGAGCATTAAAAAAAAATTAATTCAATTTCGAGAGAGATACGTGATCATTGAAATACACAAAATTAAATATCAATAAAATATGTCCAATAAAATATTACGGTACATATAAAGAAATTAAATACGGGTATAATTCTTTAAGATTCTGTGTAAACCATTAGTTGTTTTGTTTTGTTAAGTTTTATAGAATATATAGTTGTAACGGATTTTTATGAATATATTTATAGTTTATGCAAAAAACGATCTCTTTCGTTTTTGTACTTATATGATTTTTGGAAAGAATTTGATTTGCTGTTAGTATTTCGTTTGTTTTACTTACCAATAGTGTCTATCTCGGTACTATCATATACTGGCGCTGTAAATAAAATAATAGTACAATTAGCAATGATGCGATATAAAAATATAATATATTATAAATTGACATATGTTAACGAGCGTAATGAAGTTGGCTGGAATTTCAAATATGCGTTGATGATATTTGAAAAGATATGGTATTAAGAATATTTTCCAATTAGTGGTACAAAAAATGTACTCATCATCATTGTCATCGGCGAAGAGTTCTTTAAGTTACTATATAGCTATATATGTATATAATATATAATTCCACAGTAGCAGTTATCATCATGGTAACAATATACATAGATGTATACTTTAGAATTGAAATGAAATACCTTTGGTGTATTTTTATTTATTTTTTCTTAAAAGAACTGTTGTGCAAAGAAATAAAAATTGTATTTTTTATGTTTTTATGTTTTTACATTAAATCAATTCCATACACAATAAAAAAAGAATAAAAACAAGGCACCTTTGGTGGTTAGAGAATTTTTTTTTTATTTTCAGTTTTTTTCTCGTTGAAATATTACAATTATAGCCGAATAGGAAAAATGGTAGAAAAAAAACTTTTAACTTTTAACTTTTTTTTTTTTTTTTTTAAATAAGACGAAGAGATTAGAGGCTAATGACCTAAAACTATATATAAAGTACGTTTTTTTTTTTTTTAAATTTCTGATGTACAAATATTTGTATTTTCTTTTTTTTCTCGAATTGACCATGATCAAATATATCTGAACGAAAAAAAAAATAGAATTAATTGGTTAACGGCCTTAAACATAACAATACATGATTTATGTATGTGTATATGTGTTATGTATCGTAAATATATGTAGAAAAAATATTGGTGGAAAATGAAACTGTAAATAAGAAAAAGGTTTACATAAACAATGATTGCAAAATGCAACTTGGTTTTGTTTTTTTTCTAATTTTATCTTAAATTGCAAACATGAAAATCTAACGTTTAAGTAGAATACTATATAGTATTTAATTAGAGGTTAAAATATATGTATGTACATATTTTATATAATCCTTGACATTGCTTACAACTATAATATTTTCAATGAAAGTAAGATCATGATCACCTAGTGTAATAGCATCACCATCGTTTAGTCGTTATTATACTATTATGATGTATTACAAACTATTATTCTTTTTAAATAAAAAAAAAACCGGATTTTAGCAACAATTGAAAAATAAACTATAATATACAATATATGTATACGTCTTGGATTAAAAAAAAAGTCGTGCTATCATTATAGGGAATATATCATAATATAAATATTATGCAAACAATAAAAACAAAAGATCTTGCGTATGTGATTACGCGTTCGCTTATCTTTTCAAAACATTTAATTTCAATCAACTAATTTCTTATACATAATATGTGTATTTAAAATGATATTAAAAAAAGCATTGAGATTATATTTTTTGAAAAGAAAAATTTCTTCATGTTCAAAATAAAATTCATTATAAGGTTCTTGACATATTTTTACCGTAACAATTCAACATACATATATAATGTTATTTTTATCACAGCCGTGTGTTCTTACTACAAAATGTAAATACAACAACGAAATATAATATAATTGGTATATAGTAGTGTATATATATATATATATATATATATATATATATATATATATATATATATATATATATATATATATATATATATATATACCGGGTGTTTTTTTTTCAATTTAAAATATCTCGTAAAATCCTACGACGAAGTATCTTACGACAAAAACTATTAAGAACAAAGTTGACGTATGGCAAGAGCACACAGTATGTGGCGCTGTATTTATTAGAAGTAATAAAAATCAATCGGTAAAAAAAAGAGTTAATTTTTTTTAAAGAACTTGCCCCTTTTAGTGGCAGTAAAATGTAAATATTTTAAAATTTTTAGTGCTACTAGAAAATTAAAATCATAATCTAATATGTATTAGATATGTAATATGTATTAGATGGCTCGAGCTAAAAGGCAATAATTATCCACTGGATAAAACTGTTCCAACAAATGTTTGGCAAATGCAAATTTTATTCTTAACATGCATCAGAAACTATATAGTATTGACTTGTCGATGGGCAATGTTGGATCTGCAAAAATTAATGGCAACCTTAAAGGACCATATTTATTTGATGACAATTTAACTGTCCATTTTGAGCCATCTTCTACCCTTTTCCTACGTCAACTTGGTCCTTAATAACTTATTTCAAGATATTTTGAAATAAATACCCGATATTTATACATAACGGCAGAAAAGCATACATAAATTGTATACATTAGAGACGAAGAATTTAAGCGTGGCAGGTCCAATTTGCAACCGATTAAAATATCTGTACATCCGAATGCACATTCTTAACAAATTTCAATGTTACTTCTATATTATAAAAGCAAGGTTTTGGTGCATGTTGCTTTGTTGTTGTTGTTGTTTTTTTTTTTTTTGGTATGCATTGTTAATTTCTTAAACAATACCATCATTATTAATACATAAAACATAAAAGAACGTTAAAAAAAAATCCAATAACACTAAAAACTATTATATGGTTGACATAAATTAAAAATAAAAGTGAACTTTATGGTTTTATTATTACTCTATACTACCACCATTATGAAACGAGAGTAGAAAAGTTATTAATTAATAATAATATTATTATAAAAAAAAAGAAGAAAATATTAAAATTGAAAACATAAAATAAAAAGTGAAAAATGTGTTATCTAATTTTATTATTAATGTTTCTGTTTTTTTTTTTTTTTTGTTTTGGAATTTAATTTTACTTCTAACGCTTATAACCGTTAAGTATTTTTGAGGTTTTATGTTTTTTTATGATTGAATTATGTAAATTGTAATAGGTACTTATGGGTGCCCATAAATTATGTTATTGCTTGCGCATGTAATTGGATTATATTTTATGGTGTGATATTGGTTTGTGATCCTAACACGTTTTATTGTAGCTTAAATATTTTTATTGATATGGTCGTGCTATACATTGACACGCGGTGAGAATGGTCAAATTGTGATGCATATAAAGGTTTCAAGATTCATTTCCGTTAAAAAATAGAAGGAAATCCTGATTTTATTTATAATTTGATAATGAGCAATGAAGTACATTTTTAAATAATTGACTGCATAAACAATTAACACTGGTTAACTGTGCTGTAAATGTTAATGTAAACGGTTCGATCGATATATCATTAATAATAATAAAATCTATAAGATAGCTATACTTATTATCCCATCTGACAAAATTGATGAGCACGGAATAATAGGCATAACTCTGTTTGAAATAAATTGGGAAATAAGAAATAACCTAAACGTTAAAAAGGATCCGGGGTATGACTTAATGAAAGTTGCAGAAGTAATAATGATTCTAAAACCAAACAAACTGCCGAACGAGAAGTCTCCATATAGGCCTATATCTCTGCTTCATTATATCAACATTTTTCGAAAAGTTATACTTCTAAAAAGACTGAAACTAATAATATAAGAAAGAAACCTTATTCCTTCACATCCATTTGGTTTTAGGGAAACACACTCGACTATAGAACAAGTTCATAGAATTACGGATGTAATAAAAAAATCACTTGAATCCAAACAAATATGTCCCGGGATATACCTAGATGTAACTGAAACGTTTTTCAAACTACAAATTTATGGGCTATTGAAATCGTATATTTGAGCTATTGAAATCGCATTTTGAGTGGTCTGACATTTTGAATCACAAAGTACATTAAAAGTCAAAAAGTGAAAGGAATACATAAATTGGCACTATGTATAACTGAAAGGGTCTATGGGATCATAGAATTATTAACGTAGATCATTTTCACTATAAACCACTGTAAATGTTTTATCACTTAATAATCGTTTATATTACAATGAAGTAAATATTTGGGCGTCAAAATCGACATGGGGTTACATAAAATATTTCTTAAAAGTCCCACTAATTAGGATCATTTTCACTGTGAACCACTGTAAACGTGGTTATAACAGAAAAATCGTTCATCTTATAATCAAGTATATAACTGGGCGCCGAAATCGACATGGGGTCACATAAAGTATTTTTAACCGTATATTATAAATTATAGTTCGTTCATTCATTAATAAAATATAATAAAAATAAAAACGTTATAATGATATGCAGAATAAATTATATATCGAATCATCAGGCGCGAATAAATATGCGATGAAAACCGCAAACATTTAAATACCTATATATATGTTAATATTCTAAATCAGTTACTGAAATAGTTTAAATTTTTTTTAAAGTCATATTATTGGGGTTTTATCACACACCATACGTATTGTGATATTCAATTTGAGGTTATTAGGTTTCAATAAAAAATAAAATAATAAAATTCGTTACTATTTAACTAAAACTGTATTTATATATTATTATAATTTATTTAGCATTAATGTTAATCAATGACGTGAAGTTAGAATCGTGTGCGATGTGATATGTTTTTAATAGCCGTCTAAATTTTTTTTATCTTTTTTTTTTTTTGGTAATATAGTTTAAAATGTGCATAGAAAATTTTATTTTTTTACGTTTTATTTTAATAACCATCTTTAATTTACCTTGAAATTGTGTAAAACGTAAACTTAAGTAAAAAAAAAAAAAAAAACGTTACACAAAAAAAGTCATATAAATTAAAGCTAACTAAGAATGTTTACCGTTTCAATTTGATTTATATATAAGTATATATATATATATATATATATATATATATATATATATATATATATTTTTTTTTTATATACACAAATATAAATAAGATTGTCATCGAATGTCCGAACTAATACTTAAATATTGGAAGGTTGTTGTACTTATAATACACAACTTAAATATTATTTAACTCGAATTTAACACAAGAAGACAAAAACTAAAGTAAAAGATGAAATTGACATTTGCAATTTAGTTTACAGAACAGTATCATACAAAGTTATACCACTAATAAGAAAAAAAACCATGTATCATGATGAATCACATATACACTTGACGAAAGAAAGAAGAACATTTCTTATTTATTTATATCATTCTTGTTTTACTAAGAAATTCTATAAGGAATAAGTTACGATATTAAATATTTATAGTAAATAGTTAATAGTAATATTTACATTACTTATACACAACAAGTTGTGTTTGGTACACGGAGAAAGAATAGAAAGTATACCTTCACATCGATTCGGTGTGTGTGTGTATTTTTTTGTTAAATTTACATAAATTGGTAATGATGATGCTTATGATCGACATCGTACACATAATATTATACAGTATATATTAAATATGAAGTTAGAGAGATGCATTGTAATTGGCGCAAATTAGTTGTGATATGATGAGATGATGATGATTACATCATTATAAAATTAAAATATAAAAACCATTGGGTTAACGTTTCTCAACCAAAATAAAAGACCGTTACGATTTATTAATAATATTATAGTTTTTTTTTTTTTAGTTTTTTCTAAATTGAATTGACTTTTATCCATATTTATCTCACATGGATATACGTATATGTATATATTTCTCAAAGTCAACGTACGATTTGTTTATTTATTTTTTTTTTTGTAAAATTAACTAACTCTCAAAGCTCATTACGCTTAGTTAAAACTATACACAGTTATATTCTCAAGAATAGTTTATGATAATTTTTGTTTGTAAATTTTGCATATCTTAAAAAAATTAAAGTGATGATTGGTCGTCGTTGCTATAAATATTTATTTATTATTTTCGTATGTGTAATCTAATAATAATATGATATTATATACATTTTATTCAAAAACTAAATTCTATTTACTATAAATTTTTAGTTCATACCTATAATAAAATTAAAATGTAAAAAGAACTATTTTTTTTTTATTTTATTTTATTTAAGCTGCATTTTAAATAAATCACGTTTTAATAGGTATTTCATTTCGCATAATATGTTTCTATTTCTATTTATTTTAATAATATATAATATGTGTATAAAATTTATTCCGCGTGTCCGATAATATAGAAAAAAAAAACCTTTTTTCAGACACTTTTGTTATAATATGTGCTCGATACAATATATTATAATATATTCTATGTTGATACACAGTTAAAAGATATGTATGCATATGATATAAATTAGATACCACCTTCTTGCGCGTTCTCTTAGTTTATATACCTACCGTATATAAATAAGATTGTTATAGTTACTATCGAAAATAAGAAAATTATTCATTCAACGTACAGTGAATATTTTAGAAATTCGGACACTCAACATATAAATTTTATTCTAATATAAAAGGGTTACATTAATTCTAAAGTTAGCAAATTATTGATAGAACTGATAAAGTGAATACTGCTGATAAAGTGAAGTAGAATTATTACACTTTCTAAGTATATATTAAGCCATTAATAATTTTCAAAAGTCTACAGCTCTAATTTTAGATAAAGCTTTTATACACAATATATACATCTCACAAAGCTACTAACCATACATAACGTCTCTGAATGGTTTGAGAGGACTTTTAACTATTTAAGTTAAACTATTGGTTAGTAAAAATGCTATAACAGCTGTTCACAAATTTAATAAGTTTAAAAAACTTTTGATGACCTAGTTCTGATCTTTATTCTAAGACTATTGGAATATAAACTTGGGATGGAATTCATTTCCGCACATTAAATATCTCTATATTGCACATATTAGTTAAACTTATCTATAAATTCCAGAACCATCCCTATAAATTCGCTGGGTTGTGTATTAAAGCTACTGCATTTAATATATTGGTAAATTTATAAAGTTTTTAAACAAGTTGCTTGAAATAGTTTGCCTAATATATAATTCAAACATACAATACCATAAATATGTTTAATTGGCTAGCTTTCATTGCAATGGTGAACAATTTAGAAGCTTTTATCTTTCTATGATTCCATATTGGTTTTAAATGCCTTTTCTATAAATTTACCAAGCTAATGCAATCATAATCGCAGGTCCCAATAGTTTGATAAAAATGAATTTTACTAGTAAGGCATCATCCATTCCCTTATGCTTTTATAATAATATCTATTATCGATCTCAATTTATTATTTATGTTCTAAAGAATTTAAAATATAAACTAGAAAAAAGTTACTTAACAAGTTGTTCTGAAAGTGAATAAAGTCTGGTATTTTCTCCACTTTTAAATGCGCTTTGACTTTAAATAAGCTTTAAAGTCTTTTGTTTTAAACTTCAATTTACTGTATTAAGTGTCCGAATTTCAAAAACATTCACTGTATATATATATATATATATAAATATATATATATATATATATATATATATATATATATATATATATATATATATATATATATATATTCTATTAATAGCAAAACTATAAAATACCACTTATAATAATATCTTTTTTCTTTTTAAATCTATATCAAGGTATGTTTTATGTTAAAAAAAAAAAAAAAAAAAATAAAATCTAACTGTTTATCGTGTTTCACTCCATTCAAAGATATCTTTTTCTTAATCTTTATATATAGCATTCTATGCATATATAATTGAAAATGGAGAGATAATTTATGTACCAAAATCAATTAATGTTTGAAATTTTCCTTTTGCAGCCAACTTCATATGTGTCAAACAAAAATTTATTTACCATGTATAATTATATATAATAAAAAAAATTTAAAATAAAAATTCGCCTACCTGCTAGGCCATTGTGTACTGCAATCAAAAGACATCCCAGCGTTATTAAATATTCCAGTTGACTAGTTCGAAAACTTTTCCAAATCATTGTTCTTTACCTGTATGAAATAGAAATAGAAAAAATAAAAACTTAAATTAGCAAGATTGTAAAAATTAAAAATGTAACTGTAAAAAGTCATAACAACCACAACCTAGCGCACACTACATATATATATATATATGCTAAATGGTTCTTCACTAACTATACAGCATATATAACATAATAGTATTTATCTCTTTACGACGCCGTATAATATTTTAAGATTTAATTGTTGTTTTTTTTATTGTTATGCTAATTAAAATAATTTATCATAATTGGTTAATCAGTTTTAACAAGCCTGTCAAAAATTTATATTTTATTTATTAGTTTATGATGTCGGGGAAGTCGTATTTGTTTCGAGTTCATTTACATTATATACATTATATTAGAATATTGGGAATATTTGGTCCACTATAATCGAGAATGTTATATTTTTATGAGTTTTTTAATGGGCGTCTAAATTTGCATGGGGCTAAAAGTTTATATAGGTTGAGAATCGTATATGTTGTACGTTAACATTTAACAACAAGTTAGTTTATCCAGAAAAATTATGGATGTAGTCTACTTTAATAAAAATTTTGTAGTTTAATGTATTTTTTGGTTTAGAAAAACGGACAATTTAGAAATAGATGCATTAACACCGTACGACACTTTCGGAAAAAGAAAGCTTACCCAACTAAAAAAACTATTTCGGCATACTACGATCAAGACTTTCGTATTTTGTAAGTTTTTGTAGTGGGCGCCTTAATTTTCATGGGACATGTATTTTTATATTAATACTATACGAAAAAAGAAGGACGGTATGATCTACTATAATCTACTATAATGTTGTATCTTCTAAATTTACAACATTTTCTAAACGATGTGGGAGCCGTAACTTGCATCTGGCTGAGGAAATTGTACGAGATATGGGATATATGTTGTATTGAAAGATCGGGGCCCAAATTAGCATGGAGATTTAGAGATATATAAGCAGTTTTAACTGGGTTTTAGATATCGTACGATAAATTCCGAAAAAGGTAGCTTATCTAACAAAAAAAAAAAAAAATAAATATTTTATTGTTACACCAAAATACAATAAAAAATAATACATGATCATTATTTTGATTTCTGCTTATAAGATGATCATGAAAAGATGATTCAATCGCGCGCGCTTGATGTTAATTCAAAACCATAATGAACTTGAACTTCGTTTTTAACTTTTTTTTTTTTTATGTTTACGTTGATTTTGAGTATTATGGTGAATAGTAATAAGGAATTTTTATTGTAGTGAAACCACATCATTTGGTTCAAACGATCGTCATAATTTGATTGCTATTATAATGTATTTGTTACAATAACCTGAATTAGTTTCGCCTAACTTGGATTTTTTATGTTTTTTTTGCTAACCCAAATGAATTTCGATTTAGTAAAGAAACAAAAAAAAAAAAAATAAAAAAAAACATTTTCAATTTATTTATACGATATTTCCGTAGTGACAACAATAAAATTAATTTTAGTATGGATAATACATAGTATTTTAATGCATAAGAAGTTAAGAATTACACAAGGAAATACAAATCGTATCATTTGGATGCTTATATATATATATATATATATATATATATATATATATATATATATATATATATATATATATATATATATATAGTTTTGTTTTTTTCTCATTCATTGTAAAGTTGAATTTGATAACGGAATTTTATTTATGGCTTTTTATTAACAATTACATAAAGTATAAGAAAAAGTTCTTGTACATACTTAGTTTTCTTATTCTTTCCGTCTTCAGGTTATGTGTGTGTTTGTTTGTGTATGTGTGTGTGTGTTATTATTCAATTCTGCATTAGATTTTTTTTTAGCTTTCTCATTATATATAATATTATGTAGATATCTAATTTAATTTTTTTTTCGTATTTTATTTAAAGTGTAGCCTAAATTCGTTTGACCTTGAAAACTTAGTTTTTGGAAGAGTTTAAAAAGATACTATAAATTTATAAATAAATTTACTACATATAAGATATTATTGAATGGGAAATGAAATAGAATTTAAAAATATAAAAAAAAAGTTTCTTTTTTAACTTCTTACTATTTGTGTATAGTTTGATAGTTTTTTTTTTTTTTTTTTTTTTTTAAGAAAACTTGAATTTATAACTGTAATCGGTTCTTTAATACGATACACGTTAGTTTTTATCAAATTTTAATTTATTGATTAACAATTTGTTATTTTGTTTTGGAGTAACGACGTGACAAATTGTAGATCATATGACGACGACGACAGCCACAACGGCAGTCTATAATTTATTATTTAGATATTTTCAAAACCTTGATCTATTAAAAAATAATGAACGTACGAATGTGTTGATCTGTTTCTCTCTCTCTCTCTCTTTCTAATAATATATAAAACTACAAAAGGAAATTTGTGATTTAAAAAAAAAAATTATATATTGTTTTAAATTAAATAATTTTGTACGTTCGGTCGTGATTTTATAAAAATATATATGAAGATCATCGGAAAGAAGAAAATTTATGGATATGCTAATAAATATTTTAAATTTTTTTTTCTTTTATGAGAAATAGCCGATAGATAAGATGTTGCGAGGAAATTGATATCCTACACAAAAACTATATGTAGAGGCGCCATAATTTGTACGTACAGTTCCGCTATTAACCAATTAGCAATTGATAATCAATCATATTCATATTTCTCACTATAATAATAGTTATAAAGATGATCCACTAATAGAGGAGGAGAGTTAAGTAAAAATAACTATATATATATATATATATATATATATATATATATATATATATATATATATATATATATATATATATATATATATATATATAATATTGTTGTACGTTAGACTATATATATAAGTTTCTTTTACGTCTTCGGTTTCGGGGCAATGTTCTTGAAAGGGAATTATTTGCTATTAACAAAATTATGTACATGTGAGATGTACTTTTATTTTTTATTTTTATTTAATGTTTGAATGAGAAAATTGTTGAGGAGAAAAACGAATATAGCTTTTTTATATTTGTTAAACATTTCTTTGTTTGCTTATTATATTTCATGTAAATAAAGCAAAACCAGATAAACATTAATGACTTATACATCCGATCGCAATCGCGTCTTTTTCTCTGAAGTACTATGCCCCGTTATATATTGAAAGGTATTTTTATTTTTTAATTTTTCGGACATTGTATATCACTTAACGAAATTATGTCTTTGCGCTATATAGAGGGCCAAGGATGATAATTGTACCACATTAAAAAAAACTTTTAAGTACACCCGTATATGTGTAATATGATTCCTTGTATATATTATGACCGATTTAATTATGATAATAATATAACATAGAAAACATAAAAAAACAGCATAATATCATTAAAATGATTACCATCAATCTTTTTTTTTATGTTTTTCTCATGATCATGATTATTTAAGAAATATGTGTATGCCGTTTTATATTTCATTAGTTTGATAAATATGTAGGTATGTTGTAGATAGTTTTGCTAAAGCGATGAGCTAAAAATGCAAAAATTTATTTTACCGTTACACAATAAAATCGAAAAACTTAAAAAAATTTAAAAAACTCGCGGTTTTAATAATGAATGTTTTGTATAAATTTTAGTATTACATAATAAAAAAATATATATATTTTAATTAAATTTAAAATTAAGTTGATAATCTACTTTCTTTCTTAGATTTTATTAAACTTGACGAGATTTTTTATTATAAAACTTGTATAATATTAAAAAATACAACATTATTCGATATATAGATCATGGAATAGTTATACTGTGATTGAATCACGGTCATGGTTAGTCATCTTGCATATTACACTTATTATGCACAGAAAATATCCATAACCACAAAATAAAATAGCATTTTATTGCTTATTGCAATTACACAGGTATATCCATGCTTTTCTATATTGGTGCTAAGTGGTGACCTAAACTTCTCGATTATATGTTTTTTACTTTCTGTATTTATATCTATCTCATAAATATTTTATTAAGGATGTAAAACATGACTACCGAATAATGTGCCGCGTTACACATATACATTTATGTGTATATATATATCAACCGGCATTTTATTTTTGTGTGTTAGTGTTTTTTATTTTCGGTTAGCAATATTTGCCGAGGTGTTGCAGTATATATATATATATATATATATATATATATATATATATATATATATATATATATATATATATAAAATTTGTATTTAGAATTCTTAAAGTAGCTTATTCTGTATATTGAATACATAATTTCAAGTACGTGAAATGAATCTCTAGTGAAGTATTTATATATGTTACAAAATATGTTAGGCAATAAAATAAGTATGGCACTTTACACATACCAAAAAATAAAATAAAAAACACAAAATATACATAATCATAATTGGTTCGTTAGCACACATTTGGGAGATTCCTGCATAATATATGCAGGGATGAGAGTGGATTTCCAGTACCAGTAACTCGCGCGCCAATTATAAAATCTGCTTTGTATATAGGTAGTATACATTAAGGGGGTTACATTATTTTATTATTTTGGCAAATAAATCCTTTTATATATATATATATATATATATATATATATATATATATATATATATATATATATATATATATATATATATATATATACAAATACATATACATGTATATATTTTTTAAAGCTGATAGCGCAAAATAAGGATCAATATCCAAACAACAAAATATAATATTTCCACCATCTTTAATTAAATTTCGTTAATATATTTTTAATTATATTATCATTTCACCCTTTTTCACAGTACACAACAAATAATTTAATTAATATTTCTGCATATAATAGCACAAGATCACAAGGCAGGACTTTTTTGCAAATGTAATTTGCAGGATATGTATTGTATATTCTCTTATGTATATGTATATGGATATATATATATATATATATATATATATATATATATATATATATATATATATATATATATCAATATATATTCTATGAAATCACAAAACTCACCTAATTTTTTATGTTTTTTTATTTTATTCACTTTAACTATATCAATCCTTAAATTTTTTTTTTTTTAATAATTATTAATAAAATTAATTATGTTTATTTATCCAAATAATTTATCGTAATTTAATTAATTTTATCTTTATCTTTAATCATTTAAAACACTTTTTGACAATTAGAATTCCTTATAAGAATCATATATGTATATAAATATTCCTTAAAAATTCTGGTTAGAATTTTCTGCAAAGATTTTCCTTTTTCTTATTTTTTTTTTATTTATTTATTATTATATTAATTATTATTAGTAAATTAATTTCAAGAACCGAAAAACTTAAAGTATGAAATTAGTATAAGTAAAATTTGATAGAGACTCGATTTTTTTCGATCTCTGCACGTATTTATATAGCCTCTGAGGGGACAAAAAGAAGAAAACACAACACACAATACTACTCTGAAGAAAAACAGAAAAAAAAAAACAAAAAAAGTTTGTTCTGTATGAGAAACACTGCATGTATGAAATATACAGTCATTGAAGAGTTAAAAAATGTTGTTGCTGTTTTGCTGTATAAAATAAAATTTTTTTGGTATTTTGGTACTGTGAACATATAAAGTGGGAAATTCTGTAATAACAAATAGGGGAATTTCTTTGTATACAACACGATGTTAAAAAAAGTTTAGTTAAAAAAAGAGGGGATTTTGGTATCATCAAAATACGATATAATAAATAAAAAAAAGAAAATAAAAGTATACGCGAAAAGATGGAAAAAACTCTAACATTTTTGTTTTCTTCTTCGTGTCTTCTGAGAGTATAGTATATGTAGTATTGTATTTCTTTAAGCGATATTATATGTATGTACATTATTTAGCGCTTTAGGAAGCTAGAACTACTCTCAGATAACTCTCCTCTTCGTACGCGCTCATTCTCTACCTCTCCATCTCTCTCCACATATATTCCAATTAGATTTTTTATTTTTTTTTCTATATTTTCTTCTATCGTCGTGTGTTAATTTAAAATCAAATTTTCTTCATTCTAAGCTTAAAGTGGTATACATACACACATATATGTGATGTGCAGACAATTAGATTGCTATCGAAAATCTTTATAAATAAATAAAACTATATATTCTCGTCGTATTTAAGAGAAGAAAAGTTATACAGTTATTTTATAATCGAATAACAAAATCACACAAAAATAAAAATGAGAATTTTTTTTTTTACACTTGATATGAGATGATAGTCGAAAGAAAATATTTTCTTAGTAGAATTTTTCTTCATTTAAACCTGTTGGTACTTTTATACCATACCATCATCAACAACGTCGAGCGCGCCATCATTTACGATAGTAGAAAATTTCATATAAAATCAGTGTTTCACAAGCTTGGGTAAAGTGTGGACATAACGTCGCACCATAGAACTGTTTAACATTTATGTTTTAAAGCTTTTTAATTATATATTTTTGTTATTCAATAATTGTGGATTAACCATTTTTAATTATCTATTGTGTGTTTAAAAGCTATGGCTGATTTTAAAATAAATAATTTCGCGAAAAACCTAACGCTAGTTTAGAAAATCAAAGCATAATAACAGTAACTTTACAAGAGTTAAAAGTTTAAATTTACAATAAATTAAGCTCTAAAAAATCACCTGAATATGATCTAAGGTAGCACAAAAAAAATTTGATAAAGAGTGGCGCAGCGGACTAGTGTGTAGTGGTAAAGGCCATTAACATACAGAGCTGTTGGACAAACAGATAGTGGTTCCAGCTAAATGAAACCAAATCAATTCATGTAAATTTCAAAAAAGGTAACTGGATTCCAGAAGAAATTAAGCCTGACAGAAGAAATTAGCTCTCCGCAAGTTTCACATGCAAATACGGCTAAATATCTGACTAAAGCTAAAGTGATAGGAGTATGTAAAAAAAATAAATATAAGCTTAACATCAAATACAGAAAAATGTACTGTCTTATAGGTAGCAATTATGAGATACAAGATAATGGATAACGCCGTAAAATGGAAAATTTTTTATAGAACTAGGATAGCCAGATTAAACATAAATTAAATCTGGACAAAATTAATTATTAAAGTCCAATTCTATAGATGGATTGTTAATCATTTTTAAAAAAAATCCTGTGAATTTCAATGCTGTCGTATACTAGAAAATTGGATGATGTAATTTTCTCTGGGCTGTAAGATGGGCAGCCTGACTATGTAAGATGGGCAGCCTGCACGCTCACAGTCCAGTAGGGCAAAGTAGATGTCACAGGAGTTAAAGGTAGAATTTAAAAGTTCAATGCCTTGTTTAAAGTGAAACCTTTAAAGTGAACAATGCCTTGTTTAAAGTATAGCTTATCTTTTGATGAATGCACCAGTATTAAAAATCGATGTCATATCAACGTCAATAATTTGGTGAAATCCCACTTGAGTGATTTCAATTTAGATACCGCTCGAAAATTAGCAATTTTATAATCACGTAATGCTATAATCAAGTGTTTGAAGTTGTTTGGAAAAAAACGGGTCGTGATTAAAAAAATTACTCATTTATCAATGATTCTGGTCAATTAATGATAACAATTATTATATTAATAAGTAGTTCCGCTCTGACAGTCAATCAAATTTAAACCGAGTTTGCAAAATAATAGCAATTTTTAAACACCAGTGAAAGGAATAGCAAATTAAATCATGGTACGAACCTAAGGCTCTTACTACAATGCAAGGCGCATAAAGAATTCATAAAATGCTGAATGATTTGTATATTTATTTAAGTCTATTTTAACCTAATAAGCTTGGAAATCATTAGCACGTCGTAATGCTTATTTGCTAACAAGTGAAAGGTCCCTAAAGTTGCTTTTTAATGAGCTAAATCAATGCCTATATATACCATTGCTCTGTGCAGTGTCTCCTTGATATAAAAAATGAGGTCAGTACACCATACCGAATTGCAAAAATTCGCTGTTATTTTACTTAAACACCACCTTTTTTAAGCTATTTCCCGATATATACGTTTGCCGTAAGTTTAGCAATACGTCATGAAATATTTCGTAATATTCGGAAAAAAGTATTTTCAGAAAAAAATGTAGTGAAATTGCGTGTCCTTGTACTTAAGGGAGGTTTGGTTATGTTTAGTTTATACCGTTAAGTTTTTTAGCGGATACAAGCCCAGTGATCCAACTATTTAGTCATCTTTTAAATCACAATCAAAGGATACTTCTATGAATTGTCGACATGCGAGTACCTCGAGCCACGGGAATCAAAATTTAAATCTTAAATTAATAACTGACATTTTATTTAAAAAATGTTACTTTTCGGATATTATACTATCTGTCTCAAACTTGCCTTCACTTCGGTTTTAACATAATTAGTTATACAATATTTGCCATTGTTGTAATAATTTTTCCATTCGTAAAATATTTTTATCATCATTTTAATTTTATGCTGATGACCGTTAAACCTGTATATCGGTAAAAATTTACAATTTCAATGCCGTGTCGCCGTTCAGTTAAATCAATTGAAAAACTTCCTAGAAAATGATCTCAGCGTTGCTAACTAAAATTATGACTGCTTTACACCAATTTAAGGTAGCTTTATTATGGTTGTTTTGTTTTTATTTTAAGGAAAATTTCAAAACGAGCTCTGAAACTCAAAAGTATAGGTTTAGTTCTAATTTATCGATAGGTTGTCGTAATTTATTTGTTGGTTGGGTAAATCTTTTAAACATTTTTAATTCGAAACTTGACGACGCACGATTAACATCTTACAAACAACTGATATGTGTGTATGATGCAAACATTATATGGTATATACCAATTTAATTACATTGAAAACTATTAATAACATACGATGATTCCATCATCATCATAATCATCATCATCATCATCATCATCATCATAATATTTATTAACATTCCTACATTTTATGTTGAGTTAAAATAAAAAAAAAAAAAAACATTTTTTTTATTTATAATTTGTAGAATTTATTTGCTGTTTCCTTTATATATTCAAGAAATATTAGATAAGGTGAATAGGTATCTTCTCTATATAAATATTCTTTGCCAATGTTCTTTGTATTTATAATAATAAAAACCGGTGGACAGATTATATATATATTTATACATATATACACGATACGATATACCTGGTTTTGATGGAAAGTTATGTGCAATCGATTCTTATGGTTTCTTACACACATTAAAATATTTCTATTAACTTGGTGTCAAAAATTTCCCGCTTTTATTTTAGTGACAAATAGGAAATTAAAATAGTAGATCGAACATTGTTTATGGTTAATGATCTCGTTTCCACATATATATATATATATATATATATATATATATATATATATATTGATATAATTAATGGATCTAGAGTTTGGTGCGAAGAACTAACATTTTTTTTTTTATTAAATTAAAGTTCACACTGAGTATATAATTAATTTACACCTACAAGTTTGCGCGCTGAGTGTCATTAACGGACTATGTTATTAGTGTTCTGTTTTGTTTTTATTTATTTTATGTCGTGATGTTAAATTGTTTTTGTTTTTTTTTTCTTTATAATAATATAATGATGACTTCTTAATTCTAATGTCTTATATATGGTAAATAGTACTGTTAAAATTTGTTTTATTAATATCCTCATTCATTCGACTGTGTCAATATAATATAATATGATTGTAAATTTACAAACAATAAATTCCTTTCACCAATATAATAAATATTATGCCAGATACAAGCACTTAAGTTTTCCATACTTCTTTTGTGTATATAATCTATGGAAAAGCGACCGAATTATTAACGAATTTTCAAGTAAGCTTTAAGCTGTCAAGAATTAAGAATAATTTATACAGAAAGAAAAATATTAATTTATGAAATTAGCTCTCGTGTATATGACAGACATTTTTCAACTCTTTAATTTCATGCAAACATTTCTCTTTCGGGAATGTGAAATACCTAAGGACTACATCTTATACCGCCAGTTCAATCACATGCTATATTATATCTGTGTTATTGTACTGAATGGCTAAAGTGTAAAATAACAAATAGCACCGAATCTATAATTTCATCGGTATATAACTGGGGTTGATCTAAAATAATCTAAAATTTTTTGTCCTTCGACATTAAAATTGGATGCTAAATTGTTTAATTCCTTGCAGATCTTGTTTCGTTAAAAAATGAAAGAAAAAAAATTATATCACCACGTCACAAGGTAATGAATAAGAGGATACCCTCTTTCCTTAGAAAAACTAAACGATGTATGGAAAGACATATCCAATTATAAAACGAAATTTAGTTATAACGAAACAAACACTTGCACCGGTTATATTTTACGAGTTAAATTACTGCGAATTCCTTTCAAGAAGTAAATTAGCATATTGGCCTACATATATAAATAAAATACCAGATCTGATTGATTTCTATGCAACAAAGGTGATTTTAAGGACTCAAAAACCGCAAGGGGATATATTCTGACCACTCACCTATTATTATGACTTTCAGCTTAACAATAATTAGTAGGAAAAACTTGTCTAACCTTAAAAATAGTAAAAATAACTTAAATAACAACGGTAGTAAGTAATCTCACTGAACATAAGAACACTGACTACTCTCTTTGAAAAGCAATAAAAGGATTCAAAAGAACCAATTTTTAAATCTTATATCGCAGATCGACATCCATATAAAATATAACAGAGAGTACTTAGAGTATACCAGGGTATTGCTTAATACAGAAGGGGCAAGCACAGCAACATTTGCAAAATATACAGCTGTTCTGGCAACTAATAAAGAATAAACGCAGTGATTTGTTGGACAAAAAAATGATGCATTAAGCGTAACGAAGAAAAATCAGTTCACGTAAACTTTACAAATCAAAAAGTTTACTGGACTCCCGTAGAACTTATTTGATGGCCAGTTCCATACTCAAATACGGCTTAATATATTTTATACCTTTTGAACCGCACTTTTGAACCCCAACAAATTAGGCGACCTAATTTGGTGACTGCACCTCATTAATTTTGATCTTCCTTTTCTTCCAAAATCTGATCAAAATTTTGTAAACCTTGTAAAACACTTAAAAATCGTGAGTTCAGCCACTTGTTACAATAAATATTTTAATAAAGAATTTGACAAGATCGCAGGATCATTTAAAATTATTTGCACTAGAGATTCCTTATTGATTTATGTACATACATAGACACAAAACTAAATATAATTTATTACATTTCCGCAATCATAAAAATTCAAGAAACTATTTGTGATTTTTACGACCGTAAAGAACTAAGTCAATTATATATGGCTAATGTTACACAATATATGCAATATAAAACCGCCTCCACATATTTTTGTTGTCCTTTACGTGTTTAATAATTACGATATAAATAAATACACATATATATACATATATAAATGTTTAAAATTGGTTAATGTACGAAGCGATCGACGATCTTGATCATGAAAAATTTGTATTTATTTATATCGTTTTATAACTTGTTATATAAAAATATATAAAAGACACTATATAAGAGTAAATGTAGAAAGTATTTTTCAAGATCATGATCAGTTATTGACTTAAAACTTTTTTTTTTTGTTCAAAACGAATGTACGTACATACACAAAATCTGAATGTTAATGAATACAATGCGGCGTATTTTTATATTGCAAAGGTGTTGTGAAGCAAAGAATACTGATCGATATAGTTCTACCGGACAAATTTGGTGAAAGGGATCGATTATAACTGTAGCAATGTTTTGACATGTAGATAGATTGGTTTTAAAACGTATACAATTCGTTATCTTTCCTTAGAAACATTTATCTAAAGAGAATTTATATTTTAGATAATACATGGTTTTGATCCTCGCTCCAATCCTTTTAAATGTTTAAATGTACGTAAACGACATATTTAAGGTCTTCTTTGATTGGTCAGAGTGATCTCCTATAGTACAGTTGGATCTATGTTTACATCTGAATATTGACACTACCATGGTACGACGTCAAATAAATCTAACAAAAGTAGCATTCGTGTCGAATATTAACACAAATATTTCTTTATATGACTTTATATTAGTCTTCTTTATGAAAATAACCTTACATAAATTGTTAGGACCTCAACCGTCTTTCGTTGACACTTTTTTCCTTCAAAAATTCGATAACGGATTTCTTAACAATCATTAAGATTGGTGTCAACAATATATAATGTTATCTTTTGGTAAGTCCGATGGGGTAAACTTATTAAGCGTATGTATAGTACTAAGTTTGCGTAAACTTTTAGTTACATATGTAAACTGTTCAGAACTGTAATTCGGCTGTTAGATGCGGCTCTATATAGAAGAAATACAATATCAATATATACTATAATATATAAAAGGTGATTTTTTAATAGCTATAAGAAATTTTTCCAAAAAAAGACACATAAAATTAAGAAAAATGCATGAAATCTGTATTTGAATCGATAGCGCGGTCCATATAATTTAATGTTTGAAGATTATTTCATGCAAATATTGACCGTGGCTGTGCCTCAAATGGTTCATCCGCTTAGTTCAATTTTGGCATACACTTTCTAACATTTCGGTCGGTATCTCACAAATACATGCTTCAGTGCTGTCTTCCAATGCTTCAATGGAAGCGGGCTTGTTAAATCGCACGATCTAGGCGGCCAATTGACCGGTCCCAAACGTGAAATAAAGTGTTCGCAGAACTTGCCTCTCAATTGGTTCATTGTTTCGCGTGCTGTATGGCATGTGGCATCGTCTTGTTGAAACCAAATGTCATGCAAGTCAAGTTCTTCCAATTTGTGCAAAAAAAAGTTGGATATCATCTCACGGTAGCGCTCACCATTCACAGTACGTTGCGATTCGCATCATTTTTAAAGAAGTACGGTCCAATGATGCCACCAGCCCATAATCCGCACCAAACACTAACTCTTTCTGAATGCATTGGTAGCTCTTGCAATGCTCCTAGCTGATCTTCTCACCAAAATCGACAAATCTGCTTATTTACGAATCCATTCAGCCAAAAATGAGCTTCGTCGCTGAACACAATTTACGATAAAAAATAGATCTTCCACCAACTTTTCAAGAGCCCATTCACCAAAAATTCTATGTTGTGGTAGGTTGTTTGACTTTAATTCGTGCACCAGCTGTATTTTGTAAGGCTTCACACCTAAATCCTTCCGCAAAAATTCCCACGTTGTTGAGTAACAGAGGCCCAATTGCTGCGAATGGCGTCGTATCGATAGTTGATGGTCATCACTAACAATTGCCGATACAGCTGCGATATTTTCGTCAGTTCGCACTGTACGTAAGCGTGTTGGTGATTTAATGTCCAACAATGTAAATTTGGTGCGAAATTTAGTCACAATATCCCGAATAGCTGCTTCACTGGGTCGATTAAACTGACCATAAAATGAATGAAGCGCGCGATGAACTTTCTTAATAGAGCACTCATTTTGATAATAAAATTCAATGATTTGCAAGCGTTGTTCGTTTGTAAGACGATTCATGGTTAAATTATAGACCAAACTGATGATGTTTGACAGTGACACAAAACACGAAATTTACGTGACCTGTCAAAATCAGTGTTGCCAAAACGAAAATAGTTAAAAAATCACCCTTTACTACTAGCCTTAAAACAATAATGGTCTCCAAATATTGGCTACGAGTTTGTTGAAGAGCAACGAGTTCTAAACGATTCTCTGTCATGGCTGGAATAAGAATGCCAACTGAGCTAAGTTTTTTCTTTGGCTACATGTTTCAAATCTTTAATCTGTATTGGCTGTATCCATTTCTCTCTTTGTTGATATTACACCGCGGTTTTGAGTTCAATCCCCGCCGCTGACCACAACGCCGTGACCAATTATGTGTGAAATGGTTTGTTGGGCTGACCACCTACAATCATTCATGAATTGTTATAAGAGATGGCCTCAAAGATCTTGCAAAAAGATCTCAGTAAAGGGTTAACTTTGACATGTAATGCTATTGAATTTTTTCAATAGCATTACATTACGTGTTAAATTGTTATAGTTGACAATAAGTTTATCTGGTTTCAAGGTCAAACATAAGGTTCTAATAGATACATACTTTTAAAATTAAGAATTTAAAACTAGATTTTAAAATTAAGAATTTTTTAAATGTCAGTCAAATTTACAGAAGTAAATTAGAGGGTCGAGTAATTGCCATATAAATCGAATCTAAGTGAGATAATGTCATCACTTTCGGTTAGTATCACTTTCGGTAGCTAAAATAATTATTTTAAAGAAAATGAAACAAAACGACCGTTATTAGTTATTCCAGTGCTATAGAGTTTAGTAGGTATCCCACACTTTAAAATGTAGAAAACAGACGTATGTATATAGTTGAGTTTAGCGGGTTAAATTAACCGTTCGAATTTCTGGATATAATGTAACTCATCTAGTTCGATCTGTTTGTATTAATCAATTATCGTTAAAAATTTGATGAATCGATTTCAACGAAACTAAACCAATTTAGGTTTAGTATGTGGTTGTTGAGATTATCGATCGGAATCTGATTAAAAAAAAACTAATAATTTTTAATAGTTCATCATGTAGCAGAAATTGATTGGTATATATCGGTAAATTAGTAAATTGTCGATTATATATATATATATATATATATATATATATATATATATATATATATATATATATATATATATATATAAATATACATTTGTCATATCCGAACTTAATTTGTGGTTGTTGTATTAGTACAAGTAAAGAAATGCATTAATTCTCACTATGCAAGTGCATAAAGATAAAAATTATGAATCGAAATACAAAACATCCTGTTTGCAAAGAGTTCAAAGTAATGAACAAATTGTTTATAGCTTTGTTTCCAGCAATTTATGATTTCCTGAACCTAAATAATTGATATTAAAATTGGAAGAATTGTGACGTCAGTCTTGAAGCGGTCAAATATTGTAGTTCAACCGCAAATATCATGGGAATGAAATTTCTTCTTGTGTTTGTAGTTAGTTCAAAAATACTATTATGCTCTAAATATGTATATATATATATATATATATATATATATATATATATATATATATATATATATATATATATATACATATATTTTATATTGGGTAGGGTATAGGATAAATCTACTTCGTTAATACTTCTTAAATCATAAAATGTAAACGCTATGATTTTTATATTTGGTTTCGGATTTGTTAATTAATAAATCAACCATGCAACCATGCTTAGCTACGAGAGCATATATATCATTCCAGATGGCAAAAATTGTCTTTTGCATTAGACAATCAATCCAAATATTATTATCGATAAACTGCTTAGTGTATCAATTTATATATGTATTATATATAGACGAGGGTTGGTATAATTAATAATATCTGTAGGAGGGTGCAAATGTAAGTCAATAATTCTTGCAACTAGAGTAATGTGCGGATATATTTTAACCCTCTGGTATTTAATCAAAGTCCTAACAGTCAACAGTATTTTCTAATTCCATGAGGTGTATTGCAATATAAACGGATTTATAAGGGCAACAAAATGCTGAGTAACGAAATAAATTTGAAATTAAATAATTGTAAACTATTAATAAATTTCACGATGACACAACCACTAATTGTTGCGTTGGTGTCGCCGTTTCTAATACTGAATTAGTGACGTGTATAACAACAAGTTTACTAAACTATTATTACTAATAGTCTGGAGTACTTACTCTCGACTTTCCCACATATAGCCTTGAACTTGAATATTATTTTGTATTTCCTATATAGATATATAATTATTGCTTTGTCACACGATCTGCGTATATGACAATTTTTATTGCATAAATCGTCAGTAAAGTTCGATCTGCTAAAAACAAATGAATGACCGGTAAAAGGGTTTTAACGTATAAAATTATCGAATTTCCCACACATTTTTCAGCCTTGAACTTGAATCTACTAAATATTTTTTATTTTCTACTGAAAAATATTGAAACGAATGTATTGTGTCACACACGTTAATAACAAGGCACTTTTCTGCTTACATAATTATTTAATTAACTCCGAGGAGTTAAAAAAATAAAAAAAAAATTATGTGAGAACTTTTTTAACGAGTGTTTATTAACATATAAACAACAAAATGTTGGATTAAAATGTTTCATAAATGTGTAGGCTGACATAAAATATTAACATTTTGTCACAGAAGAATTTGCATACATTTGTAAATATTAAGACTGTGTCGAGTTTTAAACTGGACTGACCCAATTTATATAAACGCACTAAATAAATAATCTGGTGATAGATATATAAATTAAGTTATCATATAGCATAGTTACTAAGTGAATGCTAATTTTTATACAACTATTCAATTTGAATAATTAGCATCTGCTTAAAGTAAAAGTCGCATGTCAATAAAACGGTTTATTTATGTTGGTATAAAAATTTAGTTTTTGTTGAACCAAGTAATTGGCCCACCCATTGAAATATATAAATAGTCTTTAAAATATGCTAGTACTATAATGAAACCACCAAGAAGGCTTCTTTTTCTAGGAAAAATGCTTAAAGATTTTTATTTAAAATTAATGTTTTCTAAAACTGAACGACCTTGTCGTGCATTATACATTTGCGCCTATAAATAGTCAAGAAAATAAAGTTTCTCCAACACGTTTATATCAGACTACTTAACCTAGGCAAACTGGCTGCGATGGTGTTATCGAGAAAAAATTACAAATCAAAACAAATACAAACACAAGATCGGTAACAGTTATAAAATCGCCAATCATTTGTTTACAAGTAGAATAAAGTAAACAAACAAACTTAAGGACATATTAATTTTAATCAGTAACCGAATGACAAAGTGCTTAAAAATACAAGTGCTAAACCAGTGAAGTAATACAGTGCTAAAAGTATAAATTATTCTAGTGTTATAAATTGAGCGTAGTGTATTTGTCAGAAGTGACCAATTATTTGATCATTTTAATGCTAAAGACATCAACCAACTGAAGGCCCCCAAAATAACAAACATCAAAAATTCTGATTAATATAATCATTGTGTGAGACTTAAGAAGTGTAAGAAGAAACTTAAGAAGTGTGATAATAACAGCCTTATTATGGCTTTCCTAAATCAAAGCGTGCATTGATATAAGTGCGACGTTTCGATATATAGGTAATATGATCCTCAGTTACAGTGCAGAATCCATGGGCCAAACATAGTTGGAACAACGTAAAGTGTAGAACGAACTTAAAATCATGCCACATTGCGAAAGAATTAGGAGATCTTTAGCTCCAGAAAGGACTTCATATGAAATACTATTATAGTGATCATATCTATACTTGCCTCAATTAATTAGTTAGATGATTTGTTCATTTTAAGTACTAATATTTTAGATACAATGGTGTGAAGACAAACAACAAGCTTTGGTAATCCTAAAGAGTTCTACAATCTACAATTGGAATGGTACACATGACAGTGGCGTGCGATGTTCTTAAATGTATTTAACCACTGAAAAGTCCTAAACTTCGTCCAATAAAGTGATATTAGGCAATTTAAGCAAACAGCACAAATTTGGTTCCAGCTTCATCCAGATTCATTCGTGTTTCGTTATTGACAGTTATATAACAAAATAATGAATAAAAGATCTTGCAGATTTGCACATTTTATTTTCGACACCATAACCAAACGTAAACCATAATAAACAAAATACACTGACCAGAACAAAATCACACAAAAAAGTAACACAAATTGGGGTCCAACTCATTATTCCGAATAACAGTTAAAGCTCAATAGGAATGTAATCGGACGATCTAAAGTTTCCGCCACCAAATTTATACAACAATAATAATTTATACAATAGTTTCTTAGCCACAATCGACGACGATGATACGCACACACACACACACGCAGATAGTAGAAGAAGAATCTTCTTCTATTATTAGATTTTGTTAATAATTATTCAATTATAATTACATTTTATAGTTTATAATATATTATGTGGGCTTTCATAGTTATAAGTAGTTGAAAAACGTATATAAATACAGAGAGCGCGCGATGATTAATGATTAATATCATTATTATTATTATTACTACTATTATTGTTACTATTATTGTTGTTATTATTGAATTTTAATAGATAACTTTTCGTTTTTGATATGAAAGTAAGACAAATATTTTCGGGCTAAGCTTTAGTTATAACTTATAAGTATTTAGGTTTTTATTTTTTCAACTTTAATCGAAAGAACAGATTGAAGAAGCTGATAATAATTAATGATGGTTACATCGCGTACATATAACAAGCAGAATAAAAAAAAAATGAATTATCGTAATGCATTTTTACTTACATACATTTTAGAATAACAAACAATCTCTAAAACAAATTATCATCAAAAATAATGCACTGATGTGATGTTGTGTGTTAAATCTGTTAAATCAACAACAACAGACAGCCAGCAAGCGAGCACACACAGAGAGATAGAATTTTGTTAAATAGATAACTGGTTTTAATGTGGTGTGAGCTCGAAATTAAACTGTTCTATTCTAAAAGCTGTATCTTTATAATAAATATGCATTTAGCCATCATAATCTCGAGTTGTTGTTGTGTGTGTGTATGTTTGTGTTATATGTAATGTCTACTGGATAGTTTATTGCATAAATACTTCATATTGTCATTTTGATATAAATCTAAAAGATTAAAACTTTGATTTGTCTTCTACATCTTCAACTCTATCATATACTATGAACATATATGCACATAACATACATAAGAGGGTAGATCTATCGACATATTATCTTGAATATTTATATTTCTATAATATTAGTTTTGGTACATATGGATGAATTATGTATGTAAAATTGAAATAAATCATAAAATAGTAAATCTGCTAAGAATTTCGAATAATTTATGCTTAATAATATTTAAATAAAATATTATTTAAAATAGCGCCTGTTGCCGCTAAACAGTATAGTTATAAAGCGTTTTCCATTTTCAATGTCCGATTCGGATAAATTTTAATATTAGCTATTGTTAAAGGTATGAAAAGTAAACTTTACATAATGTATATATAAATATCAGAAGCCAAATTGCATAGTATTTAGACTGGCATATAATCTGACTAGAACACTGAGAATCTTAAAATTAGACCCAGTAGTTTTTTCCCAGTAGTTTTTAAAAGCGAGACTCAGGACCTTAGTGGCCTAACCAATATACTTTTTTTTTGTTTAATCGGCCATGTATAAAACTCGCATTATAGAAACAGCTATGTTTTGATTCAGTAAAACTAAATCATTTTTATAAAAGTCAGAGTGCGACCTTACCTAAATTAAACTTATAATTTTATTTTTATTTATTTTTTAATTCAGCTTCTGGGCGGTCATTTAGTGGTGTCATCTCATACTTTTATACCAGAACTTCAGAAATGGAAAGTTTTTGGTGACATAATAAGAACTAAAACAGTTTGCAAACACAACCTGACAAAATGAATGTCGAGAGAGAAAATTTAACGAATCAAAATAATATTTTGGCATTTCTACATAACAAAAATATGTATTATATTAGTTGCTTTCCAATCAACCAACCGCAAGCACTTGCAAGTACTTCGGTGTGTGTCTTTGCTAAGATAATTATTTAAAACCAGGGGTGCGATTATGTAAGCATTTCGAGTTTCGAGTTTCAACAAGATGGCCGATATTTTTAAGAAAATTGATGATTTGACATGTTGAAAATGCGACAAGTTGTTGTTGTTTTACTCGAACGTTGTGCGACACACATGTCGAAAGGAGTAAAACAATTGTTTTTTACAAAGAACTGGCCATATTATCGACATATTTCGACATGTTTTGACATGTCGAAAGTCGAAACAAGAAACTCGAAATGCTTACATAATCGCACCCCTGGTCTTTTTAACTATCAAGCGGTTCAATACAGAATAGCTAGAAAATTGCGAGTAGTTCAAATTTAGCAAAGACACACACTAAAGTACTTACAAGTGCTTGCAGTGGTAGATTGGAAAGCAACTAATAAGAACATTTTTATGAATTGTTTGGGGAAATTTATCATAACTTGTCTAATAGCAAATATGGTACGTATGTAAATCTTTAATCTATTTCCACAAATTAAGAATTGTCTGATAACTGTCTCAAGGAGGTTAAAGTCTTTTCAACTTTTAACTAGCGAGATATACCAAACCTATGCCGACAACAAAATCGTCCTGCAATATGCTGATGGATATACGATTTTGTGATAATATCAACAATGTAAGAATGACTGATGCGAGAGCTAAAAGACATAAGTGGTTTTATCGGTTATGTTTAGCCAATTGGGGAAATTTAAATCTGCTTATGTCAAAGTTGTGTAGAGTGCGGGAAATTGTACACCAAAATAAGCTCTTTAGTCTGAAAGGAGTAAAGAGCAGTGCGATAAATAGCAGAAAGATAACAAGGAAAAACTAATTGTGGAAGTTAATGGTAGAAATGTTTCTAAATAAGCCTTTGATAATATTGACATATTTTAAAGAATAAATAACGGGGTTTGCAATCTTTATACATAACAACCTTTCTGTTTATAGCAATATGGAGGAATGTAATGAAGAACATAATAAAATTAACCCCAAAACTTTGTTTCGAGCAACACGAAAAAGTCGCAGCCTGCAACATTTGCAGCACGTAAAAGTTTATATCGCTGTTAGAGCGTAATGATAGTATTTCTATAATGAACGCAGAGCTGGCTTAAACTAAGGATAATGCTACTTCAATGATCAAAAGAAAACGCAGTTATGATAAATAAAGATGAAACAAGTTGTGGGTTGTTAGCAATTCGTATTGCAAGCAGAAGATTCAAGGAAAAAAAATCGCAAAAATGTGAACTCTTGCGTTGTACTCTCCTTTGAATAGTATATTATTTGGGGTTGGATGAAATTATACGTTACTTCCAAACAGAGTTTCATTCAAAATGTTACAAATATCTCGTGATGTGCTTTACGTGTTCCTGAATTTCCAGCAAAAGTACGACTCGATCAATCGGAAGAAGTAATGAAAAATAAATAAATTTAGCAGTAATTTCTGAGAGAAGAGCAATCGGTGCAATGACCTTTTGGAGTAGATATTTAAAGAATATCTTTGCTTTTTTTGGTTGTCTACGGGTTGGTTGATACGGTTAGTGCTATCTACGGCCTGTATAATCCGATTATTATTATCATGACGTAGTATTGAACAATTTGATGGATCGAATTTCTTTTTGTGTATTTGTGCTTAAACTAATTATAATCGAAATAAATTAAATTTATTCAAATGAACTATGAAAAAATGGCTTCACTTGTTAGTAACAGTTAATATGAAAACTTTCGACTGCTGAAAGATTTTAAAAAATTAAGTCAAACAAAAAACCACAAAAGTTTGGGTTAATCGACATGACATTGAGTGGAATGAACTGCCCTTTTAATAAGGATCTACTAGTTTGATAGTTACAAAAATTGCAAAAAGTCAATATATATATATATATATATATATATATATATATATATATATATATATATATATATATATATATATATATATATATATATATATATCTTTATAAGAAATTAGATATTAATTTGTGGTTTGTTTTATTTTTAATACACCATTTTAACTTTACCAAGCTAATTTGCATGTAATTTGTGTATAGTGTACATAATATTATAATATATATTATTATAGAATAAGAGAACCGAAAAAATTGTGCTAATTGTTTGGAATATTTTAACCCCAATACACGACTCTTAGTTCAATAGAATAATTAAACATTATAATATTAGATTTCCAATCAATGGATATATATATATATATATATATATATATATATATATATATATATATATATAAGAAAGAACAAGTTACTTGAATATGGTGTTATAAGTAAGAATATTAGCTAATTATTTATGATTATATTCAAGAAGATGCTAAAAGAAGTTTGGAATTCTTTTGTGTATTTTACAAATGCAAATATTACGCATCCAATCGATAAATGGTAAATGTGTGTGATTTTTTAAAAATATGGGTATTATCATTAAAAATTGAACTGTATGTATAATTGACTTTTGATATTGCCCTGATTTCCACTTTGTCGTAAATTCATAACAACTTTAAATGATTCATTGTAAAGATTAAAATAAGAATAAAAATTGAGTTTTGTTTGCAGTATTTTGATGCGTCAGTAAAAAGTAAAATTTCAAATTTTATATCTCACAAACTGTTCTGTCTACAAAAATTAAGGTGACACAAGCAAAACAACATTCCAAAATTAATTTATTAATTCTGCGGAAATGTATGGAGAGGGATATACCTAAGTAACGGTTAATAAGTGTGACATTGACCACATCAATTTGAATAATATATTTTGTATTTAGTTACGCCTTTTCCATATTATCGACAACCGAAGAAGAATCATTCATTATTTTCACTAATCATTGCAGATGCATGTAAATGTTCAAAGTGACAGACTGATGGGTATGACAAATTTAAGGTAAATATTACATGAGAGAGATGTTTGACTAATTATGTCTAATAAATCATATGATATTCGATAAATATTAAAATTTTCTTTACTATACTTACCTTTATCACGCAAGACTATCCCCGATGAAGTAGTATATAGTTGAATAATGCCAGTAGTTTTGGAAGTAGTTTTCGAAAAAAAATATTGAAAAAATATACCGAATAAAAAACATTTTAAGCTGCAAAGATGATATACAACTTCACTGAAAAAATCAAAACTCATTCCACAATGTAAAAAGTGTAAATCGTAAAATATCTTGGAAAATACCATACAATATCTTGTAATAAATTAAAAGAAGCATTAGCATTACAATGTGTACACTGTGGATACGACCATCCAGCTAGTTATAGAGCCTGCAGAGTAGCTGTTGAATTTCAGAGAATTAAAGACTAAAAAATGAGCGGCAAAACCACAGCACACAAAAACAATTATCTGCCTAACCGTCACTTAAGTAACATGAGAAATAGGAAAAATACTGCAGTTACATCTGATGAGGCTTTTAACAAACTTAAAAAATAACACTTCAAGGATTAAAGAAATGCGTTAAGAAATGCTAAATTGAATTTGACATGCTGGTATAACGACTTGAATATAGCATTAAGGGAGCTATCCCAAAACAAAGAAATGTGTAAATATCTTAAAATTTTATGCGCGAACGCCAATCGGATTCATCTTCAGTTTCAATTGCAGTTAGTGTTCTAGATGCACAAAACATTGATATTTGCCTTATATCAGGGGCACATTTTACCAAAGAATCATTTATTAAATTTAAAAGGTGCAAAGCAACTCAGCCAGAGGTGGAAGTGCAGTAATAATAAAGGAAAATATAAAACATTTTGAAAAAGAAAAATATACCACAGATGAAATCCAAGCTATACGGTATGTATTGCCCACCAGACATTCTCTTAAGAAAAATCAATATAAAGAATTCTTTAATTATATGAGAAATAGTTTTTAAAATGGTAATTCTGAGGGTCTATTATGAAACATTATCCACTTTCGAAAAATTCGAAATCTAATAGTTTGACACGCCGCGAATACTGCTATTATGAGATAAAACCAACAGCATTACAACATATTTTTAAGATCTTTCAGATTATGTTTTTACAATTGGTGAACGTTGTAGGTTGTGAGCCGAACGAACAATTTTACACACAATTAGTCACGGTGGGAATTTAACTCAAAATCGTTGTTTGTTTAAGTCAATACCTTAACCATCACTCTACGAATAGCGAAGTAATTAAATAGCTGAAGTAATAGCAACTGTCTCACAGTGCATCTAGGCGTTCAAGTATCTGAAAGTAGCAAATCCGAAGGTAGTGGCAGTATTTTGAACATATACGTTACTACCCACATAAAGTAGTAGTTACATCTAATTATTAGCATGCCATAATCAAACCAAATAAATACTCCATTCACACAGTTCTCAGCTTTGGGGTCACAGTAACATGTTTGATAAAAAGTCAATTTCCGGTTGCTATAACAGCACAAAACAAATTAAAATTAAAATAATCTCACTCCCCTCAAAAAAAAAAACTGTACCACTTTCGTAAAATCACTATTTTACCAGTCTATCTGGAACTTTTTATTATATATACGATTAATATAATATATTCAGACACAGATTCCCGCGATCAATATTTAAAATCTCATAAAATATTTACAAAAATGTTTATTTCATATACTCGCACGACTGTAATAAAAATAAAAAATGCAAATTATTGTTCATCAGCCACTGTATCATATCATATCATATCATATCTGTATAAAAACAATTCCACCAAAATAGGCAAAACGGTAAAAAAAACACGTAATCGTATTAAAATTTGCTAATTTCTAATGAAATTTATTCGTAATCTATTAAACTGAGCGTGTTGTGTTGTTTTCTAAATCAGTTATCTATAAAATCGTAATCCATTTAGTATAATCGTGATGAAGATGAAAATATTTTTAAGCAATATAAAAGAAAAATGGAACCTGAAGTGTCGTACAAATATTTAATTTTTTGATTAAAATTTTCCTATTTTTTGTAAATACACGACAACGGCAGATATTTCTTGAACAGAGCTCTCATCTCATATATGCGTATGTATATAGTATATGTATATATATACATAATATAAAGCGATAAAAGAAATATTAGCAACCAGCAACCACCCCTAATATCTTGTTCCCTCTCAAATTTTTTTCTAATGTATTTTATTTGATTGATGAAAAAACACCATCTGATTACATTTTAATAATCTTTGGAAAAAAAATTTGGGCAGGGCGAGCGGCAGTCGATGGTATAGTGAATATTATTACTATTGATGAAAGTCTTTTCTATATTTTAACTTTGTCATTTTTGTATATGTGTGTATATATTATGTCTGCTTAGAAAAACACGAGACAGTAAATTTTGTGTATGTGTCTAAATTAGATTTATATTGTTAGGATGAAGATTGAATCTATAGAAACCTTATTCAAAAGACAAGAACAATAGTCGTTCGAAATAATGTGTAATGTCTGCAATATTTCAAATAAAGTTGCTACTTATCGTGTTTTGAGATAAATATCTAATATTAGTTATACTTAATTTAGAAAATCTATAATTCTCGCGATGGTGCAGCCATTTCTAAACGGTCATCTATTTATTAGGCGTTGATTAGAGTTTAGGATTTAAATCAATGGAACCAAATCGAATCGATCTCTAAAATAAACTGAATTAAAGTCCATTTTAAATCTGAAATTTTCCGATAAGGTTTCATTAAAGGTTTTTAATGAAGCAGGAACACAACCAGCAAACCTAACAATTAGATCAGTTAACGTTTTAAGCTACAAAGACAACGAAATACGAAAATGGAGTAAACTATCAGTGCCATAACAAGATGGATACAGAAGTTCGAGAAGAAATTTTATCGGGAAACTAAAAAAAGAACAGGAAAGGGAAACGCTTACATCCCCCATTAAAGCGTACCTGCATAGAATCATTCTGTCAGCGCATTAGATGAACAAGACCTCTTGGGCATCAACAATTTTTTTTTTTTAATTTTTTTTTTATTATTTATTGAAACTAGTCTTTTCAGACTAACCCCCAATTTACATCTGAATTCTTAAAAACTAAACTATAATGAGGTCACTGTTGATCCAGCGATGCTCCAATACCTGCTCGTTAATAGGTAGCTGCTCACATACTGACGAGCTCGAAGGATTTGGTTCTCTTTAGACTTCTAACCAAGTGTTCATTATCCAGTAGCTTGGAGGCTTTTGCATTAACATGTTGCAATAGCCTCGATTCATGCTTCGTTGCAAATCTTTTTATTTCGTGTTTTATATCCGGTATCCTCAAATCTCGATGCAACTCCTTATTACGAATGTACCAGAGTGCATTGACTATACTCCGAAGTACGTTATTTTGGAAGTTTTGTATAGGTTTGATGTTAGCATTTTTAGTATAGCCCCAAAGCTGAATACCATATAGCCAGACCGGTTTTAGGATTTGATTGTAAATCAATATTTTGTTGTCTGTGCTTAGTTTTGACTTTCGTCCAATTAGCCAGTACAAATGTCTATATTTAAGATCAAGCTCCTTTCTTTTCTTCTTCGCATGCTCTTTCCATTTGAGCTTAACGTCCAGTGTCATACCCAAATATATGGTGGAGTTTTAGTATGGTACCATGACACCGTTTATGCTGATTGGCGGTGAACTAACCAATAGTTTGTTCGTAAAGTTGACATGCGCAGATTTTAATTCATTAAGTGTGATTTTCCATCGCTTGGTCCACTGGTGAATTTCTTCACTTGCGTATTGAAGTTTATTCGCCGTTTCTTCGACAGTTTGCACTGTTGCTAGTATAGCGGTGTTGTCCAGTGGGCCCAGAACACTGCCTTGTGGGACTCCTGCCCTTACCTCTCTCGGTTCAGAAAACTCATCTTTTTGTCTTACTCGGAAAAGTTTTTCAGATAAGTACGACTCCATAAGATCAACATATGGTCCCGGAAGCATAACTTTTAGTTTATGTATTAGTCCCATACCTTATCGAAAGCTGCTGCCACGTCCAGAAATAAGGTAGAATAAATTTATTTATTTTCTAACGCCTTTTCTATAAGGTCTGTAATTCTGTAAACCTGGTCAATTGTTGAATGTTTACATCTGAATCCAAATTGGTGATCCGGTATTAGGTTTTTACTTTCTATTATTGGAGTCATTTATTTTAGAAGAAGTCTCTCCATTAGCTTTGAGATTATTAGCTAATTCCATTAGCTTTGAGATATGATTGAGCTTCATTTGGTGGTTTACCTGGTTTCGATAGCATAATAACTTCTGCAACTTTCCAGGCAGGAGAAACATACCGTAATCTAATAACAGCATTAAACAAAACAAATGGGTAAGTTGAACAATATCTTTCTTTGGTAGTTGCTTTAGAGTTTCTCCTGTTAAAATATCATATCCAGGAGCCTTTTCGGTCTTCAAATTGAATTTTATTTCCCTATTAACTTCTTTCTGGGTTATTAGAGGGATTCTGCCTCCATAGTCGTTGCTTCCATTTTCGATTATAATATTCGATTTGGTCTCATTTAGTTAGAAAATACGAGCCGGGTGATCAGCAGACACTTCAGCTTTTGATTTGTTATCCCTGGCCCACGAGCCATCACTTCGCTTAATAGGAGGGATCTGTATGATTGGGGTTTTTATTCTTTTGGTTGCCTTCCATAATGAGTAAATCTGCCTCGGTGTCTACATTTATTTTCAGTTGATTGTTGTTTATCATTCTAGCTTGAAAATTGATGCTGTTATCCTGTAATGACTGAATAGTTTGCCACATTGCTAAGTATTACGGAGGGAGGATTTTGCTTGCTTTTTTTAGGTTCTTTAGTTTTTTGAAAAGCTGTATGGTTTCCTGGTGTGTTATTTTTTTCAGGCCGAGATTTTGGTTTTGGATTTAGATGGTTATCCGTTTTGTCTGATGCAGTATCTGCTTGATTACCTTTTTCTGATGAACGCTTCCTTTTTTTGGATTTTGGCAATAGCCATGCTATTTCTTGTGCTACTATGTCTTCTTCTTCGCTCGAATCAGGTATAGTATAATCATTTTTTTGTGGCTCACTCTGTTCCATCATCAGTTTTAATTTTTGGATCTAATTTCGTGCTTCCTTTAATTCAGCTTGTTGAATGACTTACAGATATATGTTGAGAACTAATGTAACTCATCTGCCGAAGATCATTACTTTTTGCTAAATCTCTTCCACAGAGATACTTCGTGGCCTTATAGGAGACCTCACCATTAACTTGCCCATTCTGAATGGGTTGTCACTAGTACTTCCGCTCATGAAATTGTCTGAGCCAATGACCCCATGTTTGTTTTGCAATGATTGACCCTCCCCAGAATCCATGGGGTCAAACTCCGTAGAGGGTGGATTTTCCTGCAGTGCAGGTCTGCCACCTGGGGTATTATTTTCTGATGTTTTATTCATTGCTGGTTTATTTTGACGGTGTCCTTCCCATAGCCTTTTTGGTCTTTGGCCAGACGTAGGACCAGACGTGGTGTAGGAGGTTCAGAAATAGTCTTACAAACGAACTGATTAACTAGGAATAAATCATATTTAAATCGTTTTTAATCCTATTCAAGTTATAAGTTATAACTTCTGCAGTTGTGTATTAAGTCTAAGGTAAAGTATAACATCAAATACCTGATTATAACTCTTGTCTACATAATTAAACCTTTAAGGTGCTGCATAATAAATGAACGTGAGTTTAACAGTAAAAGCGTTAATTTCTCTACCCAGTTGATTGATCTAGAATGAACACAGCTGTTTCGATTTATAATAAATTTTTTTAAACATAACTTTATCAATCATCCAAGATGTTTTAATTTTCAGTAATATACCAAAAAAAATCAAAAGTAAACTTCAACAAACCAATTTGTTAAGGGAAAATAGGAAAATAAAATTTACAATTTGTCCGAAAACAAAATCATGTCGGAAAAACCAATAACAATAAAATCGTTTAAGTGAGAAGAAGGAGAGATATTTCAAATATGCAAACTATAAAATAATTCGAGAAATAAGACAAGAAATAAAACAAAAATAAATTAATCAGCTGAGAAATGTTTTTGTAAAAACAAACAAAAGCTTTTGTATCGAAAAATGCGATTAGACAGAGATGCACATTTAATTATAAAATCATAAAATCATAATCATAAATTGTCATGAGGAATTATAGCATATTTCACAGTAAGATTTTTAAAGGTAATTTAATTGCACGATTCCGGTATATTTTCAAAAAGATTTGTTTAAAATATTGACTTCTTTAATAGGCCACACGTTATTATATTAGAATCTTTACTGGCATGCACCGTATCGCTGGGCATGAATAATGCCACAAGCTGGTTTAAGGCTATTAAAACACTCTTGTTGGATAAAGAATATTTTAAAATCGAAGTTTTTCATGAGGAGTCCTAACATGGCTTGTTATTACCAGCAACCAGATCTGTTGTACCACGTTCCAGACAAAAACTGTGCTTTTTTACAATGGCCACCAAAATAATAATTTTCTATACCCTTAAGTCATTTATGTTTCGATCGTGACATTTTGAGAAGTTCTTTTAGGCCATTAAATATATTTAAGAAAATTTTATAGAGTCTAAGAGATTACCACTGTATTACTGACAACAAGACAAGAATTTTTAGTTAATTTAGTAATTCGCATAAATTGGTAATATAAACAAAAATGATGACTGACATAGAACTATAAGAATAATACAGTGTATAATTAAACGGCATAAATGCAATATAATTAAATATTGGAAATAATTTAATAGCCATAAAAATGTAATAGTTCAACATAGGTTTGATCGTAAAGGGATTAGTTAAATAGTTGTGCATTGGATAATTACCTTTTATAGGTTGAACATTGCAATTATATTAATAGTATCTGATACAGTTATTTTAATGATACATTGGTTTAAATATTTAAGTTAATTGATGCTAAATTATGTATTCCTGGCAATTTAAAGTATGTTATTAGATCAAAGAATTATGTTTAGTAAAACTTTTAAGGAAGAAGAAATAAGGCCACAATGAACAATACGATAATTTTTTGATACTTCAGCACGATTACCTTAATATATAATTATAAACCATTTCACTCTAAAATTATAAAATTTTATTTTAATTGACAAACTAGGCAACACTCTGTATAATTTCAATCAAGTTTTAAAACCTAATCAAGTTATTTGGATTTTTTGGGCTAGGCACCATCCTGATAGGATTAAAAAAATATCTTTGCTTTCTTTCCAAAGCGAATAATTGTGGAATCATGTTTTAAGCTTCTTTGTTGATTAAATTTTATAATCCCAATTCCAATCGATCAATATTTTGCAAAGCAATTTCTTTGTTGGCTTAGACAGTGAGGCTATTTAAGAATGTACCATCAGAATAAGTTTGAATAATTCAATTGGCTATTATTACAGGTTTTCCTGTTGTATAACGGGTTCAAATTTACTTTATTGCCACTTCAGATAATTTCCTATTCTTGAGGTTTGTTAAGAGCTTGTCAAGTGTTTAGCTGCAACAGCCATCTCATCTAAGAAACATTTTTAATACATGTTTAAAATCAATATAGACAATTTTAAAGGAGAATAAAACAAAATTCAATTGGACACTTTGCACAAACAGGAGAAAGGTTTATCATAAATAAGACAACAATTTTAATATGCAGCAGTTAAGACCTCCACGAATTTAACTTGAAAACAATTGTGATAATCACCAAAATGACTTAACTCCACATAGTGATAAATAAATCTGTGAACATGACGTTCGAAAGTTTTAACACAACGATTAGATTAAACAGTATGATTCGTAAATTCCAAAAAAAAAAAAAATTGTTGCTACATCTTGTGTGTTGACCTTTTTCCAGGGTGCGTATAATCGTTGACTTAATTCTTTCTCAAGCTAACAATGCCTTATAAATAACCACAACATACAACAATAACAACATCTATAAAAATTATGGACCATCAATTACCTTTTAAAAATGTTCTAAAAAAATAAGTCCAAAAAATAATTGAAACGATGTTCTTGTGTCCAATGTGACTGATTTGGTTCCATTTATAATTTGCTTCTCTTAATCAAAAAAAAAAAAAATAAAAAATTTAAAAGTAAAAGAATTGTAAATAAGAAAAAAATTCTTAGAGAAAAATTTCTTTTTATACTTTGCGCTGACTGACCCATATACATTTATAATGATGATGGGTGTATGTAGTAAACGAATGAATATGTGAATGTGTGTAGTATACATGATGATTTCCGTCACTGATTATATACTACTTTCTAATCTAGAATTTAACAAAAATTTATTATTCTCAACAAAATCTTGAGTAAATAAACAAAATTCGTATGTCCATGTATCATAATGTTAATAATCGGATTTCACGGAGGCCATTGCTGGCACTTATTGTTTCAACAATTTGGCACCACTCTTGTAAAGTTAGCAATTAGTTATATGGTATCTATAGTGATACAGCAAAATCTTTTCTTTTCACTTTATGAATGACTTAATAAGTATATACTTACTGTTATTCAGATCAACAGAAGCTTAGAATCTTGATTTTTTTGGAAACGGGTTCATGAAATGGCATTCGTTAAAACGTAATGAAAAAAAAATCAGTTGTGTTGGATAAAAACAAGGTTGGTGCCGCAATGTAGGAAACGTTTCTTACGCCAAGTCGCTTTATACTCTAACAATATTAGTAACATGACGGAATTAACTATGGTTTATCTTTTCTAATAATTTTATCAGTAATAAATGATATAATTTAATTTTAAGTTGAGATACACTTTCGGAAATTAATATAAAAGATAAACAATAGTTAATTCCGTCATGTTGACATTCCGTCAACGAAAAATTACTAAAATTGTCTGAAGAATTTTTCTATGAAATCCTCTGCAAGGACATCTTTTCTTAAGACCTAGCTAAATTATGGTGTAGTCAACACGATATTTATTTAGATTCACGGTTTTATGCCCTAGTTGCAAATATCACGAAATCAGAATTTTTTTTGAGGCTGCATCACTCTAATTTTAAATAAAAGCAGATATATTGTGATATTTCTAGACATCGTAAAGCAAACCTAGGACTCGGTCATATGTATGTTGAAAATACTAAATCAACTGATGCACATCACTATAAGTTTTGCAACATATTTAGAAAAAACTATCCGTTTACAGGACCTTTGGATAAAATTCATTAAAAAAACCTAAAGCTCCCTTTACAAGAAAAACAATTATCGTCAATACTATTAAGTAAGATAGTTATTGTTGTCTATCGTGTAAAACCATAGACACACTACTGATTTCATAGCTATGGTTTCGAGTTTACAATGGTTTCGTTGTAATGTGTAGTTTCAGGATGAGATAATTTTTCTCATCCCGTAGCATTTTAGTGATGACAGTGCCGAGTTGCTCAATTAGTGAGTACCTAAAACTATAAATATTGGTTTTAATACATGTAGCCATCTTCAAACATGTAATAATTTTTTATATTCCAGTTGTCAAATAAAAATAAACTGACGGATATTTTTAAACAAATAATAATAATAATACCTAAATAATTAATACTGGATAAATGGAAAATAAAATTAAAAATAGAAAAATATGGTCGGAGGGGGAAAGTAATTTCTTTATCGATATTTGGGGCGATGCTCTTTGGGTGGATGTACTTCAATATGGGAGCCATCGATAGAACCAAAACATTGAGGAAACCCTAGACTTTTATACCCCCGAACTATTTCTTCAATTTTCTCTGGAGTGGGTGGATACGTTAAAGAATTCCGCTTTAAATTGTTTGAAAATTTCTCGAGAAATTTCAAGAACAATTTCCCTAACTATTGTTCGACCGACTCCAAATAATGAGGCTACTGTTCTGTGCTCCGCTGATGAACCTAATGAATATAACACAATTGCCAATCTTTGCAAGATCGAAATGTGGTTTCCTGTCAAGCGAGGTGTTCTATACGACTTTTAATGGAATTAAAAGTTCTTCGCGATGCTCGTAACGTATTTTTAAATTCAAATTCACCAAATTTTGGTACCTCTTCCTCCCAATAGCGTGATTTCTGTGATTTTTATTCAACATTTTGTTTACATTTGTCTAAATTGTAAATAGATGTTTTTCTCGCAATAGCCGCTTCCTTCCTCAATCACGTGGATTCCTCATCCATTATATTAATTAAAATGTTATATGCTGAAAGTTGTTGCCTATAATTGATAAGCACAGTCCTTTTATTCGGCCTTTGTAAATAATAGCACTCACAACACAAAGTTTTCTGACACAGTTTTATAAACAAAACCATCAACTTAATGAATTTTAATGAAATATGACGAACTGTCAAATGAGATGAGTGTGTCATCTATTCTCATCTCGCAAACCATAGTTTCACAATCCTAGTTACGAAACCAGATATGTGTCTAAGATAGGTCTCCAACGACAATCAAAATATACTGTTATGGAATTCTAAGGATAATATGCTCATATACTTGTACTTTACGAGTCATGCAAGTGCCCCCCCAACCACTTGGGCTATGTTTTATATACAATATACATTTGTCTGTACGATTACGAATAAATAAAATACAAAACCTTAAAGGTTTGAACTTGAACTGCATCGCGCTGAGCTACATCAAAATCGTTACATTTATAACCTACTTATGGAAACTCTCATGTAAATTGTCTATACCAACAACTAAGCCACACGAAAAAACTATTAACAACGAATTTAACAAAATGTTTTACAAAATAATCATAATATCGTATTGATTAATCGATCACATTATTCTGTGCCGCCAGTCAAAGTGACAATATGATCTAATCTTTTAATACACAAGTTTGTCAGACATGATGTTAGCACTATGGCAGACAAACAAATTCTACACCGATTGAGTAACACCAAATATTATTTAAGAATACATTGGATAATTACATCACCCATCCATCGCCCGGTGTGTGTAACAAAAGAATGCGAGACGATGTTGTCTGTCTGTGTAAGTGTGTGTATGTGTGTGTAAGACAATTAATAATAAAATAAAAGAAAATCCAATCGATATAATTCGCTAGAATTCTTTACATTGGTGACGCTGTACACGATTAATATTAGTCAAATACTCAAATCAATTACACAAGACTAACTGCTAGGTTTGCTAGATTAAATAATTGTTGTGTGCTTTCGTTTAGACAAAAAAAAGCCAAACTGGAATCCAACCAATTTTTAAACAAGGAAATGTGATTATCTCGAAGGTGGGGGAGGTGAATAAAAAATATTCTGCTATTTATTTATTTTTATTGCGAAAATCAATATTACGAATAAAATATTTGTGTTTTACCAACACGAATGTAAAGTGTTGAGTTTAAATGTCAATGCTGTTGGTACAAAGGTCGAGGTCCTTTTAGGCGGCAGTATCGTTTGCAAGTATGTATATACATTTCGATAATCTATCTAAAAATTCCAGTTAAGTAAAACATTCCATTCCTGACACAAATTTATTATGCATTTGATCGCAAACAGTATTAAATCATGATACGATGTTATACGATTTAACATAATACTTAGGTAAACAACGGCTGGCCAAAAAAAAGTATGTTTGAGCTATTCTTGTCGTATATTATCAAATCTCTTGACATTGTTTTTTGTTTTGTTTTTAGACAATAAATATTTGCGATTCTATTATATAATCTAAGAAGATATAAAAAAATAGTAAGATAAATAGTAAAATTTTTTTATACATTTTTGATGCGTTTCCATCGTCGTTTTTTTTACTTCTTGGGTTCTTAAGGCGATGCTTTTATTTGTCAACATGCAGATTTATGAAGTTTTTTATGTTCGACCTTCTTCTTTGCACCGGCTTAATACAACATATCTAAATGGTTTATGATTCGTCTAATATTTTGTATTCTAAATTTTAGGACGACCCTATATTGCGAACTTTGAACATCTCTATCTAAATAAACTCAACTTGCTAAAAGGTAGAATGTTGAGGCGTGCACAAGGTCAGAAGCTGTACTACATCCAAAAAGTAATATATTTCTTTAATATTGATATGTTGGAGTAATATTCTTCCTAGTTGATGTATATAATCTTGTATTACTTCGACAATCGATTTAATATTTAGACCGTAATGTAGTTCCAGAGGGGCGAGCGGCAGAGATATATAAGATGACAACAACTTCATTACCAACGTTAAGCAACCATTGCTTGGGTTAGTACAAATTTGGGTGCTTCGGAAACATCATAGTAGAAAAAAGGAAAAAAATGCAAAGGTATGAAAAACCTCCCACTCCCCGGCATGCCAGTAAGCCTTACATACTGGAAAAAATGGAATCGATATCACCGGTATAACATAATTCATGGGTAAACACGCACTAAATTCTGCAAAAAACAATAATGAGGATAGACTCGTTGATTACTGCGTCGCTAATCAGCTATTCATTGGAGGCAGCAAGTTTCAATACCAGATTATTTTTCAATCTCAGTATTTTTACACAAATACACTTGGACATCACCAGATGGAAGAACTAAAAATCAAATTGATCATGTACTGGTTAACAAGAAATTTTTCGCTAATAGCAAAATTTAAAATTAAACCAGCAGCTGTAAAACGCGTAAGTATCAGTCAGAGGAAATTGAACGTTGAGAGATTGAAAAATACTGACACCAAAGATACATTCAAAGAAAATCTCCAACTCAATCTCCCAAGTAACGAAACCTATACACCATCAATCAGAAATGGGAACAAATAGCAGAAGCTTACGTTAAGACTGCTACCAAAACTACACCAGGTAACCTTGGATTAGAGGTGATATGTGGAAGAAAATTGAGGAACCTCACCTTTTTTAACATGAAATGTTTTGTCTTGCAAATACGGCGGAAAATCAAAATAAATATGAAGAAACTGCAAAGAAAATAAAGAAAACGGCAAGAAATGATTGTAGGAAATACACCAAAGACATTCCTGAGACTGCCGAAGCACCAGCAGCAGATAGAAACATGCGCACACCGGCACACACTACATCAATATGTAAGAACGTTCACCGGAAAATTCACAAACTTACCGCACCAATAAAGGATTCATCTGGGCAAGTCCTAACCACAGAGAATCAACAGCTTTATAGATGGAAAGAGTTCTTCGAAGACAACGCCGACACATATGATTATAATGAAACTATAAATACTCGCATCCACCAACGAAACTGGAAGTTACGATAGCTATTCTGAAGCAAAAGAACTGTGACGGCAGAAACACTAATACCACTATTGGCAGAAGCATGGAATGCTATTAGAATTCCACAGAAATGGGAAGGGGGCTTGAATATAACAATTCCGAAGAAAAGCGACCTTAGAGAGTGCAAGAATTGGAGAGACATCTCCCTTCACAACAGTACAATGAAATTATCATTATTGAGCGGATATCACCAGCGATCAACCAGCAAATCAGAAACGTACAGGGATGCCGGAAATCGAGTTCAATACAAAGAGAAGCAGAGTGACAAATTTTACAACACACGAAGAGTCAGACAAGGATGTTCTCTCTCCATTACTATTCTCAATAGTATTAGATAATGTCATGCGGAAATAGGAGAACACATTCCCAATGGTATTCAGTGGAACTCAATAAAGTGACTCAACGACCTGGACTATGCGGATGATATATGTCTACTAACGTATAAATACGCAGACATGCAGCAGAAAGCCCAGAAACTAGCTGATTAGGCAAAGAAGTCGGTCTCAAAATTAACATTAGAAAGACAAAAGCTATGAGAAAAAATACGAACACACCTACCCATCATCAATTAATAAACCATCGAGGATATTGACAAATTCGTGTACCATGGTTGCATTGTAGCGAAAACAGGCGGAACTGAAGAGGACATCAACCAACGCATCAAGAAAGCAAGAAATAGAATTAATGTGTTTCACAAGATCTGGAATTCATCCATCCTGTCACGAACTATAAAGATACGAATGTTTAATGGCCAAATACAATCATAAATGAGGCGCTTCTGCGGCAAACCAGACAGATCGAAATTGAACGTGAAATTAAGAAAAGAAAATGGAGATAGAGTGTGTACATACACTAAGGAGCGGTACCAATGATATAACCCGAATGTCAATGGAATGGAATCCACAAGGGAAGAGGAGAATATAGATAGACCAGCAATAATCTGGAAACGAACGGTACTAGCCGAAAGAAAACAACTTGGTAAAGCATGGAGGGAACTGAAAGCAATAGTCCCAAATGGTAATGTTTATTTATAAACCATTATTTATGGTATCATGCTGGTGATGAGCCTTCTCAGTAGTGTGGTTAAAAAAGTTACTTTCAAGTGACATTTTTTGTGACACATTCAACGAAAAATGCGTAAATTACGGCTTTGCTGCAAAAGCTTTTCATAGTAGGTGACCAAAACTACGATGCTAATTTTCTGATCTACGTAAAGCTATATCTAGTGGTGAAACAGAGATAATGAAGATTGGCGACAGCCCTCTTTTAAGTTGTGCAAAGGAAATACTTTCATGTGTTTACAAAGTAGTTGATCGAAGGTCGTAGGGTAGACGTATTAAACGGAGGTCATTTCAACCTTCTTACTTGTGCAGATGCAATATTCTATTTTTGTTGTTCTCACAACAGGAATACATCCTGAACCATGAATCATGAAACAATTTGTAAATAACAAGAAGGTTAAATTTATCTAATCACGCTACAGTTGAATATACCAAACATAATGCCAGTTCTTATGAAAACTGGGCAAATTCAAAATCGGTTGAAATTCAGACATATTTAAGTAGAGGGAGAGGACTAATATTGATGAATCCAATTACTGTCTAGAAAATGTGGCAGTTCTATCGAATTTTTAAGGTTAATTAACCAACAAATATTTTTGTTGACCTTACAGTTGATTCATGCACTTACAATATTACAATGTATACCTCCCGTGTCTAGAATACCTAGTAATTATATTTTCTACAATAAAAATTCAATTACCATGTTTTGTTGTTTGTTAACAGGTGCTTTAGTACGTACAAAATACAACTTCGATGATCTAATCCAGATAATGATCGCAAATCAGTGTACAAATTTTAATGACATGATGCGAATGATAATTGCTCTCGCTCGACTGTTCTTCTTATGGTTAAGGTAGCGAAGAAAGCATCAGACGTAAGAAAATGATTAATGTAACATATAGTGTAATGAACATATGATTTAAAAACTGAAAATACGATTTGATTCTTACCAAGGAATATCGAACCCGGATCGTATACATTTTTATATAAATGAATACAGTTTTGGGATAAATTCCAAGAAGAGTTGTAATTGAAATTAGTTAGAAAATATGAGTTTATCTGTAATCTTTGAATATAATCCCCAAAATGAAATTCGTGGTAAAAAATAAATCTTGCATATATTTTTACAGAAGGATCGCAACCGTCTGTGATGATCGCTTTGTTTGGTAATTCGATGGTTAGTCATCTTTGTTGATTTATAATCGCAGGGTCAAAAACATAAAATAAATGTGGAATGATATCGAAATAAGAAGGAATTTGGAAACTTTTTAGTCGGAACTATTATTTTAATAATAAATGAAAATAGTTTAGAGAAAAATAAGCAAAACAGTGCTGAGGTTATGACAGCTCAGGTTTGTAATATAAGATAGTTCACGAATCCTGTTAAATTGTTGGATGATGAGGAAATAAGCTGGTTTCATAATATCATTTGAGTGCAGTTAAACATAATGAAAAATGGGTTATGAAATGGTTCATATGGGTAATTAGATATTCAGGTGTATTTTCATGAGGAGTTTGTTGTAAATTAAGTAACATAAAGGAAGTTTCTTCAAAAAATTAACTGCGCGAAGCATAGGCCTTGTGCTAATTTTTCTCGAAAGTACTTCTAGGACGATACCGTTCCAAAAATAATAGTGTTGTTTCGTGTATTTTTATGATGTTTGCTTAATATTGCGGCTAAGCAGTTCTAGTTCGTCTTCTGTGTACTGGTTCTTGAAAGTTTGTTTATCTTTTAATTGGTTTGGTTATGCTGGTTTCAGTTAATTTCATAATTCATTAAAATTGATAAGCTTATTTCTTAATTGTTTATCGTTGGGTTATGTAAGTCCTTTGCCTAAAGCATGGATCAAAATGTAGGTTCAAATTTAACCGATAATTGATAATTTACTTGTTACTAAATATGGAAGTTTATTAATTTTTTTTATTTATTTCAGGCATTCAGCACGTGTGGTGAAGTTCGCGATATTGCAATGACGATTCACATTTGTCGAGATAACAATATATTCAGCAGTAAAAACATTATACGCGCGGGGGTCATTAAAATTTACCTGAAATGCTGAAGTATTTCGTTACATTTGAGAATGTTCTTATATATTCATTGGAGTCGAAGCTTTTCAACTGCAACTCGATTGGCTCGAGCCAGAAAAATAGTAGCATGCATTTAGTACTTAAGTGCCTAGGCAATAACTGAAAGAACTCCTAACGGCATTCAATGAGTATTAAGAGGTAAACTCAATAATATGATTACGCAGATGATATATGGCTACTTAAACAAAAACAGTCTAACATGCAGCAAAAAGTTCAACATCTATCAAAACTAGCTAATGATGTCTCAAGATAAATCAAGACGATAAGATACATTACGAATATAACTACATTGATGCACATCAACCAGGAACAAATTTAAGATGTAAACGAATTCACCAAACTATAACAAATAAGTGCCATCAGCAAATATTAAAGTGCTTCTAGAAGAATAACATAACAAACATCGAACTGTGTACAGAAACACGAAGCTTTTTAACTCGCAAGTTAAATTAAATCGGAAGACCAGCAATGACTTGGAGAAGAACTTGGCAAATCATGGGTTGAAATAAAAACAAAAGCTCCAATATGGGGAGGCTGGAGCCTAGTAGACGTCCTATGCTTCTAAATTCGAGATAAAGCATACTGCATAAAGACCAGCTTTGTTTATTAATTACCGTTAATCTTAAAGTCAACATAAAAATCGATGCGATCTATGGTCTTTTATTTGCGTTAAAAATATTGGAAGTATTTAGAAAAGAAACTGACATGCACTTGATTTACTTGTAACACCGATTACTTTTAAAAGGTTTGTAGTTTGTTAATCTATTAACACTCGTCCAACATGACATATTAACCAACTTATTTTTTAATTACCATAAAAATCGAAAGTTGGCAAATAAAATGATTAAACACTCGTATTTTCGATATTTACTAAATTCTTGCGTATTTATTTAGTCTCCTCAACAGTATCAGTAAGCAAAAACCAATAGACATTAAGTATCTTTGCACACATACGATATAAGTTTTATTTGTTCACCGCGTATTAATTCTTTGAATGCAATATGCAAATATACTTCAAACAAATTAGAATTTTTTTTTTTAAATCTGTGCTAAACGGCCGTTTCGTAAAAAAAAGTATGTATAAAAGCTTTCGAAATTTGTTCAATAGATTATTGCAGATAATTGTTTAAAAAGGTGAGCTAATGTCTCCTTGAGCATGGCAAAAATAATTTAACCCTATAGCTTAGACATAATACATGGGTGGGCAAGGTAAAAAAAAAAAAATTGCGTTTGGACATATTCGTACGCTTTTTATAAACGATTTTTAATTAATTTTAATTTATTCCTTATTAAGAATTGTATAAATTCGAATGATTACACACACACACACATTGTTTATCCACTTGATCATCATATATCGCGTCGTATTATTGTGTACTGATAATAATTTGCAACGTCTATTATGTAATTTAGCATTAAGTCTCTGTTTTATTAATTTCTTGTAAAAAAAAGAAAGATCATACCACCAAGAACATATCATGCTTAATAATGTTAAAGGCCGTTTAGATATTTAAAAAAATGAAACAACAACAACATACTACACCTAATAATAAGCGGTTTGCTCATCTTCGCGGACTTTCTTATAAAACGTACGTAACCGTACGAGTACGTAGTATGACATCATATATCCATTACCACAACAGTTATTGTGTGTGTGTGTGTTGTGATCGGTCGTACAACGTACGTCTTTAATATTTAATATGCCGACTCTCGCTTCTCGTCTTCTGTATATAAATATTCTCAAGTTTATTATCCTTTAATTTAATTAATTATTAAATTGGTTTGTGATTTAATAAAAAAAAAAAATTTTTTTTTTTAAATGTTTGAAGCTATATAATACACAACAAGCGCTTAAGAGCGCTTGCTACAGAAATTCTTGAAATAGTTATTTATTCATTTTTTATATGATGATTAATCAAATAATCATCTCTATTGATTACTTTTCATGATGCGATGTGTTCATAATTTTTTAAGTTATTCTAAGAACTACAAAGCACTGAGGTGAACTTGGTTTTTTCTTCTTCTTTTTGATTTTGATTTATTTCAGAAAAAAAAAATAAAATTATTTAGTTCCGGAATTCATTTTTGCGCGAATATTATATATCCGATCATGTTCTATCGCTCGTACATATCTATCGTATGGCGTATGGCAACCCTTTAACGAGATTTGTTCGAATTCGTTAGGAACGTGTGCAAAATTAGGAATTTCTATTAATCTATGTAATAGTTTTATAATCGATTCTTGGGAAATGTTTACATTTTTCTGGAAGACTTTGTTCAATTTTAACAAAATTCTGTTAATGACCAATTAACTGTCTCTATATGTGTGTATATACTATACATGGAGAGTAGTGAAGTTTAAAAGCAATCAATGAATGTGGATCATGTAATGAATTCTATCTATAGATATAATAAAATAGCCTGAGGATTACACAACCTAATCTTAAAAACAACAACAACAACAACAACAAAAACGAGTTAATGTTTAAGAAAATAATTTTTAATTTTAAGTATATAAATGTATCTTTGAAGGTCAGGTCATGAAGATAGATATATGTTCATCTGCCGAAGAAGAACCATGACGATAGCAAAATGATTCATTTCGCAATGACTACCGCAATTTTTTTAATTCGACGCTGGTCGGTTCACACTGTGGTCAATTACCGAACTACGTTTTCAATTTATACATTCTCCTAACAGCGAATATGATTCATTCAAGCTTAGATCGAGGTAAACTATGTCACGATTTGGACGTCTTCCACGAGGAATTTATAATGAGGATGTAGAGTACAGTTTGTTTCATTTATAATGATGCTGTAATACAGCTCCGTGTGAAGGTCGATTCTATTTAATGAATCGCATAAAATGGAAGTTCACACGATTTGTGTATATTTACATATAAATATGAGTGTACATCTTTAAATAAGTTATGAATCGGAAGGATGTTTATCGATAAGATTTATCGATTAGAAACAAATCGATCACCGACCTCGGTTGACACTAAATCTGCAAATAAATTTAGCACTCATCAAAAAACCAATCGTCTTTTTTAATTTAATTATCGACAAATTAAATTGGTGAAATCGCATTTCATTTAACTCATGAAATACTGAGTAGAACATTCATTTTATTCTCAAAATATTGATCTCTTAGCCTCAGTATTTTCCCCAGGCTAATATTTCTAAATAATTGTTTTCTAATATGATGGTGACTCATTTTTACAATACTAGAGATAAAATACAGATCGTCATAATTCTACGAAGATGTTTAGAAATTTTTTTATAACTTAGAAATTTTTTTTTAATCCTCTTAGTTGAAATTCAATATTTTTGCTACTGGAAGTTAGAATCCGAAGTAAAATAATAAATAAGAATAATGTTACATTTTTCTACAATCTGGCTCCATCGGATGATATCTCGAAGAAGTTTTTCTACGTTGTCTACTTCCAATAGAAAGGTTGCCATCGACGGCGAACTCTGTACCTTCCAAATCGTGGATCATCTCTAAGAAAATAATGCTTCATTGATTTAGTATCATAGGTAGGCATTTTTATTACACTTCTTGTAAATTTCAACATGTTGGCATTTGCGCAACGTATCAAAATTTTATTAGTGGGTTCGCAATATTGATAGAATAAAATAAATGTACCCATCACAATCATTTAAGCGATGTCAGACCAATTGGGTTGAAATCGAAACATTTATTGGAGACATCTACTATTTTGATCGATTGTGCAAAGCAGAACTTTGCCGCGATATAATTTTGGCATTATCGAACCCATTTTACCAGTTGTATCTGTTTTTTTGCCTCAGCATACCAAGTTCTACGTTCCGGTTTAAAAAGTTACCAACCTTTGAAGCTTTTACAGCAATAAAGGTACTAGAAGGTTTGAGAAAAAGGTAACTAATTGGAACAACACTGCTGGGATATTGTTGGAAGATTTTTCTCACCTTTGTGTGGGATAAGATATCTCTAAAATAGGTCTTCTCCAAGACATCTATATCTTTTTAGAACAATTTTGTTCTGAGGACATTGTAGATGGTTAGGCCAACGAACATTTGGCCGAAGTGTAACATGTAATTTTAATTTATATTTATTAATTTTGATCAACGGCGAGTATCAACCGGTGATCCTTTAAAACTATCAAAGCTTTTTCAAACGAATTTTGCATACCTAACTGATTTAAAAGTTATATAGTCTTTAAAATTTAACAACTTTAGTGGATTTATCTATTTATCAGATAGTTCGAGTAACCTCAAACGTTTTATCGTAGCTATTACGGTTCTTGATGCTTCCGGATTAGTTTTGTGCCACTTTCAAATTACATTAGCCACTTAATACTTTACCTATTTAATTATCTATTTTTTACTGGTTCGGGTAAATATACTTTTGTGTGGAAGTGGGTCCATAAAGTTAATTGGAATACTGCTCCCTATTATAAATTTGAAATAAAGAATGTGTAACAAACGAACAAAAAAAAAAAAAAAAAAAAAAAAAAGCCTTCGGCCAAAAATTGTCGTTTGATGATATATGACTAATACGTGAACAGATAAATTAAGAGAATGTGCAATGAACATAATTTTATGGTTTTACTTACGGTTAGAAAACTGCAACGACGTTATATATATATATGCATCATCGCTATCAATTAATTTTAAGTTTAATGCATTTATACGTTAAAATGTCGATAGTATGCACTAAACTAAAGTGGTCATCAAACAACTATACGGTTACGTTTATTGTCAGTTGTTCGTTTTATAGTTTTTAAAGTTATATATTGGGACAAACTGATTGAGAATAAATGGAAAATTAGCAAGAGATATGAAAGTTTATAGGATTGTTCACTCGTACAGAAAATTTAATCCGGATACGTCGATTTTGAGACCGAAGGAGCCCTTGATACTCTGAAGAATATAGGTCGACGGCACTCTCATACAACATTGATTTTTTTTCACAATCTAAGTGTTATAATTGAATATACTACATCCATTTGAGTTCTTGTATTTTGCACGGTGACGTACTACATAAAATAATTCTACATAATATGTAAGCTGGTTATTGTGTTTCCACAAGTAGTTCACCAGCCACATTGAATACAATCAATTTATTGTGAAACAGATTTCTCGATCGAGTTGTAACTCAATTTTTCAACCCATCATTAAAATAACTCAGTGTTCTTATGGTTGGTACCATATTACAGACACGGTTAACTACTAAGGTAGTGCTCGCATGTTTCGTAAAATAATCACAAATAAATAAAAAGGAATACTGCGATTTACGATTTGCACATTGAAATGGAACAAGCAGTCACGAAAGAAACAGATGCGTTTGATGCAATAATATTGGTCATGAAAAAATATCGGTTGGAACACGTTGCTCTTTAAGAAACTCGATGGCGAAAAAGTTGAGGTTGAGATGATTTCATGGAAATGCAGGTGTCTGATTTTGAACAAGAGTAAAAGCTATACCTGATGACTTTGAGAAGATATGATGATATGATGATATTTAAAGAAGGGTCGCCATTCGTAAGGTGCTATAACGGCGATGTGTCAACTGATTGAAGGAGGATTAAGCTTTTTTTGGTTTTGCAGAACAGCTCAAACCAGCAATAGCCTGTTAAAACCGAATATTATTATTATTAATCAAATTACAGAAATTTACGATCTTAAATTTTTGTTTTGGTATTTTTAGACGAATTTTTTTTTTTGATTAAATTAACATCAATTTCTTCTCTCGAACAAAACATATTTTAAGTCAATCAATCATACATTTTGTGATCTGTCACTAGAAACTGTCAATTCTTACAGTATTTCCTCTTCCACAAACATAACATAATATTGATTGAGTTTGCACGAAACTAACAAACGAACCAGGATAGAATGGATAAATGAATATACCAAGGAAAATAAATAATTGGTGGAATTCCTACTTCCAAAACTAATTGAACAATCATCTACTACTATTTGGATAACCTTCAACTTAATTAAGACTATATGACTAACTAAAATTTCCCTAAATATCCATCATCAACCATACAACATAATAATATATATGCGGTTTCAATTACAGAGATTTCAGTCGAGCACTTAGGCTAAAATTACGTAACGAAATGGAATGTAACGATAAGTTTTGGTGTGTATATGGTGTGTGCGCATGTTTATACATGTGTGTGTTTGCTTCTTTAAACAACCCCCATTTTACAAAAATTAAAATATGGATTTTAACAAACATTACAGAGTGTTGATTTTCCATTACCAATTGAAATGGTATGGCCAATTTAGATTTTAATGTTTTGCAAAGTAGTATGAAAGTTCTAAATTATAATTTACCGACAATTTTACCGTTGTGCTTTACTTCGTTTAGAATTTGTTGATTTTCAAAAATTGAACGAGTGCATACCAATATTCAAACATAAACATAGGAATTGAGTATACTGGCCCCGATATACTTAAGAATTTTTGAACATTTGGATTTGTGGCATCGATCGAGTTTCCTAAATTCTAAAATTTTATTTTGGGATGCATATTTCACAGTTGTGATAGTCTCTTATTGAGTACTATCCGTATATAGATCCTACTATCCATTTTAATAGACTAACCATTTTTGATGATATTTTCTATTTGTGACATACATTTGGAAAAACTGTCAGTTTGGTCCAATTTTAGTTGGCTAATAATCGTTCTGAATATTTGAAATTTTAAGTTTATGGTATACATTTGAATACATCGCGTATTCTCCGAATTTTAGAAGTTTTGGAATCTACGGCATAAACTTTCCATTTAAAGAAAAATTGTCAATTTATTTTCACATAATTATAATGGGCTAACCTTCGTGTAAAATTTTTGAATTGAGAATTTCCTAAAATCAGAAAATTCATGGAGAATCAGCCATTAAAATGGTAAAAATCTGCAATAAATTTAAAATTTTTAAGACCTTAAACATTTTGTTTTTCCGGAAGTAGACCATTTTAAATTCGTGGCCGATTTTCACGTTTTATAGCCTTTTAACCATCGCATATTTTTTGGATTTAGAAAATTTTAATGAATGGCAGATTTCCACAGTTTTTAGTAACCTAAACGAATAAGGATTTAAAAGTCAAGACAGATGCCTCGTTCAAATTATAGGAGATAGTGTAAAAGAAAATCTATGCCTTTGTTTACAAACAATAATATTTTGTATCTTCGTTAATCTGATAAATTTAATGAACGTGTTACCTAATTATTTTTAACAACCTGTTGTAATTCGAATGCTTTTATTGCAATTATCTTAATCGTATTTTTATTACATATTAAAATTCCAATGTACCAATTATAATATTAGGCAACGTTAATGGTTTAACCTTGTAATCGTGATTGACGACCTTGAACGGCCGTGACCGCACCCGATGAGTAATTTAGCAATACAACGTGTATGTGTGTGTGTTTATGTTTTTTTTTTATCAATCATTTCGTGGAATTTATTTATGTGCATACTGTTAGTTTGACATAATATCATCTTAAATTTCCTCATTTAAACTATTTAAGTAATACAATCGCGCATTAACAGTTCAATATTACAAATAATCTATTTTTTAATAACTTATCTCGAAAAACTTCTTTATTCGATAATAATACGTACAAATTTGTCTGTACCCGTCTTTATTTAGTATGACTGAAATAAAATTTTTATATTTACGAAGAGATGGATTGAATCAATTATATGGTTGCCTCTAAATATGGGTATAAGATGATATTGTAAACGGAATCTGTAGTACTAACATTACAACAGAAAATTTAATTTTTATTACCATTATGTTACGTTTAGGTGTCTGTGTGTGTGTGTGTGTATGCACATAAGATTATTTTCATTCATACAAACTATCATGCACCTCATCAACATCATAATATTATGTATATGTAGCTAGAAACAAAAAAAAAAAAAACGGAAACAAAGCGCGTTCCTATCGAAAGAATACGAAACCAACAAAAAAAAAATTAAGACGTTGGTTCAGACATAATAAAACATCTTTCATTTTCATAACGATTTTGTAATTACAAATATACTGCTATTAACCAAAATTATATATTTTACCATATCAAAAAACCGCATATAAATCCATCCATATACTCTATAACCATATTACGCGATATAATTCCACAACACAACGCGTCTTAAAGCAATAGACGAGCTCATACCAAAAAAATTTTACGGATAAATGATTTAAAGAGATGGAAATGAATTTTTTAACCCTCAAGATGATGTTCAACAAGGCTAATGAAGAGGTCAATAATGATCGATTTACAACAAAAATAACAATCAAATAGTTTGGAACATCTTTATACTCCTCGCACACGTATATATACGTACACCACAATGAGTATTACATAAAGATAAAGTTTTGGATTATTATTTATTATGATATCATTATTTTGTATTATTTCAATAACAGCATAATTGATGATTTAATTTGTTTTTCTTCTGTTTTTTTTTTTTAATTTATTTAAAAATAATAATTAATGTAATTCAATTAAACTACCTATGTACACAAACACCAATTACATATAAGAGTACGCATATAGTGTATATATGATAATAATAATAACCAGTAATAAAGGCCATTGCTGGCCGTCTATGCATTGAATCAAGCGCCATAGTATCGATCATTTATTTGGATGAACTGACAATCCGGTATCTCTAAAAAAAAAGGCAAGTGGTAAGCTCATAAATTAATGAATTTTCATGATAGAAGAATAATACAAGAAATAGTGGTCCCTTTTACCTATTTTTAAAAGCTCTCGACATCAGTATAAATACTGCCATAAAATATTGATACATTTGCCAAATGATGAAAAACATAAAAATCGGACAGTGGTACACCTTTGCAAATTTCAAAATAGTGGATCAATCGAGATGAGCATACGTCGTAGGTGAGCATACGTAGTAAGGAACTGATCTTATGGTTTAGCATTTTAGCTCTTATCTTAATGTAAGAATTTTTTGAAGTCAAACAATCTAATTTTGTCAACTGATAACGGTTTGGTATTCCTTATTAGTATACGCATCGATTACTAGAAGTAATATATAGTCTCAGATCAATGGTTAGTTCACAATCGATTTTAGAAGCTGTAATTTCCATTCTAAGAACGGTCATTTCCCTTGGCTTCAAAAAATTCTCACGTTGTAAATAAGAGCTAAAATGCTAAACTGTAAAATTAGTTTGTGTCTATATTGGTCTTACTAGTATGTTCACCTAGTTTTGTCTCGATTGATTTACTATGTTCAAAGTTATAGTCGATGGCGTGGATCATCGTGACTTTGGACCACTAAAACCTTGTTTTAGTTTTGTTTCGCCCATAATGAAAAATGACGAACTCTGGAACTAGTACAACTAGCAACTTGAAACTTGGTACATACTCTATTTTTGCTACAAATAGAGCGTGGTGTACGTTTCAAGTTGATAGCCCATATAGTTTCGGAAAAACAGAAAATTGTCCTCGATTGGCTTCAATTTCAAAAACAGGCAAGGGGTACCATTGTGTCATGCTTGTATCATGGGAAAAATCCATGCTGACGTCCTTTTATCAATTGCTTAAAGTGAAAATATATTACGTTATTAACCATTGACTCGAATAATTTTGGGATAGAAGACAGTATTGCAATATCGCGATAATCACATTAATCCGGGACCCATTTTAATAGATCGGTATGACGTTTGATACTTTCCAAGCATCAGGGAATCTGCCTTGTTTGAGACTTGAGTTAAATAACAGGCATAACGAAGCAGCAAACCTTTAGCACAAAGCTTTAATAGAGACACGGGTAAGCCATCTGATCCAGAACCCTTAGAAGCGTCCATGTTTAACAATGCCTCCATCACATCTAGCTCAGAAAAAACTATTTTTGAGTTATCATCAGATACCATGGGAATATGCGAGTTACCTTTAACAAAAACGCTTTCGAAGTATTCCGCAAAAAATCACAGATTGTTATATTATATTGTATATGATTGTATATTCTGCGATATTTATTTCGCAAGGCCTCTAATAGTTTAAGTTCTTTTGTGAACCATGGGTGGTTACGCATATGCGACTTTTTAATCATAATTTTAGGAATAAATTTGTCAAAAACATCAGTTAACATCAGCATTCGAAAGAAATATTTATTGAGACAGGTGTATGATATACACTTGAAGACCCTGCAATGTCATCGCACAATTCAAGCTTGAAGGATCGAAACTTAGTATAAAAAATTAAGTCCAGCAAGGTGCCGCGACTCTTTGATATATTGTTGATCTGAGAAGTACCCAAGTTTGCCATAAAATCAGAAACTAGCGCAGAAGATTCACAAGTATTAGAAGGGATAAATATATTATTGTCATTCATCATCCAACGTACCTCAGGAAAATTAAAATCGTCTAAAATAATGAAGACAATGCTTTCGTTAATAAAAAGCAATAACTTATTTGAAATACTGTCAAGAAAAACATGACAAAAAGATGTAGATGGATTTGGGGGAAAATATACTGTGCTAACTATTATAAAAGATTTATCTACTTTAATTTTAACTGCAATAAACTCCACGACAGGAAATAACAATTCACTGAAGTAGTTTTTTCGAACTGCAATTAAAACACCACCACCTCTAAGATTACTATACAATAACTATAGCGATCGCGACTGAAAACGCAAAAATCAGGAGGAAAAAATTCCTCAGTATTAAAATTGACTGTCAGCCATGTTTCAACCAGAACTATTATATCGTAGTTTGACTCCAAAATTCCAAGATACAATTTTTTTGCTTTGGAACGCATGCCACTGCAATTAAAATAAAAAATCGATAAGCAGAATTGAACGGTATTAGTCGACAACCAATCAGCTTTACTTCGAAATGTCTTATAGGTTCGATTATATACTGCGGGCCATCTCCACAAAGGTTGGCCGCCAAATTTCATTTGGTTTAGTTTCATTTTACAGTATTATTATTATGCCCGCGTGCACTATAAGTCACCCTCGACGACAGACGCGTTTATGTAAGTACACATTAATATTATTACCGTACTTACAAAACTTGTCTGCGCACACGTAAGATGTGTCTTTATAAATAGTTGTACATATTTACATTGTAAATATTTTTTTTTGGTTTTGGTTGGTTTACACACTACACGTATAGACTTTGTTTAAACCACCAGATAATTATTTAATAATCGTGCGCACACGCGGTGACAGAGAGGTTGAAGGCTAAATATGCGCAAAAATAATTTACTTCCGCTTAACTTTTTTTTTGGAGTTGAGTTTTGTTTCTAATGCAGTTTGATTGTCATAAACCTTCGTTATTGGGTTAGTATGGAAGATTTGAACTTGGGCTTGAGACCTTGACCAACCGATTAGATTTTTGTATATTTATTAAAGAATTATAAAATTGTGGTTACGGTGTAGGTAATATTTGGTCGTATTAAACTTCTATTCAAAATTTATTAAAATTGTAAGGCGGTTTTAGTACAGACCCGAATATCTTTCGATTGAGTTATGAATCAATTCGATCGAACCACTTTCATACAATGCAAATCTACGCTAAAGCTTTTACGCAATTGCGGTATAAGACTTTCATATACAGTACAGGTTAAATTTGGATACATATAAAGTTTATAGTTTAAGTATTTTCAAAAGTGTGCATGATGGCTTTCTCATCAACCGAAAGCTCTCATAGTTTGTAAATATAAATACTATTCTAGTTCCTATTCGACTTTTATGCAAAACTATAGCTAATTAACCAACAGCCAATATTTTATAAATGTATTGTAGAGGTTCATGCCTGGTGCAACGTATGAAATGGATTTCAAATTTTTCTGCACAATTACAATCTCCAGGATACGATTACTAATCGAAACGTATTTATTGATATCTGTTGAATCGATGAACCGATAAAAGCATCAAATATGCTCCAGCCTTGGTAAGAGTGCGTGTTGCGAAAATAATTAAGACGAATTACCGGAAATTGCATGACATTCTTAATATATCGGTGGCAGCATAAAAAAATAATCAAAAATTCAAATTAAGTCACTTCGCCGAGTCAAACAATAAGATTTAAGAAGCAATTATCGTCGTTTGATACATCACAACATAGCAGACATAATATATACATACTCCACACAATAACACTTTATATTCTGTAACAAATTTAAATTGAGGTAATAAAATGATGTTTGGGTTATATCATGAATTCCAAAAAATAACGCAACGGTAATACAATTTACAATTTAATTCGTTTTTGGTTTTATTGTAATTCGAGTGTATGTTGAAGAGTGGCTCGAGTTATAGGACTACATAAATACAGTACTGTACAATAACATGCAGGCATATGTTTGTGTTAGACAGAATTCAACGTGAACAACCACCTAGAAGTGGTTTCTAGTTATGGCTGATACCTTAATCAAAAGCTCTCGAAACCAACATAAATATTGCTATAAAATATTCATACGTTTTCACTAACTAATTTTCGGCCAAAGAATTAGGCAAGAGATCAGCCCACAACTTTATGAATTTTTAAAATAATCGTACGAATTTGATGACTGATACCTTTAACAAAAGCTTTTGGTTTCAGCACAAATACTCCTATAAAATATTCATACATTTTCACAAATTCATTTTAGCCAAAAAATTAGGCAATTTAAGCCTTAAACAAAAGATCTCAATACCAGCAATCTTTTATTTTTAAATTTTAAATTGCGATTTATGGCATAAATTTGTCGGTCTCAATGCGCTTGTGGCAGCGCGATTAATCGCTAACCACAATCATTTAATAAATTCAAATTATATTTGAATTTCTATTGAATGTAAAAATTCTTTTAACTGGTAAAAGCTCGCCGCACGTACATAATGCGTATTACATAATGAGTACAGACGCGAACCCAATATTTTCCCAATAATATCGGTCAATTACGTACGTTGATGCACGCACATAATATATAAGTAGATTTGGTCAGACGATGACAAGGAGTTGATAACGAAGCACATATTAATTTAACATTAACTTTATTAATTTTCTTTCCATAAATTTAATAAATAATTAAGTTTGATAAATAAATTTAGAAATATAAAATTAAGTTGGTGATATATCAACATAGTGAGACCAGAAGATCTTTTTCTGAACGGCTATTGGCCTGTGTTAGATAAACTGTTTAAATAAATATAAATTGTACAAAATCAAAAGTGGGTTGTTTCACTCAAGTGCTCGAACGATATACTGGGCACAGACCCACACGCTAAACGTAACATTTGGTTAAAAGGGCAAAGTGTATCTAGGTCTACAGAAGTGTGCAAATTATCTTATAAAGCTATAATCCGTATTGTTCCGTTAGCAAATTAAGCAAATAAACTTACCAAAGATCTATCCAATTATTTGATGTGCAATATTTGTAAAAACTTAAACTGTCCAGATTTCATTGCACAGTACTGTGCATGGTACATACATCATCAGGTTGTATATCTTTCGTTTTCCATCACTGATTTTTAAATCTTTTGATTTTGTGATATTATTATGAATGTACATATTATTTAAACTACATATATACTTAAATTAATTTTTTTTTGGTTTGATTGTTCGAATTAATTTCTACAATTTCTTTTTTAGCTTACGGCATTGTTTGAAGTCGTCAAGTGTCCGCGCTGCTCTAATTTCATTTTTTTCTTCTCTTAGTATAAATTAAAACTTGCGAATAAATAATAACACATGTATAGAACATACCCTAAAATTATGATCCAAATAATATTTGTATGTAGGTACATGTGTCCCGTATATAATGATATATTGCATATCACCACTCATCAGCCCAGTGATGTGAACTGATTTGAACTTCGTTTAATGTCAAAGGACGTTAAAATGTTTATTTAATAATGAAAGACTTCTGTAAACAGTAAAACAAAAGTTTCTAAAATTCAAAAAAATTACGTGATAATTCCCAAATCGAAACTCCAGAAAATCCACGATAAAGTCCATTAAAACTGTCGAATTTATGCCACCTGAACAATTCGAAAATCTTTGAATTTTTCAAGCGTAAAACTGATGTAACCACTAATCAAAATCAATAATCTGTATCAGTATTAGTTTTAATTTATATTATTACTGTCAGCTGCTAGCTTTGCAAATTAGGGCTAAATTTGTAACTTGTTGTTGAGTCTAAAATCAATATTGGGATTTCTTTTAAGAAACTAATATTTGACGTGACTTTTGGTAATGCCTATATAAACCAACTGGTTATCTTGTGATTTTTTATAGATAAATATGAAATGTACCACCCTGTAATTAGGTAAACAGTCTAACTGGAAGTCATGGATTTAGAAGTAACGAAGCGCTAATTTTGCCGCTATTGAATCGACTTGGTGTCGAACTTGAACGTCAATATTACCGTTTATTAAGTCTAGAATCTAATTTTTACTGGCTAACAATTGTTCCGGGCACTTCTGTGTTTGCTATTACCATAAACGAAACAACGACGCACTATCATAAAAGAAAAACAAAAAAAATGTATTTAGTATCGGCATTCAGGCGAAAAATATATATATGTAGTATAATCTTTTGTGTGTTTGATCTATCCAATCTTTTCTGGGGCCGTAGCCTAACTCTTTCGCGGTTAATTATAACGTTCTACTTTACATCGTAGCCAAATCGAGGACGCACGAATAGAGAAGTTCACTTTGATTATCCATCTGCACATTGCATTGCGGCAGCCAGCCAGCCAGACTGATATGGACGATGGTTCTACCCATGAGTTCTGCACTTCAACAGGGGATCATAGTTGTGTTTATCGTCATTACCGATCATAATCTCTTTTTCAATCATCCCACGTTGAAATTCGGACCCGGTACTTCCCAACTCAAACACTGCAGCTTTATCCACTACGACAATGCTCAGTGAAAAATATTCAAAGTAGTTTTTTTAACGGTTGTATAGAGTTTTTAAGCATTCTTAAAAGTTTCATTATTTATTCAATCAATATTTTAACTTTGAAGTACCATAATTCTCGAACCTATATATTTATGGATAGCATATATTCATATGGATAAATACAAGTACATGGTGGTTTTACTTTTAAAGTTATAAAAATTAAATTGTCTATTGATGTCTATGTTTGAGTGCTGCTATAACCGAGCAAATGGCCTGTCACAAAGAGTGCAGTTCCAAAAACTGGTGTTGATAATTTAGTTACAGCTTTATAATTATTTGAGCTCCCAAATTACTTCTATTGGCTAAACGCATTGAGATAGACCAACCGTTAAAAGCTTACTGCTGGTATTGACATTTTAATAATGCTACTCGAGCTCGGTGACCCTAAAATGTGTGTTAAAACGCGGATAGTGATGGACCGTGCTTATATTGGGCAACTAAGTGAATAGAATACCGATGTAATAGTTTTGGTGCACATCTCTGATCTGCCCTGAACTAAAATGATACCTTCGAGTAAAACAAAAAAAAAACCGTGTTTTTTGTTATTTTTTTTTTGTGTTCCAGCATCTTTTGTGTGCGTTTCTATCTATCTTTCGTATAGCTCTTCTGTGTAACTTAATACGATTTGTTTGTTGTTTATAAAATTTCAATTTTTTTTTTTATTTTTTGCTGTTGTTTTGTAATTCTTTCAAAGCTGGCATTGACCTTTGAAGGTCGACTTTGCAATTTCTCTCGTGTAATTCAAATTATTATCTAGTTCTTTCGTTATTATAATGATGAGTAATCTTCCACATAATCACAGTAAATGGGTAAGCATAGCAAACAGGATTTTAAACTTTCGTTGTTGTGTGTGTGTGTATGTTTTTGCTATTGGTGGATGGGTACACACAGTTGATGCTGCGTTTTTTGTGCTCGCTCGCATATATATATTATTTTGCTTGGTTGGTTCGCTTGCTTAATTGAAATATATTCAAATCGAATTAATATAGGTATGTAAGATGGCCTGGTAATAGAGAGATAGAAACAAAAACAACACGAAAATTTATAAAAAAAAAAAAAAACATCTAGAGGCATTGACATGCAATTATGATCGTTGTACTACGAGAGTAGAGTTTATAAATAGAAATTGTTGTGCATTTTTTTGTGCGGATAGCCGTCTCCATTTTACGATAAAAATACATTTTATGTATATCATATATTATATATATATATATATATATATATATATATATATATATATATATATATATATATATATATATATATAAATATATATATATTGAGACATACTCTACTCTCGTCGATATGAACTGCATTCCAGAATTTCTCAAAAAAATTAAGCATCTCGTGTGAATTCTGGTTATCCATAAAATTTTGTAAATTTTTTTCTTGTGTTCGACATTTCCGGATTTACTTTATAAAAGTTAAATTCAATCTTTTGTTTATCTCAGGTATGTTTTTTTATTAGTAACGCAGATATCATGATGAGTTAAATTTAGTTAAGACAAACAAACAAAAAAAAATAAAAAAATTTGGTCACTCGTGACATCACACTATACTTGCTGTATATATTGTGTACAAGGCAGGTTCGCGGCAATTATTTTAAATTACGTTTTGGTTATTCAAAGTTTTGAATTTGCTTAAAATTATTATTAACCGTTCTTGGAACGATAAAGAGTATATTGATTCTTTGTTTATGTTCGCAGAATCTTACAGGTTATGGTGCGATCTTATTGGATATAAGAATTTAATATGGGAATTGTGGTGTATTCAACTTAATTAGTAGCTGTGATTAATTTATTGGTGACATTAATGGCAATTTTTTACCATTAATTGCAATTATTTAATGATTGGTATACAAGGTGAGATGCCATCTAAATACCATGCAAGGTCGATTTATGGGGATTTCTTAACGTCTTTCAAATTTTCTAATTAAATTAAATAAACCATTAAAAAAATGATAGAAATAAAATTGAAAATATAAAGCTTACGGGGAAATTTTTTTCGATACTTGAGTCACAAGTGCTTAGAACCTGCATAAAGGCCAAGCTGAAGCCATAAAAATTACTTAGTTTGATTACAAATATTATAGAAGTAATGTTGATGTGGACTGTAACTCAAATTTTATCTATTTTCAAAACATTCATGACATTGTTTGGCAATCTGCTGAGTTCTATTGTATCGTGTGTCCATCGATGTATCCTATATATGTACTACTTGAAACTAAACTTTATCCTGATATTTACGTTTTTTTTTTTGCTGCAAACTACTTTGTCTTTATAGACGTGAACGATCTGAGCTAAATAGCTCTAAATCAAAGGGTGGTGAAATACTCATTGCAATCCACTCGTCTATCGTTAGTGATTCAATTGATTGTGATCCAATTTTATAGAACGTGACCCTCTTAAGCTAATATATTCCAGTATTTCATCTGTAATAAACATATGAGCATATTTATAAAGTGATTCCATCTAATCGTATATGGGATTTGTACGGATAAACGATGTTCCAAACTACAATAATAGATTTCTGGATTTATTTTTTACAAAATTTTTTTTACAAATAAATATATATTTATTAGATTATATTAGATTCAACAGCAGTACACTCAATAACCTTTAGCGAATATTGATAAGACATAATATGGACCCTTTAGCAAATATGGACCTGGGATTCGTCCTTGGCCGTACACTCTAATCAATCAATCAAACAATTAATTAATACGATAGATTGTAAGAATTTTATCAACAAAGCTTAAAATTATTTGAAATTAGATCTTAAAACATTTCAGAGTTTTGTTCAGTCTAAAAGTATAGGATATCGGGTTTTCCGTCTACGATATATATTACAATAATGAGTCTGGTGTTATTGAATGCTGCGGATATTGGCAATTTATTTGGTTTTTTCTTTCAAAATAATTATAGAATATAGATAATGCTGATAAAGTCACATATTAAGGATATGGTATCTTATAGTACTGACACAACCATGCAACACTCCAAACGATATTATTATACCTCTTCGACAGTCCAAAAATGGTTTTGGTTCAGACGGTGTCGTAACTAGTCGATACACTTTTATCGAGACGGAGAAACCTCTATAAATATTGGGCAACTTAAGATCCACCGTCAGTGTATCCCGGTGTATATCCGATTAGCTAAATGGTATAATAGCTAGTCAGTATTTATTATTGAACATTATTGTGAATGCCTCTGTATAGAATTTATGAACTTGAACTCTGCTGAAATTAGATTTTTATAGGACTAACTATGGATGAGACGAAATAATGAATTAAATCTAGGAATTGTATATGATTTAAGTTTTGTGACTTTAAAATGACGAAATCTGAAGTCAGTTTATTTTTTAATGAAAAGTTATTTTAAATAATTTACTTGTTACTAAAATCAGAATGTTTGGAGTATAAAGTTGTACCGAATTGATTAATTAACACAGAATTCTTCCGAATTAATTCACCAAATAAATGAATTTAAATGTAAAGCCAGTAGAATGGTTTGGCCAATCGGTGGTCTTATGAAGATACCTAAAAGATGGTATATTCCTGGAGAAAGCAACTACTTAAAAAAATATGAAGAAGTATCCGAGATATTTTTTTACATGCAACGTTTAAGAGACGATCAATTTGAACATTTTCTTGCAAAACTGGATTTTTAAAGAAAATGACCTTGAAATAGCCTTAAAAGATACACTAAACTAAAAATAAATATAACCATATGCTATTATATCATCCTGCATTAAACGTTTTCCTATTTGATTGTCTCAACAAAAATGTCTCACCGTGTACACATATAGAAGCAATGTTCTTTGCACACAAGCTATAACATGAAGTTAAAATGTTAACGCAAATTGAATGACATAATAAATTATAAATAGCAGTAATCAAGAATGTAGTGCATGTAACAGCAGATGAAATGATAAGTAAATTTAAATAAGACCTGTAAATTCATTTGAACTGTACTTTGTATTATACTGAGGTCACACAAGATTGGACCAAAAATAAACTTAAAAAATATATATCACAAGATTTATGCCACGATATTTTAATGTTTACAATGTATAAAGATTGCATTTCGTCATTCGAAATTTAAAAAGAAAATTTAAACAAATTTCACTACCATCATGTATATATGTACCAGACATCCAGCGCTAGTAACCTTTAATTTTATTCGATCACACAAGGGCACTTTTTAAGTTACTACTTGGGAGGTGATTTATTTGTAATTAGGAAGTTATACTCTGGAAACATTTTTTAACCAAAAACGAAAAATTTGCTTTAGTGTTCAATGATGAAGAATTTCTGAATGGTTTAAGATGCACATAACGGTAAACACTTGACCATTTATATTTTAATGCGATTTATTAAGAATATTTTAAAACAGGTTACCTATATATAGTTGAGCAACCTATATAGTGCATAATGTATACTAACAAACAAACTTTACACTTAAAAATATCAAAGTTGACGTTCCCAAACTCAACTTAAACGAATCAAATAACGCCTCAAATTTTAAAAATTCCAAAAAATGCATAAAGGTAAATATCTTGAACTTAATGTCAAATCCTGACGTCATTTAAGGTTATTATTATTTTATAGATACTTATAACTTAATCATCAAATATAATAACTGACAAACGAATTTGAATGATATCGTGTACAGAGCACAAAACATTTCTGACACATCTGGACCAAAATATTGAGATATCTGTATATATATATGCAATTTTGATTCATGCAATATATAGATCTGGACCATATTTTTTATATTTGGTGAAATAATTTTTACTAATTAAGCCAAAATATAACCATAAAATAACATAAATTATTAATAAAGAAAACTTACGTTAAGATAATTCAAAGTTAATTGTGCACTAATTTTTATTTTACAATTAACATATTTTTGTGCATTATATGTAAAAAATTACATAAACATAATACTTGTATACTTCAACTGAATCAATTTAAAATCTGCACCAGAGACTGCACACTGTGAGTCATCAGCGGGGTCATAGTTGCGTTCCTTGTCATTGCATCGATTGTGTAGACACGTGGTGAAATTCCGTTTTGCTTCTCTTAACCATTGCGGTTTGAACCCGGAACCTCCTGGTCCAATCACTACTGTACCAATTGCTTTTAAATCAATATATCGTCGTGAGAAAAAGGATTTAAATGTAATTTAATTTAACATACATTTCATCCGATCTCGACAAAAGAGCTGATAAGTATGTAAGCGAGAAACCTGAATTTCGTTATACGTTTCAATTTGACGATTTGATTTTTTCCCTGCGTTGATGAATTCACTGGATTAAATTGTTAAATAAAAATGGTGTGTAAGAACACACCATTTTATACGAGTCAAGTATAATTTTAGAAATTATAGGTATATAAAAGATTAGATTTGTGAATTTATGCTCTGTATATAGGACGCACCGACTGTTATACTGTGGATTTAATTAAAAAAGTTTTTGATAGTATAGCATTTAATAAAGATTCAGTCATGGTTTATGCGATTGGGAATTTTTATACTGATTAGAATCGTAAAGACAAAGTTCGGCTTAATGAATCTCCTTGTTTCCAGAATTATGCTTTAGCATTTGGTCCAGGTGATTATGACTTTAAAGCCTTTTAGGATGGATATTTTAATATATTTTTTGCATATGGGTTTCGATGTAGTTATATAATAGTTATCCAATGTGGTCCCGTTCTAACTTCCGCAGATGAAAGTTACTTAAGATTTTTTGATCGCAGTAGTTTCCATTGTGAGTCATATAAACTTGGCGTCTGGTAGCATCGCGCGGAATTTGATGGATATCGTTAGTGAACAATAAATTCATTTAAAATACTTAAAATACTATACAGGCAGTCGAAATTATAACAATCAGTAAACGTACTCTGAGAAACTACAAGCTATAATTCCTTCTATGATTTTATTGATTTCTGCAAAAACTCTCGGATGTATAGTGCATTATGGCATTTTCCCCGCAAGTAACTTAAGATAATTTATACCGTTCGTATATGTTTCAGATTAAAATCTAATGACCATAATTGTAAATTGCTTTTAATATCTGCAATACAATATTCGTATACTACATTCGTATACTTTCCAAAATCCAGAAAATACAAGGAAGCAAAAATAGTCGCATTGACGTAGTCGCTTGATATATTTATTGATTTATTTGCATTTCATTTGCTTTTTCAGCACGTTCAATGCTTAAATATATAAGAAAAATTGAAGCTAACAATGTTTACTTATAAATGGCTTATTGATGCGGAACAACCTCAAACTTTAAATCTTCAGATTACCGTGTAGATTGTCTTTCAAAATGCTTTGATACTTTCATGTACCGCATGCATTGAAGATAAGTCATCAAAATATCACTTAATGTGAATCGCACAGTGTTTCTTCTTCTTGGCGTTCATCAAATATTTTTCCGAGGGCAGTTGATTTTTTTTATCATTCCATCTTTGCCTTTGCATGCAAACATTTCATTTATTTATTATCAACAAACATTCATCCTTGATCTAGTAAAGGATGCATTACAGGCCACTTGCTAAACTATTTCACGACTATACCAGAGGGTAGTATAGATCTATTTAACTCTCTGCTGTAAATGTATGTCATGTCTGCATTCAGAAACAATTATATAAATTGACATGGCCATAAAATACTTCCAAATGTCATAAATAATGAAACACATATTAAGTTGTCTAGCCAGTTCCTGGGAATTTTTTTTTTCATACAGTAACCAACTCTTAGGGTCACTAACTTATTTAACCTAGAATTAACAAAAAAAAAAAAAAACGATCATTGCTAAAACAATAAACCAATTTTCTATATGTCTTTGCCATATGCTTGTCATTGATTTGTATTTTCTTTACCATTTTGAATGCATTTTCGTCACATATAATCTTTTAAAGCGCATACTACATGTAAAAGAATTTTAATTAAATTTTTGTATAGTTTACCATTAATGTAATAAATCATTTGGAAAGCCTAAACGAACCAGAGAATATATATTATATTGATTCCGCACTAATTCGACGAAGACCAATTAGTATACGGTAACAATATTTATTTAGATACAATTAATTTATTTGTAGTTAAACTTAAAAATTAATTAAATTTTGTTAAGGTGTACTCGAAGCACAAAAAAAACTGTTTTCTACATCACGAAATTGCATTCAAAGATTTTAAAACAAAAGACAATTGGTAAATTCGTTTATTGTTTTAGCAATGATCGTCGTCTATTTGAAAAATTCTAGGTTATATCAGTTCATGACCTGGTATATAGCCGATAAGTTAAAAATTGAAGCAACACACAAAAATACCTCCCAGAAATTTAATTTGCGTATACCCATACAACAATGTTGCACTTAACATTCAACTTATACAGTAGTTAAGAATCCTTATAGCTAAATTATGAACTCTTAAGAATCTTCCACCTTTAGTGTATGGTATAACGAAATTTTTATTTTATTTTTATAAATAATTAAATTCTAAAAATAGTCTGGCGCCGCGTCTTATAAAGCACCGTAGTGTGCGATTCACCACTTTACGATCAAATCCAATCAATGCGACTATATATATATATATATATATATATATATATATATATATATATATATATATATATATATATATATATATATATATATATATATCGATGAATCTGAATTGCGATCTTCATTTTTAACGTCAAAGATGATCATGGTTTTTTGTTGTCGATTTGAAAAAATATGATCATTGCCTTTTTAATAAGACTATCGATCAATTTTGATCTAAATTTGAATATACATATATGATCACCGCATAGTCTTTGCAAAAGCACCACATCAAAAACGATCTCAATGTCAATAATGATTGACACCACAAACGTAATTAATCGAATCGAATAAACATAATTTGATCGTATAATTTATTGTATTCAAACGATTGAAATATTTACGACCGATTGATCATAATACATAGCTAATAAATACTAAATTTAATTAAATTGTTCATAGATAGTTAAAAAAATTTACATTTAATTGGCGTTTTATGTGGTTTGTTTGGCTTAACACTTAACAAAATAAAATAAATTATTATTAGGTTTATGCAGAATTATAGGGTGTTCTAAAATACCGTATTTATCTGCGATATAGAATAAAAACGGCGTATGTCTGTGGGCCACATTCATTTTGGCGTCCAGTACAGTTGATCAATTCAGCTAATTATAGGAAACGTATTTAACTATTTAATGGCATACTTATACTATTATTATTAAGTTTAGGTTATTATCATTATTATTATTTAAATTTATTAACAAGCTAAAATAAGTTTTACTAAGTCATTTGTTTGGCGTTTAATCAAGAATCTTGAGGAAACCGGTTTGTTGACGGATGCAACGGTACATGTTTACACCAGTTTACTATTCGTGCTCCTTTTAGGAGTTTTGTACTCCTTTTTTTCAAGTTGCACTCCTTTATAAATTTGTACTGCTTTTGTACTCCTTTTTTGTTTAGTAAACTCCTTGAACGTCTTTCTAAAATTATTTTAGCTTTAAAATTACCAAACGACTTCCTTTGTTTTGACATACAATCGCGTGGCTTTATCATATTCTCCTTATTTTTAAACTGAAATGCGAGAGTTAAAAATTTAGGCATATGTATATACATAACAAGCATATGGTATCGACAATTACAATATTATTGACGATAGTTTGTTTGAATAAGTGTGGCGATTAAAATTATATTGTGCTCTTGACTAAATAGATGAATGGACTGATAAAAATATCGAAGTGGATATGAGATGAGTTGAAGTTTTTTTACATATAAGGAATATTTTGATCCATAATGAAATTATCCACCAGGATTATATCAATAAACATGATATGTTTATCATTAAAGATATTGAACTTCACATGGCTCATATATTTAAAAATTTCGTTCCAAAAATTCCGAATATCAAAATGCTATGTAATTGATTTAGGATTTAGAAGTACTGGGTGGTATTTTAATTCCATTCTCATTTTGTTTTTAATTCAAAAATTTTATTAGTGTGTTCATAATTCGGACCATCAAGTTTTTGTCAGTCTCCATTATTTGCGAAAAACTTATTCAAGTATTGATTAAGAGCAGTTATCATTATATAAACTCCCTCTTCATTATTTGTAGTATGTATATAGCATTCACTCTGGCTTAAAGATAGTCGTTTTCCCAGCTACTTCCTATAAGTAGTTGGCAATGCGTTTCTTATACAGATTGGATTACGGTAACCTTTCGATTTTGATATAGGTCCGGTTCCTCCTCGTTTTTTCACGATTTATCAGGTTTCAGTGAGCTTTTTTAAACGTCATTTGGGTGAGAACTCCATTTCTTTAATTACGTTTTCCCTAGCACTTTTGAATTTAAATTTATAGTAGTACTTTGGTTACTGTGATTTATCTCCATTGAGATCTCCGTTGGTTAGTTTACTAAGCATTTTGAATGAAATTCAAAAGATGTTATCTTAAACAAATTAAGATTATGCTTTTTTGAATATAAAATCTTCTCCGAGAATTGTCATTTTATTAGTTGTGACAAGAGTATAACAAATGCTAACAAATGTTTCAAAAGTGACCAAAACCAGTTTATGTCTATATAAACTTGTCAATTTGCTCCAACTCCTTTAAACGTCACCAAACATTCATATCGTTTTAGATAATTCAATTAAATCAAAATTATAATTTGAAAACATTTTAATTTGCAGTTATAATTTTTAAAAACGTTAAAACTATATTAAAGCATATCATATGTATACACCATTTAGATATAGAGATGTTTAACTTAAAATATTTAATCACCATAATTAATTAATTTAAATCTGTTTCGTATGAATGAAGATTTATGGTGACAGTAGTGCGCGCGCTTCTTAATATTTAAGTTGTTGTTGTTGTTTAGTTTTTAGTTTTGCATTATTTATCGTTATATTAATAGAGAGTCATCGCGACTATTATATAAATTTGCATCGCAAAGTATTAAAAATTGTTTTTGTAAATGATTTTGAAAAATTCCAACTCTCTATAATATATATCTGTTGTGATCTTCCGTTACTGATTTAATGATCTTCGTAATCGATTCAGTCATGGATGTTTCCTTCAAACAATTTTTTTATTTTATTTTTTCTAATTTATCTATTAATGGATAGGAGATTATTGACAATTGATGTATTATTATGATGTGTTCATTATAAAAACTAAACAAGGTACATATTATATGAAAACACTTCGATCTATCTCTTTTGCTATATTTAATCGGCTTAAGTGATTTTAAATACCAACTATTTTGTCTTGATTGCTATTAATCAAACAAATTAGTTATTTAACACTAAATGCTTGTGTATGTTTTGTGTTCATTTCAAAGGAAGGCTAATCGTTGTTGTTTTTTTTTTTTTTTAATTATTTGAAGAAGGATTGCTGCGCGGAACTAATCTAATGACGGTGACCTTGACACCAACTGACTCAAAAATTGTATAAGAAATTTTTTATTTGTAATCCTTAAGGTAAATCTTCCCCAATGCTACAAACAATTGTATTTTTTAAATGAAAAAAATGGCAATCCGACTTACAGTTATCTTTACTTTTATCGAATCTTCAACTATTACAACAACTTTTCGAAACCGAATCAATGTCAAAGTATTACAAAAACTCATAAATCATAATCTTAAAAACGAATTCCGTGCACGTCTTAAACTCAAGAATAAACTAGACTGCCTAAAGTTTTTATTTTAATGTTTTAGAAATTGGCCCTGTGTCACATGCAAATTTTCAGTTGATGGTTCTTATTCTCGGATCATTAATTCTGTTTTGACTGCTATACAAATTCAGAAATTTGTGGGCTAACCTATTAAGTTAAGGGTAATCTATTTGTGGTAATGCTTATAAAATAAGACCTCTATACTAAGCTCATCGGCTAGTAGCAGTGTATGATAAACTCTTAGAGTTAATCCAATAGTTGCTGGCATGGCGCAAATTCATTAACAAAACGCCGTACATTTATTACAAAACAGTTCGAACGAGATTTTGACGAACACTTAAAGAAATGATTAACCCTCAAAAATTCACAAACATAGGACGGCAGGTTCTCGCCATAAAATTAAAGATCAGAATAACCTCGACAACCAGAAAGATGAGCGGCATGAAACTGAACAAGATTTATGTAATATCAATAACAGAAAAAGAGCGTTTGTCACGTACTAACAACTTGGCTAAAAGCAACATTGCATCATCAGAAATGCAAAGACAAGTTTATGGAAAAATAAAGATTCGTTTAAGATGCGGAAATAAAGTGACACTCTCATGTGCACAGAAGTTTGGGTGTACAAATTTCAAGGTGGGATTAACGAAATTGTTTATAAGTATTCATTCCATTCAGTGAAACTTCCTTAATTTCGTATAGTCGTGGTCTTTTTTACGATAGAATAAGCTCTTTCCAAAACGGTCAAGAACAAAATGCACTTAAAAAATTAACGCTTAAATTCCTTCAAGAACAATGATCTGAACGAATTAGGAATGAAATATCGTCTACATATACCTGAATGATACGCAACAATGTTTACTATCGCTGCATCTATGCTAACAGCGGAAATAATCTTATAATACGATTATAAAATGAATAATACGTTAAAACATCATCTCGACAGAATTATTAATTTATCATCTAACTACAAATTAAAACTACATTAATAGTTTTGCTACTGGCGCCATTTAACTACTCTATATTTTTTATGAAATATTAAAATTGAGTTAAATTCCAAATGCAAAACTAATTAATCAGATGGCTGTAAGCGTTACATTATGTAATAAATGGCCATATTTTGTAAATTCCAATGCAAATTTATATAGATTTAGTGATTTGTTGCCAATTTTATGCATAGTTGTAACATAAGAGCAACGAGAGCACTTGTTTTGCTTTAAGATATCATAGATTAATTTAAAAGTAGTCGCGTGTACGTAAATTGACAGTAATGCTCACAATTTTGTAGTAAAGTTAAGAGCAAACTAGTAGGTCGTCTGGCATATGCAGATAATATCTGTATTATTGACTTGATGGTAGCATTGTAAAATAACAACAAAGAACATATTTGATGCCTATTATTCATCAAATAGAAATGATTCATTTTTAAAAGCACAGTGTTCGTTATCGGTGACAACGGCTTCTCAGAGCAGAAAACTACTTGGTTTCTTTTCAGTGTATAACACAATACGAAGAGCTATCTCGAGTTCGAACCTAAAACAATGACGGTACGGGCTAATTACAGTAAAACGCGATTATCAATAGTATTTCTGTAACATCATCATTATTCAATATTTGACTTCCTAAAAGTTTAATTAATTTGTTAACATTTGCCCTTTTATCGAGATCTTGACATTTAGATAATCATTTGATTACAATATCAAAACCGAAGCCAAATGCCACAATCTTACTAACGATTTAATAGTCGTCCTATCTCAAGGTTACTCTTGTGTCTTTGAACTTCACTTTCGCTTATACGACGATTTAAAAAGCGAAATTTTTGACACCGCTATATTCTTTTTCAACCCAACCACATCTTGGACAGATTCTAACAAATTGCTTACATAAATAAATTATTTATTTGGTCATTTAATCGAAAATAATTCACTGACCTGTTCATAATTTGCACATCCATTCAGAAAAAACAAAAAAAAAATGTTTCTATTGTATGGCATCATAATATTATACTGACCATTTATCACCATACTACTGTTGTGACAGGTCTTACTATGTATAATAATTTAGATGCGGGTTCGAGTTTCCAAAAATGTTTTGTGACATAAAAGAAATTTATAACAATTTGTCTATAATATTTTCAATAGCAGACGTTTAAACAAAATTTTCAAATGTCATTAGGATTATTATGCCATGTGCTAACGAAAATTTCTATATTTAGCCAAAGATTATTCTTAACATCTAAGATTATAATCGAAGACAAAAGAATTAATAATTTCTCAGCATATATGAATATGCTACCAGACACATACGAAACGAATGAAATCTAATCGGTTACTTAAGTGATGGCCTATAATGTAGCATTTTCCATGCGTCGATGCTAATACAATCGAGTTGTTGAGCTAACAACTGACAATATTTTATACCGATGACAATTCAAATGAAATACGTATACCTACCTTTTTTGTAGATTTTTTTGTTTGTCACGAAGAATATATCATTAAATGACAGTGTTTGCGTTCACATGCAAAATTACACTTCCTCAATTGCACTTAAAAAAAGTATACGCTTTATCTGTTTTATATAGACCAAAATGTATAAAAATAAAATTACGGACGGTTAATTTTATGATTAATTTGGCATATTCTGAGCAAAAGAGAAATGATTTGGCCTAATTTACTAAGTGTAAGTGTTACCGAATATTTAGAATTAACAAATAACATATAAGTGTGATTTATTTTAATATTAATTCAAACGATTTTTTTTACCAAGTTTACCGCCAAACAGAACTAGAACAAAGCGCTGCTTAAATATGCTCTCAAACATATTTTTCCCCTTAACACCACACATGATGTTTTCTTGACTACCTCTAGAAATTAATCGATAACCTAATTTAATATTTTATTTTATATCCACAGGCAAACCAAACCACCAATGATGCTACCATTATTTTTGCAACACATAATACGAGGACGACACAGTTAAAAATATTATCTTACCTTACAAATCCCCAAGCGCCAACAACCAACAGAATAGAATGTGACCTGTACGTTCAACGAATAAAATCTACTTTTGTGCATCACACAAATTCTAAAGCAGTAAACCATTTCACTTAATCTACTTAGTTTGCCTGTGAATCGACACATTAAATATGGATAAATATTTATCGAAATAAAAAAACGCGATATTATGTGACCAGAATTTAATTATCAACAGCCATGCTATGATTGACGCATTTACTTAACAATTTTGCCCAATTTAATAATATTTTTTTGCCCAGTAATAATTTATTCAAAGTTTAACGAAAATGTGACTTAATTTTTGTGATGAGTTATGTGTATAATAAAATGTATAAAAAAATTCAAGTTCAAAATGTGTACGTTTAATGAAGTTCTTATGATAAATCAAAAATATTGTACCGGATAGAAATCAAGGTATTCAATGATGCATTCGCATTTTGCCAATTGCTAATTTCTCAAAAATTATATAAAGGTAAATTTGAAAATTTTAATAAAGACGAACAATGGCGGAAATACTTCTGTTTCCCCGAAACGGAAAACTTTTTGATTATTCAATTAATACTAATAGGGTGTCCATATCTTTTTCGATGGCAAAACCGAAAGAAGACCATTAATCGAAAAATACATCAAAAAAGAAAAGAAATGAAGACAATAATAAAATATATAAAAATTCATTAGAAATTCAAAAAAACATGGAACAAAATAAGTACGACGTAAAAATTGGCCTTGATCCTGGGCTTAAACTTATATTTGGTAGGGTCAGGAATGAGGAACCACTAAAAATAACAAATCGCTTTTATCGTAACTTAACACGTGCACCACAAATAAATCAAAAATTAAAAAAATGGACACCTTTAATAAATTCAGCAATAATTTTGCCAATGGCTGGCCGAAGATTATATTAAATATACAGAATATCAGTTAAAAATATTTAAACAACAACAACAACAATTTATCAAACGAATAATTGCACGCCTCAAATTACAAAAATATATATGTGTTGAAAATGCAATCAATAAATCAACAAAACAAATTGTTGGAATTGTCACAGAAAAAGCACTACTTAGTTGTTATTGGCAATATTAAAATTGCGGCCAACTCGCCAATGCGAGGCTACATAAGAAGCCCAACACAAAAAACGATCCATACATTAAAAAATATGCAGATTTGCTGGAAATGGATTAATTTGTTTGTCGGTAATATTACATCCCGATCGCCACATCGGTACCAATTTTGCCCAAATTGTAGTACTACCTGGCATCGGGATGTAAATGCTGGCAAAAACATCCTATATTTAGGATTATGCCTCATTAATAAAACGAGGAAACATCAAAATTGTAATCACCAGGTTAACATTTTAATACCTGGCGACGATTGATATCAAACGATATCAATTTAAATGTCTAGGTAATAAATTTATTTTTTATTTTATTTTTAGTTGTCGCCCCAGACATTACCAAATTATGTAAATAATACCAAAGCAGCATCATATTTTTGGCGTTGGCGGTAATACAATTATTGATTTAACTGATTTAGAGTAATACTTCACTACAGAAACCTTGGTTGCATTATGGACATAAACAAATGTCGTTATATCTTTCGCATTAGATGTCATTCTCGCATCATTTTACCATATTTATCTTACCTCGTTTAATCATTCTTAATTAATAAATACAAAAGATATTTTTTTTTTTTTTTTAATAAAAATTAAATTTCAATAGTTTTAAAAAGACTTTTAAAAAATAAATGTACATTGAATTTAAAAAAAAATGTATGTTAACGTTTAGAAAAATTTGTATTTTTCATCATATTAATATTACCGTAACTTTGTGTCACTTTTAAGTACTACTAAATAATTTAGTAATTTCACGAATATATTTAAATATTCATTATGACGCAGCTAATTTTTCAAGTCCTGCCCATTTTATAAAATCAGACATTTCACGAACAGGTACATCACGCGATAATGCTTTCACTCGTAAATTACGATCGGTCGTCAATAAAACAACTTCGCGAAATACTTGTCGTAATTCACCTGTATCTACATTTAAAAAAAAAATTGAAATATTGGCGTAAAACGTTAATTGGTGTTAAGATACAAACCTGATAATTTGTCATTTTCCGTTTTACATAAATTAAGCGCAGTTGCTAAAATTTTATCGTCATTTGACATTGGTTCAGTTGAATCGTCCTCAACCGTAAAAGTTGCTGTACTTAAAATGGAACCGCGTGATGTTACACATCTAAATTGGTAAATGGAATAATTAGGATTTGATCACCAAAAGAACTATTGACTTACGAAATTAACTTACTTAATGGTAGTATTTTTAGATTTTAAAAATATAAGCGCATCTTTCGATGTACTAGCTACTTTAATCGAATGCTGGATCTCACTTTCATCTGCCGCAGTTTTATGCGTCGGCGAATGACTTAATAAATCAATCGTTTGTCCCGATTGTTGAGCAAACGATTTTGTCTTTGATACGTTACGTCCACCACGTGATAATCCCTCCAATTCATTCAAAACTGTAATCAATTAAATTTATTTTATTTATTTTACTATCTATCAGTAATCACGACGTACTTATATACATATGTATTATTCAAGTCAATAAAATCAATTTCCATTGAAATGCCAATTTCGACAACATGTTATAAATTATTATAGGCGACTAAATTAAAACTACCTACAGAGTTCAACTACTATTCTTAGAACATGGCTGAGAATATAATATGATAAAAAAAATATAAAAAAAAAAAAAAAAAAATTGCAGCCAATCGACATACTCTGATTTAACACACAAATCACGTTTGCCAGTAAATAATCGTTAACGAAAGTTATGAAATAAAATTAAAAAAATCGATGATGATGTATCGACGACTAATTGATGCACGTTAATTAATTATTGGTGGATCTCAGAAAATGATTTGCATACGACAATAATAGAATGCATTCAACTCGAAACTTACCTACTAGGGGCACCATCAATTGATATGTTGGATATGCCTGTGCAATTGTTTCGATTGAACTTAGGCAATCAACAAAACAATTTGTGTCTGGAATTAAATATTTTGGTCGTACCTCAATGTGTAAACCTATTGTACTCTCCCGTAAAATTTTCTGAAATTAATGAAAAAAAAAAATTAAATGTTAGTTTTCAGATTTACAAAATTAGCGTAATCTGCTATCTGCTTTCCAGTTTGAAAAGCAGATAGCAGATTACTGCTATCTGGAGGTCTGGATTTGAGTTTTATTTTTTTTTAACTTCGACAATGTTTCGAAAGATTGATTTATTTGATTCTAAATTTTTAGGTAACCAACTTTCAAAATACTTTACATTTTTGATGATAGATCCTTAAGATTAACTACACGTGCGATCTGAAAATAGTTTTTGCATGTACACAAATTTCTACTAACCCCGTAAATTATATAAAATTATCGCTACATACATAATCGACCTGAAACTATAAAGTACGAGTATATAGCACATTAATATTACATAAGCGCGCAACTACTAAATATTTTTTATAATTTTTTTTTTTTTTTTTTGGAACTAAAAATAGCGAGAAAATTTGCATTATCTCTGTGAAACGTACATATAACATAACGTCTTCGCGGTCGGTCGGTTAGGTTAACCCAAATGTTGTTAATATAAAAAAAAAAATTGTAGTTTTTAAATTCAGTAGTAGGAATGTTTTAAATAAAAAAATTATTTGTAACGGGAGGATAAAATTTTAATTCCCATAAAATTTTCAAGCTACTGTATGTACTGAACACAAATCGGTAGTCATTCACGTCACGTACCACATACATTTTTTACGTGGTTGTGCACTTTAATGAGAATGCAATAATAATGTGATATCTGCCGTGTATAATATTATATGTTTATACATGATATGATATGATATGATATGATGGAGAAAACTAAAATAAATAAATTTACTGATAAATTAATAAATTTGTGTAAATGGTTGGTTATTAATTATTAGTGTGAATAAAATCATAATGTAAATTATGTAAATCCAGTTGTGTTTGTATTCGGTGTGGGAAAACTAATTTATATACACGCTTCATAGTAGTGCATAACATACTTCGTGGTTCGAAAATTAGTTTAGAATGTTTATTTTATTTTATGGTGATTTTATCGCGTTTTTTTTTTTTTTTTTGGCTGCAGTACAACAATATCGGAAGAACGCGGTCGTAATAAATCACACGTTCGACATGATTTACGGGATTAAGTATGTGTAAATATGTGGGTACATAAATTAGCTTTGGATGGCAGGTGTTTTCACATTTTTAAGTAGGAATCGGATAGTTCTAATGTTTGACCATTATATCTGCCCGTCTTTAGTTTTATCATGTTCATTATATAAGTGAGCATAGTGAGTTAAATTATTAGTTCTTCTTATTTTACTATTGGCTGAAGATGCATCCAACCCAAGTTTTTCTCTAACTCGAAGAGCCAGAATCTTTTGATACGTGATTTTAAACTTAAACAAAACATTGTGACTACACGACTGTCATTTTATATAAACGCATATATTTTTTAGGGATTCCCAGATATATGAAAGCAACCCTAAACTTCGCACGAAGAGAGTCAAATTTTAGCCAATTTAAAATTTTTTTGAGATATTTTTTTTAAATATGATTAAATTCTGAGTACAATTTTAACAAATAGTCAAATTCTAAACTTACTTGTAACCTTTGTTTATCCATTTCCTGCAATTTATGCTGTCGCTCTAATTCATCCTTCTTTTGTAATAATATTCTAGTTTCACTACAATTTTCACCATTATTGCTTAGCATATCATTATTGCTAACATTATTTTTAAAATTATTTTGATTATTAGCACCTAGATTACGTATTAAATCATCACTAACAACACTATAATTATCGACATAATCACCTTGAATACTAATACTATTTGTATTTTGTAGATCGTCAGTAGTCTCTAATAAAATGTCTGAGCTAGTTGTCTGTAAACGAGAGAAAAAAAAAAATGTCCATAAAATAATTTGTTCTGGCTATTTTGCGGCTGATAAATCTCTCACCTTAATATTTTGAATAACAGATACATAATGATTTGGTTTATCATCACTATAGATTTTATTCAGTACCGGTGGATCACAACCACATAAAAATTTGCCACAAAATTCATACAATTTATACAGTCGATACGAATTTTGTACCACGTCAACATCCTCCGAATGAGAATAAAATACATGCTCTTCAATTTCATAAAATGATAGCGGCGTAAAACCGGCAAGCGTAATATTTTCAGGTAATTGAAGCAATTCATTATCCGGTCGACGTTCACTCGTTAGTTTACTAGAATCTATATCAATTCTTTCTAAGTGAGCAGCTGTTATTGCTAAATGTTCCCAGGGATCACATTCGAGTAGATAACCAGATTTAAAGTCGACATTTTCAATAGGTGGATTCCAAATATGTCGGTGAAATCGCATCCAATCACACCACACTTTAATCGCTGGCAACATAACGGTAGAATCATCTGGTAATATTAATCTAATTTTACCTGATATATTTTGTGATTGTTCCACCTTCATAATAACTTTATTGAATCTTTCGAGAATTATTCCGAACATTGCTAACGCAACAGACAATGCTTGCTCACGTGCCTCCGATTTTTCACCTTTAACTAAATTTTTAGAAAATAAACGAAAAAAAATTAATAAAATATTTAGTTCAATTTTGCAATAAATTCGAATCTGGAAAAACAAGAAATAGAAAGTCTTGGTTAGTTATAAAAACAAACACAAAAGAACTATTCTAACGATAAAATCCACTTTCAACAAAATATGTTCCATTGTTAAAGTAAAATAATTTCTCTCTGTTCTTAATATTTTTCACCTTTTGTCTCTCGAGCAACAAGTCTAAGAATAAAACCAGTTCTTAAACTATTATTAAAGCCTCGAGTGGTTCGCAAAATTTGTATAGACTCACGTCTTTCGATTTAATTTGTGCATCGCGGCATATAAAACTGTTCGAATAAATATACAAAAGAAAAAAATTTACACGACAATGTTCTGAATAAAAACTTGTTCTCGAGGTGAAGATAAATATCTTAATTGTCGCCACAATAGACAATAAAATTTTAAGTTAATAAAAAATTTTAAAACTTAATTCAAGTCATCCCAACGAATTTTTTTATCGACTTTCTAAGAATTTTCCAAAAATAACTTTCATTGACAATGACCCAGATTTAGAATAAGAATATCACGATATGCCTTCCAGACACTTTCAGTTGATGAACTTTATTTTTAGATCATTAGGGTTATTATCAATTAAATTGGATTTGGCGATTTGATACACTCAAAACATAACCTTTATTTTTTGTTGGCATAAAATCAGTCAAACTAAAATGTTAAAAAAAAACACAAACCTTTTGCGAGATTGCAATCGATCGAAAACATATTCAATGCGATTAGCTGTAGAAACCGACTTGATGTAACTGCAATCGGTGTATGACCAAGTAATGCCCTAAATTCGCCAAGCATTCTTTTGGCACAAGATACAAATGATTCCATTCTGGCAAAGACAAAAGAAAATTGAAATATAATACAAGAATGAAAGATTTTAATAAAATTACTCGCTACATACCCAACTTTAGTCATTAGCTTCCCTTGAACATGAAGAAAACTCAATATAAACCGTTTATTTAATTCGATCGGATCCAAACCCTTAAGCTCATTTTCAAATTTAGAAATTTTATTATTTTGTGTATACGCATCAGGATCTAGAGATGTTGTACGATAAATGCGATGCCCACTTTGCGGATGAATCCAAGTCTCCCGACGTAATGCACCACTTAAATTTTGTTGTTGAATTTTTGGTTTCGTTGCACGAATTTGACTTTCTTCACGTTTTTTCTGTGTACTTTCGTACTAGAACATAAAAATGAATAAATAATTTAGAAAAAAAAAAAATAATCAATCGAATAATGGATGTTATAAGATGAACTGAGATTACGACATGACTTACGAGAAAGCAGTACTACTTAGCCGCATTATTTAGATTAGAAATTCTTAATTTTAGATGTATTTACAATTAAATGTACAAGAATAATATTTTGTTTACCTTTTTGCGTATCTCATCGAAGAGGCTGACCAAACTTTCGCGTGCCGATTGAAATGAATTTGATGACATGATGCTGCGCATATAAAAATACACGGCATCCAGTTTCCTTTTCTAAAATATTTTTTAAAACGATTGATCAATGATTGTATAATTTTAAAATTTTATTTTTTTAGTTACCGTGCATAGCGATAAAATTGCCAGCGAATTATACGGGCGACCATTTTTAGGTAAAATTTGTTGGGCCTTAACATACCACTGTTTGGCCCGGCCATAATTAGATGAACTGTTGATTTGCTCTTTGTAACGCGCCAGATCTCCTAAAAATATTAAGATTTTCTGCGCCGACACTAACGCCAGCCCGACATATTTCAAACTTTTGATCGAACTTGTATTCTGTCCCATAAACTCATTCAAACTAAAATTATAGTGCTCTTCGAGCATAGTAAGCAAATGTTCAAAATATGCTGTACCGTTTTCGATTAGCTCGAATAATTTTGAATTGTACAAATTTTTACTTCCATCGTCAGTCTCATCCAACAACCATTTTCGCATCAAATCGATTATGCTGTGATATAATAATTTCCAGAAATGCGTTTCAACATTCTCTTGTTGGCAAAACTTTATATCGTACATTAGAAATTGTTTTAAAAGGTTTTGTACTTCGGACCGATACGAAAGGTATTCTTCCCAATCTTTAAACAATGTGCGCTTACCAATCAGGGTTTGTATATGAAAATCATATTTTTTGAGCTCTTCGATTAATTCGCGTTTGTGAACTGATTGATATTCTCGTGTATTGGCATCGTACCAAAATGGTGGATTCACTATAACATAATCGAGCGAAGAAAGTTGATACATGTTACTATTTACATTGACGCTTGAATTTGGTTTTATTAGTATGATTGGATCCGGCTCATCGACTTTTGTTTCATTTACATTTCGGTTCGGCTGAGAATTTACAATAATAGGTCTATTAGGATTGGTTGGGTCGAATAAAATTTTTTGTGTTAACGCGTTCACTTGTTCCTTAATTTCGCGGGCAATTTGTATCTCATTGTCATTGTGCTGTTCATTCATCGCCTCCCGATTTTCGTTATTATAAGACCGCGGAGTTCGCCAACTTGCTTCATTTGAATTAGGTTTATCGGGGATTAAATCCATTGGATTTGGATTATTATAGTTACGATAATATTTACCACCACTTTTATTGCGTCGTCTATCACTACCATTACGCGAATTAGGACGATATTCGTAACGATCGATACTACTGTCACGGCTTGATGGTGGTTTTTGCATATTACGATTATGATGATGAGTGGGTGGGCGATCGTACATGTGTGGTTCATTTTGATAGTGTTGGTGATTATTGGTCCACGGCTTTGGTGAGGCAACATCCCGGAGCTCAGGATTATTTGCAGTATAGAATTCTTTATCGTGATTAAAATTATCGGTCGTGAAACTTCGACGACGATTATGGTTATTGTATTTCCCTCGACGATTACGATCAAAAGGCAATGTCATTTGGCCATTTTTGTGATTGATATTCTCTTGCGAGTTGAACATGTGCTCATTTTTTTTTAACATTTTACTGTTTTCAACTTCTTGGTTCCAATCAATAATGCTGTTCTGTAAATTGTTGAAAAAAATAAAAATAAAAAAAATTTATGAGGGAAATTTTGTAATTCTGTTCGGAAATTAAACACTCACCTCATTAAAAGATGTTTTTATTTCATTTATAGCGACATTTTCCATATGCTTATTCAAATTCGTTATATTCGGTTCATCTGGCCCGTTAACTGAACCCGAATTATCGAATCCACTATTTGTGCTACCATACAAACGCAATCGATTATTCACTGACATTTTATGATGATTATTATTTCGATTATCACGATTCTTTTTCGGTTTATCCCAATATCCATCATTCTGCCAATTACTATCGTTCGAAACCAAACTATTATTCGATGAATAGACATTAGTTTGTGAATTATAAATGTGACGTGGCCCATGAAAATAACCACTCGATTGACTAATTTCGTCGATGTCGCGATTATCATCTAAATTCACATCAGACGATCGACTACGCGGTCGACGCATATCAAATGTGTTATTCGTGTTGTGATGATTATTAAATGATTCTTTCATGCCTTTATTATGATGTGGATTATTATTTCGAATTTGTTGTTTATGAAAACCTTTATTATGACCACCTGGTTTTTTGAACTGTCCACCACTATGTTGTTTTTCTAGAAATTTGCAAAAAATGAAAAACAATTTCATAAGACTGACCATTATAATATAAAAATGTTATTTACCTTGCCCTAAATCATCAGTACTTGCAGTTTTATCGATATTCTCTAAATATGAGAGTGACAAACCACTTTGCTCTAAAAGTTTTTTTTTTAATCTAGGCGGAAGTGCATCTATATTTGATGGTAAACGCGGCCCTCCACTCGAGTCATTATATGGCAAATCATTCGACTTATTATTATTATATGGCATATGTGGATGGTTTGGACCATATTTGTGGTTAGATTTCATAAAATGTGGATTATTGTTAGGCACATCATTCGAATATCCACCGCCTCCACTACTCACACCGACTCCACCTCGGTCATTATAATTATTATAATTTCTCCCATATGAGACTACATCTTTGGGTTCAGAAACACCCCTTTGTCCTTTAGGCCCCGGTGTATTTAATCGATTATTTTCCATATCTAGTTCCAGTGGATTCCTTTGTTTCGGTGTATAAAATTGACGTTCCGGTTTTTTAAGACGTTTATGATCTGACATCATACTCAATTATTAATTATTTTTGATTTCATTATATATACACTAGAAATACATTAAGTTTAACATAAGAAAATTAGTAATTTATAAATCGAAAACTGATTAAGATATCGCGAAAAAATTCCATCTTATCACGTAGAAAAGGGACTTTCATTGACAAACAAAAATGTAAACCACACAATTATATCATATCACTTGATACTTTTGAAGACACAACAAATTTATGTCGTCTATCAATAATTGGTTAGAACAAAGATTTTATTATCGCACGATCAGCCAGCACACATCATAACCATCCAAAGTGAGTTAATTTTGTAGAGCAATATTTACATACAGGCCAAATAACATAATACGTTTGTAAACAAATCTGAGACCACATTTATTATTTAATATCGCATATTGCGATTTTGTAAGTTTTTTTGTATTATAAAAATGCTTGAGGGACACAACATTGTTGTAATCACATAGCACACAATGCTACTACATAGTGGGAATGACTATACACATACACACACCACAGAAGCATCGCGATTTTTCATGCTGATGAAATACAATGAATTAAAGGCAATTGCCTCATTTTAACTTTATAAATTTATGTAAAAATCTTATCGAGATTATCGACTAAATGATTTTAATACATTTTAATTTGTAGCATTATTGAAAATATTTATAAAAATTAAAATAAAATTTGAAATAAAAACTTACGTTGTTGTATATTTGTACGTATTCTTTTTGACGTTTGACTATATTATCGACATCTTGGGGTGCGTTCGGTGTTTTGTCGGTATGGTAGATCATTTCAAAATAACGAAAAACAAAATTAACAAAAGTTTTTAGAAAACCATTAAACATGTACTATTTCATTGAAGCTTGGTTAATAGCATCGGAAATAGTTTCCGATCTTCCGAGCTCAAAACAATCAAAACGCAGCATACGATAAATGCAGATGGGTACCCCCTGATGTTGATTTTAGATGGTATTTTACAACTTATTATAGTTAACAAAAATATTCCACAGATGGCTCTACTGTATATAAAACTATAGAATCCCTTCGCAATTATACGGGTTTGTCAGTTAATTTATCGTATAAATGATATTTCAATTGACGCATTTCCAAAGATTATCGTGTTATCAATAATTGCAAAGCAATTTATTATTTAAATGTTGAAAGGTAATCTAACTTTCAAGATATCTGTGTATTTATGAGTACGACTACTTAAAACTCAATTTTATCGCGTGCTATTTCTAAACCAATTACCCCATACACATTGATTGAATTCGATCGGTATCAAATTTGATCACACATATAAACCAGCAACATTTAAATTTATGCATTTATATTAATTTTTAATTCAGTAATCGTAGACCTACCTCGACTGATTAAGTTTTGAAATGAAATTTACGTGTTTTCTTCTGATTAGCGTGCTTTCGTTTAGTACCTTAATCAATGGCCGAACATTTACAAAATGTGAGTTAGCCCAAGAATTGCATTTCAAGCATAATTTTATGCGCGAAAATCTGGCCGATTGGGTGTGTTTAGTGCAGTCGGAAAGCAATTTTAATTCGAGTGCGATTGGTGGACCAAACTCAAATGGATCATCCGACTGGGGCTTATTTCAAGTTAATGATAATTATTGGTGTAGTGTTGGAAGTGTGGGAAAAGATTGTAATGTCGATTGTTACAGTAAGCTCAATTAGCCTTTGTGTTTTAATTTATTAATTTGTTGTGGTTTTTTATTTAGAGCTAATCGACGATGATATTACCGATGATGTAGCTTGTGTTCGGAAAATTTATGGACGACATGGATGGACGGCATGGAATGGCTGGAAAGCTAAATGTCAAGGGGCATTACCTAGTGTTAATGAATGTTTTTAAGACGATGTAATAAATACTTTTAAAATAATTTCATGGTTTAATAATAAGCCCTAATTACAACCCTAATAAGCTTTCCATGTAGGATCCAGCCTCTATTGACTATATTTTGGTAATTTCGTTGACGTCGATGAAATATTTGTATCTAGTTACAAAATTTTAGTTTTGCGTACTAGTAATAATATAATATTGCATTTCCATCAAAAGAAGGAGGCAAAACTACCCATGTTGATTAAACTATACTCTGCACCTTGTTTATTTCATGTTAAAAGCAAATTTTAAGCAGTTCGATTGCAATATGTCGAGCTTTATTTATATGCTCACTCATGACATATAATGAGTTTATCTTTCGACATTTCTGGATGAGTTGGCAAGAGTTCTCAGAATTGACCGGTCGGATTAAAATTCCTGGACCACGTGTTGCACTGAAGATGACACTTTTTGGTCACATTCCCAATTTTAGTTATTAGATTGGGTTTCCATCTTTTAACTGTGGTACGTTTTTTTTATAGAATGTTGTATCGGAGAGATTTCCTGGTTTGCACAATAAGCTGGACTTCTTTTTTGATACTTTCCAATATAGTGTTCGTGAAAAGAAAGATATTCCGCCATTTTACAGTTTTATATAATTACGCCTTAGAACACCCACTTTGAGGTAAATCGTGATAAAAAGATTTATAATCTAAATGATGAAACTGATGATCTCTGTCTTCGATTAAGGTTGCTTTCACTCGTTTTGTTTGTGACCAGTTAAGTTGCACCGATTTTATCTAGTCATCGGGTAACCCTCAAAATGTGTTTCAGCCTGCATTATACTAACCAGTATAAAACAGAGAACCACTTGTTGAATGATAAACAACACAATACCATAAACGGATCTTTCCCCTATCGTTGTTTATTATGCAAAAAACATTTTCAATATACCAACACATGTAAGATTTTTATCAGAATTTCCCCATAGCAATTTTCCCGCACATCTCTCTATTTTTGCGTCCATTATACGAATTTTGTATAGTTTCATTTCAAATTTCGGCAGTACGAGTATACACATATTTATGTGTATAATCTGAGTCAAAAAGAACAGCAGCAGAGCAGAAACGAAAAAACGAAATGGAAAATCAATAATTTTCCATCATAATATACAGGCAAAATGAAAAACAATTTTTCTTCTTTTTATTATTATCGCAACAATGATAACGAAGACAAATTATTTGTATACTAGTGACAATGGTTAGGCCAAATTGTATAGAGTAATTAGTTAGTTCAGAGGCCCAACCATATACGAGAAGTAAATAATCGGGTCACGTTTTAGTGAACAAATTTAGAAAATCGACAAAATTTTCTTATCTAGTGAAGTGACAATAATAAAATAAAAGATGTGATTTGCACGATGATTTTTGTTTTTTGTTGTTTTTGGTTTTGTTTTTTCTTCAAAATAATAAAAAATAAGTGATTAAAATAAATTAATTTAATAAACAAGAAAGACTTTAAATTTAATAAAGATAAGTCAAGGCCAACCCTAAAAAAAACAAATTGCGACTCTAGACGTTAATTCATAAATGCTCTACGATAGGAGTGAGTCAATGTTTGGATTATTACTTTCTTGCACAATGAAGAGACAAAACGTTCGTACTTTATCACTTGTTGTGTGCACATTCACTTATTTACTAATTGGTGCTGCTGTCTTTGATTCACTCGAATCGGAAACCGAAAGTCGTCGATGGGATTTTTTACAAAGTAAGAGGAGCTATTGTGCATGTTAAATTTCCGCTAGAACAAACCAAACTTAATTATTTTAATTGTTTTTTTCCCGATATCTTATCGCACGGTATATTTACACATTTTAACAGTTTAAGGTGTGTTATATAATTCTAGTTTAGTATATCAAGTCCCTGTGGTCGTATGGCATAATAAGCTTAGAATTATACCACAGTAAACTTTTTGTTATCGAAGGAAGCGACTAAACTGTTAAATTACTGGATTGATGATTTATATTATGCGAGGGTTGTGTCGTTACTTGTTGAGGGTTAACTGACGCTATATTTATATGGGCTGACATCGTTTATTAATGACAGAAAACTTATTTATCTATATTAGGTATGATTAGTTGAGTCATGCAATGCAGTAATACCCTTAAACATATTCTTCATTGCATTTCATTATTATTCCATTATAGTTATACCCTCCGTATTTGTTGATAACATTGGCAACATCGGATATAGGACTTACACAATAATGAATTGATAAATTAGCGCTTTTCAAGCAGTCAAATATATAACTTAGATAAAAACCATATATTTGATTTTGTACCAGTTAGGGATAGCTCGACAAATTAGACAAATGGCTTTACGTTTAGCTTAAAAATATCATCCAATACTTCATACTATAGCTAAACAGTGAAGCTTTGGTCAAACAGCTAGATGCAAACATGTTCATTTGACATATGCGCATCCCGCTGCCGCAGGCACCTGTGATTTTGACTTAAATTATGTTTGAAAGTATGATTGTTATAGATCCCTAATTAGACGGCTAATTTGACATAATTTTTACGAGAATTTAAACCATCACTAATGCAGGATGCAAACATTTTTTGTCAGTTTAATCCAAAATTTATTTTTTAAGGGTTATGAATTTTACAAGCAACACTTTATGCATTTATCTCAAAAACTTTACGATATTGACTGATAAGTTATATAATTTCAAAGTGATCATTTGAAATATTAAACTTATTAATGAAAAAAATAAAAATAAAACACTTTACTTTATTTAAGTCATGTACATATTTTTAAAAATCTAAATATATTTTCAGATGTCCGTCACATATTTATGAACAAATATAACATCTCAAAGGAAGATTATCGTATGCTAGAGATTGTAATTATTGAAAATAAACCCCATAAAGCGGGACCACAATGGAAATTTGCCGGTGCATTCTATTTTGCCACTGTAGTACTAGCAATGATTGGATATGGACATTCGACCCCGGTCACCATAGGTGGTAAGGCATTTTGTATGGCATACGCAATGGTAATAGTTTGTTATTATATTATGATCGATACTTTAATACGATCGATCGATTTTATAGAAATAAAACGATTTTCGATTTATTTTAAGGTTGGTATTCCCCTCGGTCTCGTTATGTTCCAAAGTATTGGTGAACGTTTAAATAAATTTGCTTCGGTTGTAATACGCCGAGCGAAACGATATTTACGATGTAAACAAACAGAAGCGACTGAAATGAACTTAATGCTTGCAACTGGTATGCTTTCTTCTATAATAATAACAACGGGTGCCGCCGTATTTTCACGTTACGAAGGCTGGAGCTATTTCGATAGTTTCTATTATTGTTTTGTTACATTAACAACAATCGGTTTTGGTGATTACGTTGCACTGCAAAATGATTCGGCGCTAATAAATAAACCAGGCTATGTAGCATTAAGTTTAGTATTTATATTATTTGGTTTAGCTGTTGTCGCCGCTAGTATTAATTTATTAGTATTACGTTTTATGACCATGAATGCGGAGGATATAAGACGTGAAGAGATGGAGGCCCAGTCCCAATCAAATCATGCGCTAACATTTGATGGTGAATTTATGAGCAGTTCTAATGGTAAATTAATAACAGGGCATACAAATTATTGTTCCGATATTGAAGAACAAACATCGGTATGCTCGTGTACATGTTTAGGTGGTAATAGTTGTGCAAATCATGAATTACTTTTAGATCCTGGCTATCATCCAACAGATATCATAACAAGTAATCTTAGTCTAAAACGTGCATCTGTATAGAAATTTAAAAAATTTAACTAACCTATAGATAATAATAGACCTATAATTACATTTTATTCGTAACGAACTACAAAACAAAATTGAATTGAAAATTATTTTCATAACAATAATAATTATAATAATAATAATAATAATATAATGACTTAATTAATAATTAATTTTGAATTTCATATTGATAATTCGATTAACGTATATATATGATAGTAAGATTTTTGATTTTTAGTTATGTAAACCAACCAAACACCCAATTTTTGAAATATTGTATTAATGTTGTAACAATTTTTATTATGTATTTAATATTTAAAACAATTTAATAAACATTTTCGTATTAATAAAATTTAAGTAAAATCGACTGGCATTTGTTTGCCTATATAACGATACGAATTTATTCGGAATTCACCAATTTATCACGACCAAAACCCAATGGATAAAGACGAATGCCTTTCTAGATTTTAGAACTATCTTAGTTCATAAGTCAACTTATGAGGAAATCACCGTGGTCTTGTGTTAGTTTGAGCAACATATAGTTATAATGAACTTAACTTCTTTCACTAAATCTATGTCACCAACATGTAAACCCACCTTAAATCTAAAAATGACATATCTTTGAATAAAACGTCAAGTTCATTCATGATCACATATTAGCCTATGTCGCATCGTCATTTTCATTTTCTCCTTCTTGCAAGTATTTTATCGCAAAACATCCGTTTTAATCAAGACCTTGCAAAGACTTGAAAACAAACCTTCTCCTGTGGTTGATTGCATTAAATCGGACCTCTTGATATTCGGAGAAAATACTTTATGGAACTGTCGAAAAACCTTGTACAGCTGAAATTGGTTAAACATGTTGTTATATGCATAGGTGTGACAGTTAGCCACTGTCTGATGGGTATGGAAAATTATACTATAATTCCAATTCGAGAGAAGCTGATATATGGATCCAAACCTGGGAAGATGGTTACTATTTAATTCTTTCAAATCACGAAGTCAACAATTTAATATCTGAAAAAATCGTTACTTTTTGACACATTATTGAATCTGTAAACTTAACCATTCCTTTCGCTAAGTTACACCAAAATAAATACTGCTACAATAATGAAACTTATTATTTTTATTTTTTTTTTTTTTTGATTTGGCGGCCAAACTAACTTTATCGTTATTTTCATCCACACCTATTGACATTTTTTTTATTCATAAACAAATTGTATGTGCTTATGGCACACATTTTTCATAAGAAAAGTGTTATATACACGTAAGAAACAGGTTACAGTATTTATATAGATATGCTAATGATTTAGTTACGTAATCAATTGAATTTCTTCTTCTAAAAAAAAAACTATAAAAACGTGCTGTTTGGTAATGATTCATTTACGTGATTTAAATATTAGTGCATTGCAATCAGTCGTTATGAGCAGTAGAAAATATTTTCATTAATCACTTTATAATAATATTCACGATATAAAGTCGCGGATCAATTGTTTAGTGAATTTTAATTTTTTTAATTTTTTCTTTTGTTATTTATTTAAATTGAAAATGAAAGTTTTAATTTTATTATTTATGGTTTATCTGAATCATGGTTGGTTACATTCAATGGTTTAAATCATGGTACGAAATTTTAATGTTTAATATTTTTAGTAAATGGTCAAGACGATAGCAGTGGTAAATGTGATGCTGAAACTGAGGTAAAATTTACATTTCATTTTAAAGTGACATTGCATGTGATTAGTGTAAATTTATTTTAAATTATATAACTGTGTGACAATAGCAGTGACAAAAATCATCTTCTACATCATCTCGCGCGGAAACTTTATATTTAAAGTAACCTTGAAAAAGAAATTGTCTAGGTGAATTACATGAATTAAATTGAAAGTTTTGCAAATGATATTTATATATGCCTTGAAATAGCAAAAAAAAATATTTTAAAGACATATGTTTAAGACCAGTTTTATATAATTTCGGAAAGTTCTTTGTATAACACTTTAAAAAATTTAAATATCAACTTGTTCGCATATAGTATCACGTTTTCGAAAACGTATATTTACACAAAAAATCAAATTGAATACAAATTTTAATACATTAATATCGCAGTATACATTAATATCGCAGTATAATTAAATATTCCTAAAGTTAATTATTTAAAACAATAAGTGTTCCAACGTAAGTGGAATTCCCCTTTGCACGTACTTTGCTGTCAAAAAAAACGTTACGCATCACTCAATTAAAAATTACTTATTAACTTTTTCTTTGTGTTAAATAGAAAATCGAACTTATGGAGAGCTTCTGTGACATAGTAGATTTTCAACTTTTCGATATTGAAGAAAAATTAAACCAGGTGGCCGATAGTAAATTAAATCAAAATGATTTTAGTAATTACCTCCATGGATATTGTCAACAAGCGATCAACATGACACAATGCTATGCAAATATTAAATTTAAAGTTTCGAAGGAATGTCGTCAAACGCAAACGATTGCGGATGAAATAAATTTCATTGAGATTCTTAAAGTCGAAACACATTTTTTGTGCGACAATAATGGGAAACGGTATTTGGATATGGTGCCAAACGATGGCATTAAATGTTATCACATTAACCAAGAGCATATCGACTGTTTTGATCAAGAGACGACAAAACTAAATTTACCCGGTGCCAATAGTGTCCGAGATAAAAATATTTGCAAGTGAGTACTTTCACCGAAAGTATATGCATTCGGTATAAATTCTTTTGTAACTATACCTTTTTTTTGCAGGAACTTTGATATACATCGCAAATGTTTAGCTGTATTCGATAAATGTGCTAATCCGAATGTAAAACGCGTAACAACTGAATTAAACAACAGATTTAGAAGTAGTTTTAGATGTAGAACTTGAATTTTATGATTAATAAAGCCTATACACATTATATATACGGGGTGAGTTTTTTTTATAAACGATAGGCTTTTATCTAAATGTAGGTAATAAATAGAAGACAAACACTTGCAATACAATTAAATGAGTTGTGCAGATAGACGACATCTATTGATGATATTGAATAAATTTCATTAATACGTTACAAGTGTTAAAAATTAAATTTATAAGTCGATTTGTAATTGTGATGAGGCAAATTAAACGTTTGGCACCTATATAGTACACTTCCATATTAAATGCACATTTCTATGGCAGAAACTGCTAAAGTGGGAAAGGTGTCATAAAGTTAAGCAGTCATTTACAAAAAGCAGATGACACAGTAAAATATAGACGTAGTATCAGATGCATATCAAAACAATATTAGGATTTTCCGCAAGGAGATTTCAACGCAAAAATGGTAATCCACGACGAACCCAAACCGTTATTTACTCAAATATGGGTGAATTAAATAAACAATTGATTCTATGGCGAAAAACACAAACTGAACATAAACTACCGGAAGATATTCAACATGATAGATTGAGAACAATAGAATTCGGATGAAACGTGGAAGGTTTTAGAGGAACACCGTAAACTCAAGTTCCGGCTATATGCCATCAAAATGAAAAAAATCAATAAGAAATATAAAAACACAGACAAGTAAAGACATGACAAGTAAAGAAAACGGATATGATAGGAAAACTAACCAGAATTCCTTTTCAAGACTACCAAAGTATAATAGCATCTCTCTTACTGCATGGTTAAATGAATTTCACCGAATATCAACCAGAGTTAATAAAAACGAAGAAGCTAGGTTCAGACCAGGAAAGAACTGTACAGATTCAACAAATTGAAATCACCACTTTACCTATATACTCCTTTTGGATTACACATACTGGATTACACATGCCCAGATGCTGAAAATAGAGCTCAATAAAGAGGGAAGCAGAGTAACATATGTCCCAATACACGATGAAGAAGTAGAAATAAGATGTGTACTATTGCTGTTTCTCACAGTACTGGACAATATCATGAGGAAGCTATAGATACCAGAGTACGAAACGTATTTTGTGGTTAAATGATATCAAATATACATTTTGCGAGATGATAAGAAAAATAATAGTATAAACAACAAATTATAATAAATTAAAACTTGAATGGCTAGATTTTATTAAAACTATATCTTAAAATGTATCGATCCAGCTTATCTTGACGTTGTTGGAAACGGAAACGCATGTAAGCTGTCAACAATAATAGAGTCCACAACACGTTTAATTTCGTCATTGACTGCAGCAATAATTCTTGTCTTAAAAGTTCCGACCATAAACGTAGTAATCTTCGAAACCAACCAATCAAGATTTTTATCATTCAATCCTGTAATTGCTACATCAACATCACTGTAAAAAAATAGGATAAATTGTATGTCTTCATCTATTAGGGTCTAGACCATTACAACAATTCTTACTCCAATTTATGAATATTAATATTTATTTTGATTTTGTGTAGATCCGGTTTTGCATGTAGGATGGATGGAAATTTGAGCGATAGTCCAACCTCATTATATCCAGCTTTCATTCGTATACTACCAGCTGGTTTAACAAATAATAATTGTGCATTATAGTTTCCAAATCCGGCACGCAGGTCATCTATGCCGATAGCTCCAAAAATTCGAATGGCTTGATTTTCCTCATCGAAATAGAGTGAAAAATTTGATCGTCTCACAAACGTTTCTAAATCACCAAAGTATCCATCAGATGCGTGAAATTCACCTGTTTGTGTAAATGGTCCAGAACCGAATGTAAATTTTGTTGCCACATCCGGTATCCGATAATAACTGGCATTTGGTACTACATAGCTATTACGCATCTCACGTAGAAAATTATCGATCACATCATTTACAAAACGATTAACTCGATCCGCTCGTTCACTAAAAAAAAGAAGGTAGCTAATTACAAAGTATTTTGATGGATCGTAATGAATTTACAAATATTTTATCATAACATCTTCGTCCCCTCGCAACATATCATGTATCGAAACATCGGCGAGAACTTGATTGATCTTCCGTTGTATTAAACCTGTTATTCGTGCCCAAATTTCATATTGATAAGATTCTAGAAATGTTTCGTTTAATTTACCACGTTGTATGATTATGGGCTGTGACTGTCCCAATTGAAGGAATTTTATTTCGACCGATTCAAATTCATATTCCAAGTCAAAATTTTCAGAGTAAAAAACATCACCTTGACGTGAGAATCCAACCAATCCTTTAGTTTTAACACTGTTCAAAACAATTTCGATCGATCCTCGGTTCACTAATGGTATCATTTCGATTAAATCTGTGTTAAATATTTCAAAATCACCACGTAAAATTACATCGTTCAGATCCAACTCGGTCACCATAACATTGTAAAGTAAATTCGGGTTAGCCTTAAGCATTCGTGGATAAATTCGTTGAAATTTGAGATTTGATAATATTCTGTGGAGATATATATAAATACATATATGTATATAAGGATAGAGTTCATTATAGGATGTGTTATACAAGCACTTTAAGACACTTACATTTGGTTGTTTAATGCCTGAATGGTGATATTTCGAAATGTGTTCAGCGAGTCATTTGGCATGTGGGCCTTGTTCTGTTTGATGCCGATGTTCATGAAACCCTGTAGATCGAAAAATAGTATAAATGAATATAAAATGGTATCGTATGATTGTCCAATTAATATATAAGTCGAAGTTTAATCTTTTCGCTTAGAAGTAGGTTTAAGATACCGAATCAGTCCTTTCGTCGCTATATCAGTCAACCAACAAACAGAAGGTAAGACATTTTAGACATCAATTATTTCAATAGCTTAGTCTAGAATTTCTAATATTCAAACTGTAAACTGAATTTAATTGAAACGATAGCCAATAATTAGAGGTTAACACTAGAAAATTACAATATCAAAATCATTTAAATAAGTTGTGGGCACTTACTCTTGTGAAGCATATTAAAACGACCATGTTGTAAGGGTAGGAAACATCTAATACGTTGGACCGTTTGGCTGACAACCTACATCCAAAAAAGTGTGTTTTACGACATTATATCAGCTATTGACGTACGAAGTATTGACTGATGACAAAGAGAGGATGAGGTTCTTGGTTATCGCTTCTGTTTTTATTGTGGCTAGAACGTTCTTTTGTTTTAAAAATATCCATTCGAAAACATCGACACATCAGTGAGAATCGATTTCTAAGGAATAATTGCGTGTCTTCCAAGATGTAAGATCATATCGGTCCAAAAATTGTAATCATGCTTCCAAATTTGTATACAGTCTAATAACCAAAGATGAAAAAACTTGTTATCAAAGTCTTGTTAGCAATAGCATTTTTGGAACAAATTACCAACCTGACATAGTTAAAAATTAAACAAATGATTGGTTTGTCATCTCGCTGCCAAGCTTTATAATAGAGCCTATATAGAGAACCGCAAATTACTAGAATCATTGCCAAGCAAAATCGTAAACAGAAAAAAGCGTAAATGGTAGATGGCTGGCTTTTAATAACACAAAAATGTAATATTGACTCAGTTTAAATGATTAGGTATGTATTAAAATTTAGTAGAAAGATGTAAACCTCTGTGTGAGCAGCGAGGCGGTATTTGACACTTGAAAGGAACATTTCGTTAATTAACTGAATGTTCAAAATGTGTCAAATACTAAATATGCTAATTGCGAAGATTCTTTTATAGATAGAGACCCACCCTATGAGCAACCTAATTAATAAGGACTTAAATATGTTGAATATGTACCTCATCTGCTTTGAAAGTTACATATCTTTTTGGGTTTATTTAGAAACTTTGTTTCAGGCTTAAAATATCATAATTTAAACTCTTAAATGTTTTTGTCCCTGTTTCGTTTTTGAAGATAAACTTTTTGGTGGTCACTTTACTTGGTTGTTGTTGTTTATATTCAATATAGCGTAAGGCAATCAAGTATAACAGCATTTATAAGCAGGTATGAATTACACTACTAATAATCAATTAACATTATTTCAATAAAACCTTCAAGACAATCATGTTGAAATTATTGTGAATTTAAGCGTTGATTAATGCACAAGTGCGAGTACGATTGCAACAGAAATTTTGTTCGTATTTAACAAAAATGATCAACTTAACTCTTTGTATTGTTTACACTTTAAAGGAATATCTATTCCATGTGTTATCTTTATTTGAAGTATGCCTTGCATGTCGTCTATTCGATCACGCGGTCACATTTGAATAAAAACAACATCTTAACCATTAAAATATTTGATCAATGAACATCTATCGAATAAAAAATAATATGGCACACACACTTACATACATCATACTTTCACTACTTCCATCCACCAGAATTATGACATTGGTATATATCATAACAAACATAACATACGATCACTTTCGTATTATTGCAATGATTTTTTTTTACTTACACGTTTTATGTTACCACCAAGTTCATCTTCAACACTATTTGTCGCTTGTAGCAGTTCATTATCGATATCTGTTGATAATGGAAACGAATTAAATATTTCATAAAAATTATTTAAATTTTTATTCATAATATGCAATATTTAATTTAAGAAACTAATTACAAAATAATTTAATAATAAATTTTAATTTTAGATAATAGTATTTTTGCCACTTCATCAATAAATATGTACGAGTATTTAAATAAATGTTTTAATATTTTTTAATTATTATTCCAATTTTTATTGTCGTATCTGCGTGTGTGTTATAGTTTATATATAAATGACTTGTCCCATATACATATATATACAAAATTAGTGATAAGATGATAATAAACTTTCAATTTCTTAACTTTTTATTTTTGTATTGATTAAATTGTATAAAATTATTTTCTAATTAACACATACTAATTTGTAATTATTAGTAATTATTTTTCAAAAAAAAAAAAAATTAAATTGCACATTTTAGGATTTTAGATAAAATACGATAGCGCGCTTTAAAACGATCAGCGTTCAACTAACGATCGCGAACAGAAATTGTTTAACGTAATAGAAAGGTAATTTTTTTTACAATAATTCTACAGAGACACAGACATTTATTAAATTTAAATCAAAACAACTGGCAGTCGATCGTATTTAAGTGAGCCCACAATTTAAGTTTAGTCTTTGGTCGTTTTTTATCAAGTTTAGTAAAAAAAAACATGGTTTCTGTAATTCGATCTGTTATTTGTATTTTGATTAGTTTGTTATTAAAAAAAACACTGTCACTGTCACTGTCTGTTATATTGTTTAAAAGATAATCTTTAGCCAGTATATTATGTATAATGAGTAATACATAACATGGAGTATATTAATTAGATTACTGTAATATATTAATAGATTTATAGATCAATAGATTTATCCATTTATATTGTGATCATCATGATCGATGTACTTCTATTACAAATGGTAACGAGCGGTGCCATTAACATGCTAACATATGTAATTCGAACTTTAATGTTATTTTGCTGATAAGACAATTTTTACATACACATAAATAAATTCACTATATTTTTACTATACCTTTGATTACGGTATCAGTTACAGACAATTGTATGCACAGTAAAATAAACATTGATGATGTAAGCACACGTCTTATCTGCAAAAAGTACATACATATACGGTATATGTACATATAAGAAAATTTGAAATACTAATAATTGTCGGATAATATTATATAAGTCACATTTATGATCGCGCAGTTATCGCTTTAAAATAAAAATATTTAACGGGCGTTTAACGATTTATTATTCCGGTTTAAAATGCGTTAGCAATCAAAACCATCACACAAATTAATTTTATTTTTATGTTAATTTCACTTAATTTTTTAAAATATATTAACTGATCACCTATACGTACATAGTTATGATCCATTTTAGAGAACTGTTAAGTTACCATAAACGATATTTTCTTAAAATTTAATATAAACTTTATTGATCAAAGAAAAGGCTTTCACTGAATTTCCAAACTTAATATTTAATCATATAAATGTATCACTCCAAAAACCAATAACAAAACAAACCATCGATTATCATTTATATTTCCTACACTTTACACAACATGATCTCATAGGTGTATTTTTTGTAAAGATCAATAAAAAAAATGTATACTTCCATCGATATGATCGAATCATTGATTGGAAAACATAAGAGATAGAAAGAAATGCGATAAGAATACGAAGAAAGTGATAACAATAGTTTGTAATGGTAAGTGTGCATAAAGCGATAATAAAGGTAAAGGTTTCAGGAAAGATTTGTTTGGTTATATTATCTTATTCAGAGATCAATCATACAGAATGATTTAAATATAAAAACTATATAAAATTAATTAGATAACTTTACTTGATTAATTGACATCTAATTATAATCCTTTACAAAATTCAGTACAAGCATTCTCAAATTCCTGCTTCACTTGAATATTCAGGGCGAAGAAGATTTCACTACTTAATATAACGGTTAGCCAATCAATTAGGATACAATAAGAGAGAATTTAAAGTAAAGTCTCAGCTTCTGGGCAAATAGAGCGCATGTTTAATGCAATCACATTCTTTTAAAAAATCGTTTAACAGCCAAAGTGGAAGTTGAATGATTTTTGCTAAATCCTTAATAAATGTGTCTAACCGTTTAAATTAAAGTGATCCAGACTCATTCGTTGTTGCTCTTAACGTTATTTTACTAAAATTTATAAGTAATAATAATAGTCAGGTTTTACAGTAAATTGCTGATCCGGACCGTCTCTTCGTATTGATGTATACAACCCGAAGCAGACAACTCGTTTTCTAGTTCGAGGGGCCATTGTCGCCGACAGCGACCTCTGCCTCGTACTAGTTGTCCTTTTATTTCACGAATGGTTTCTCGTGGTTGAAGAGAAGTCGATAAGTGTCTTCATTGTCGCGTTTGGGTTCATATATTATGTACATGACTCTTATTTCAAATGTCTTAACAGCCATCTATCATGCTTATCCGCCAGAGACGATAAGCTCTCGCAGTTATTATACATGATAACGTGTCTAACCAATACCTTGTATAACTTTTTGTTACCTTGTCAGCTTTTTGGTATTTGCAAGGTATTTGGACTTTAACAGTCAAAAGTGTGGTCACCATTACTAAAATCCATTGCGTCTTGGTCTCCAAAACCTGTGACCATATATTTTGGTTTGGACTAATTGATTTTGAGACAAACGTAGAAAGTTGCACAAGTGGATCCAGTAGTTCTTTAGCACCATTACCATTCAATACAATTTCACAGCTAACATCTTCATATGCCAGAACCTGGTTGGACTGATGGTACAAGATGTTGTTCTGAGGTGCTTCGATTTTACAACAGATAAATTCTAACATGAGATTAATGAGTATCGGCGACAAAACAACTCCAAAATCCTCCTTAGTAATTACTAATTACCTACAATTTTCTCGACCAGAGGAGCGATTCTCTCCAATATTACTAGGCCTGAAGTTATGGTGCAGTCCGGTAACTCCTATAAAGAAGTTACGTGAACTGTGCTCATTGCTGAATTGTTGAACTCGTTCACTTGGCGGTTCTCCTAGCAAGGACCGCTTTGTTCTTCCGTGCGATTGTTAAACGTATCCGCGCTTCTTTATAGGCTATATTCTGTTGTTCGACAGCAAGACGACACTCCTCATCAAATCAATCATGTTTGGGCTTAGTTTTTACCATACCTAGAGCCGCTTAGGCAGCACTGACAACCGAAGTTTTCAATACCTGCCATAGATCATTCACATCATAAGAACGGTTGTTGGTTTCCATAATGCTAATGCATTGCTAACAAGATTCTGATATTATGCTTTCTCATTTTCGTTGACCGATAAGATTTGACATCTTGGATGACTCGAGACCTTACCTTGGAAATTAACAATAATCAATTTGATTTCGGGACGTCGTACGAGGGTCCATGTTGCCAAGTGGATATTTTTATTAGTAAAGAATGTGCTAGCTACAATGGAGTCGTGCGCGATCATAAAGTACATCATTTTTCCCCCAGATTATCACTAGATCGTGTCGGGAATACGGACCAATGTTTTCACATAAGTAAATTTGGTTTTTGCCAGCATTAAAGTCACCAATCCACTATTCTAATGTTGTGCTACGGTGGCGGTATGGATCCCATTATCTAATGGGACATCTAAATTGTTGTAAAATGAGTCTTTATCTTTGAGTTGGTTTACGTCAGTAGCCGCGTGAACACAATTAATTGACAGTTCGCATGCGTAAACTTAGCTTACATATACGAATATCAACTGCTTTAAAAGAAAACCAACACCAAGATTGCCGAGGTTATCTCCACTGTAAAGTAATGTATAGCCTTTGGACACATGGTCTCAACTTTTTGGCCATCGAGTTTCTAGGAGAATAACGAGTTCCAAGCGATAATATTTCATGGCTAGTGCAGTGCCATCAAACGCGCCTGGTTTTTTTTAGCGACGGCACATTTCATGTACCGATCTTAAACTGCGTGTTCGTCAACATAAGCGGGGATCCGGTTAAATTTTGGTAGTATCTAGTTTTTCTATTGTTGATTTTTTTAAGGATGCGGGTAGTCAGCCTAACATTACAACCTTTGTTTAGTCGCCTCCTACGACAAGCGAAAGAATGATGTAAAATTCTAGGGATAACGTGCTCGTTTAGAAGTCTTTTACGAGGCATGAGGGGAGTGCACCCAGCTATTTATAAATAGACATAATTAATATGTCTATAAATTTTGGTCAACGACAGGTATCGTACTTGGGCCGCGGAGTGGTAAGTATATTAATCATCGTTATATGATCGGTAACAAATAAAACGATTTGAATATTAACTTTTAAATATTAAACTAATTTTATTTGTCTGAATTTTCGAGGTCCGTACATTTAGGCGGTAAACAATTACTATAATTGATTAAAGCATTCAAATAAACAAGAAAATATTCATCCAACTTTAGTGATTTCTGAAATGATTTCACGGAATCACAGCTCTCAATTGTAATTTCCATTGCGGTTCGTTTGACCAGCGACTGGTGAACATGAAAATAAAATAAAAGATCTGAAGCACCGTTTACATAGTACTCGAGAGGTTTCTCCAGTTCATCGCCTACAATGAATGATGCAGGTGTATTCCAGTCTAAGGTTTTAGCATTGTTTATAAATAAGTTTCGTTTATCGTTCAATTTATAATATGATTCCACCATGTCGTTTCTAAAATATGAAATTTACTTTTAGTCAACTTTTTTTACAAACTAAGAATTAGCCTACATTATAAAACAAATTTGATTCATTTTAGCATTCTTTTCGTTTATTATTTCACATTCGACATGTTTAGTTATGACTTCGGGATAAATTTGGTAAAACGGTTTACCACTGAAATGAAAAAAAAACCGTTTGAATGTACATATACAAATCTTGAATTCTATGTTAATTAATACCTTTCGAGAATATTGTATCGGGTAGCAAGCACCCAAAGTCGTTCACTTATTTCATATAATCGTATAATTGCATCTTTAACCATTTCATAATGTGCGTTTAATTCTAATATGAAAATGCATAAATGTTTACGACAAACCTCATTTTTACCATAATCGCAAGCTGTATGTGGGTTTAATTCTTTTTTTTTTGCTTGACTAAATCTTTCTTTATTGGCCATACTCTTCTCAACACTTTCTCGTACCGCCTGAATTCCTTTTTCAGCTTCTAGAACGTACTCTTGCAATTTTCTTAAGTCCATTATTACGATTTAGGATCCAATTTTAGTAAATTTTAAAAATAATAAACAAATGACTGTCAAAAAATACAGTCTAGTAACCTACGGAAAATTAAAATTTGTATGATGGTTTTTAGGGCAATAACACAACGGAAGTCAAGTTGGTATTCATTTGACGATTGTAATGACAAATTAAATTGTCATCCATCTTTCTTTTTCTTAGCTAGCCAAGCAAGAGTACACACACGTGTAATTGTGTTATCAAAAACTTTAATAAAAATTTAATTAAAAATGGATAAAGCATTTGTTCTCGCCCGTGTAAAGAAAGTTTTAGGCCGTACCGGTTCACAAGGACAATGTACACAAGTTAAAGTTGAGTTTATCGGAGAACAAAATCGTGAAATCATCCGAAACGTCAAAGGACCAGTGCGAGAAGGCGATATTCTTACATTACTGGAATCTGAACGTGAAGCAAGAAGATTACGATAAGTTACGCATAAAATTCACAAATAAAATGTAAGTTGAACATATTAAGTTTTCAATACATAATATTTACTCATATATTTGTTTTTATTTTTAGGTTAGTTTCAGTTTGGGGTTCAATAAAATTTTTGTATTAACATCTATACATGGAATAAATATTACAAATTGAAACTAAAAATTAAGTGTTTAATTATCAAAATGTGATTTAATCATTGATTCACATTCGGTTAGTTTTTTTGTGCTGTTAATTTTTGCTTGGAATTTTCCGTTTTTGCCGTTGCCTTTACCTTCTAATAATTCGCATATGGGGGCAGCCAAACATGTGACGTCATCTACGGCCCCTTGTATATAAAGTTTACCTTTGCTCGAATCATCCGTGAATGTGTACATTAAAAAGGTAACATCGAGCGTAGCTTCCTTAAGAAATATTGTTAAGTAGTCATTTTCAATTCCTGTGCGGTGGATAAAATAATACTTTGGTTTTTCAGTTAATGAGTTAAATGCTCGTGCTTCAGCTATGGCCAGTTCTTTGGAACTTTTTTCGGCTGATTTAAGTGCAACTTTTAGGTTGTTTTGAATTTTTTTGATTAAGTCAATGTGAGCTGCTGGGCCACCACTGAAATACAAAAAATACTTAATTTAAATCGAACCTGAGTATGTGAAGTAAATGATCACTCCTACTTTAAAACCAAATTAAGTTCCCATTCTCTGGCAAATGATTCGGTCAGTCGTTTGGAAATACGATTCCCAATTAAAAAGTTAACGATCAGCTTTTGTTTAGTTTTTTCAGCATTAAGTAACTTTATCATTTGTAACTGACTTGTGTTGGTGACATGAGTTCCGCAGCATTTATTCTTATCATACTCTCCGATAGAAATCAATCGGATATCACCAGAGTCTTCGGGTACACCTTTGGAAGCATTGCGAGTCCCTTCTAGGCTCATTTCTGCCTTTTGTGTTACTGTTACCGTAATCGGTACTGCTTCTCTTATAATTTCATTGCATAGTCGCTCGACGTGACTAATTTGGTGTTCAGTGACTTCTTCGGCGTCAATCTCAATATAACATATTTCAGCTCCTAACCACCATGCTTTTGTCGGAATATTATATTCCCGTTTGAATAGACACGATATTAGGTGTTGACCAGAATGTTGTTGCATATGATCAAAACGTCGGTCCCAATCAATTTTTTGTTTCACGCTCTCGCCAATTGCGAATGGAACTTCTTTCGTTTCAATAAAATGAATCGCTTCGAGGCCACGTCTAGTCACCGAACGTACCGTAAAACTATTTAAATAGCCATAATCACACGGTTGGCCACCACCCTCTGGAAACATAATAGTATTCTCAAATATTACATTATATCCTTCCAATAGGTCCTTGCAATCTTTTAGTTTTAATTTTGCCGGTTCACAAGAGACCAATTTTGACGTGTACTAAAAATATGGCAAATGATTTTTTAAATTGTATAATACTTTAAATTATTGTAACAACCTCTTTTAAAAAACTATCTTCCTGACATTTAAACACCATTTTTTCAGTTTGTCAGTATTAAAACTAATCTTGAATAAGTTTTTATGTGATGCAAAAAATCTTGTAGATTTCTCCTTGCGGCCTTGTGTTGTTATTGCAAAACTGTCAATTTCAAGTTTCATTTGACTTGTAGCTCAATATATAGATGTATTTATAAAATTTTACATTGGGCAGCACTACAACTAATTTGTCTACAACTTTACAAGTCAGCTGACAGCACGAGCAAAATAATTTTTTGTGTTTTGTTCATTCTTCTAAAGTATATTTTGTGAAAATTCAGAAATATTTTGAAATAAAATGGCTATTCATTCAGCTGCTAAAGGAAAATTAATTGCAGTAATTGGAGATGAAGTATGTATATCAATCATTACGTATCGAATTTTAATTATGTTCTATTCTAAAATTTAGGACACTTGCGTTGGATTCTTATTAGGTGGAGTTGGTGAAATCAATAAGAATCGACATGCCAATTTTATGGTCGTGGACAAAAGTAAGTTCATTATCTGATTAATATTACCTATTATAAAATATATAATTAATTTACAGACACTGCTGTCAGTGAGGTAGAGGACTGTTTCAAACGTTTCGTAAAGCGCGATGATCTTGATATAATTCTCATCAATCAAACCCATGCTGAACTCATTCGTCACGTGATAGATGCTCATACAGCCGCCTTGCCAGCAGTACTCGAAATTCCATCGAAAGATCATCCGTACGATGCGAGTAAAGATTCGATTTTACGTCGTGCTAAGGGTATGTTCAATCCCGAGGATTTGTTAGGAAGCCGAGGTTAAAATTAATTTACTTATTTAAGTGAACAGTATTCCAGTCTTATATTCCCAAAATATATACAAATATTTTAATCTTGTGTTATAATGTAAATACATAATATGTAAAATTTAATTTAAAATTGAATAATCATTGAACTTTAATCGATTAATGTGAAAAAAAATATTATTTTTAAATTCTCTACTATCGTACGAAATGCACTAGCAAGGACACAAACCATAACTAACTGGGTAAATTCTTATAAGATCTACATTATCGGCAGATACACGAAACGTTTGCTGTTGAGAAATTTGCTTTGAATTTGAAAAATGACGAGACAGATAGTTTTCTTTTTCAAAATAAAACCATGAATTGGTCACTGCAGACCTATGATGATAGTTTCCGTCAGTGAACACAAGAAATCTTACTAAATGTACTGACTGTGAAGGTCTGATAAAAACCAAAATCGTAATAACATTAGCATTGAACAACAGAATTGTTTTAAAATCATAGGCAATAATAAAGCAGTCTTTGCTTCGGGAATCACTGTGAATTTGGCTAGAATGGAAATTTAGAAAGAAAGATTCCATTGATTGACTTAGTGTTCAATCTATTTCAAATACAGTCGGCCGTGGTGATATGCATAGGGGAGTCGTTCTGCAACGATTCGCGCTAAGAGAAAACCGTTCTTTAGTGCTTATTTGAATTAATTTGGAGCTCTTGATATTGTGATCTTGGCGAAACTATTTTCTGGATCTTATTCAATTAGTATATAGCAAAGCTAAGTAATGTCTGCTATATGGAAAGTCGTTATGCCCTTTATTCGGAAAGGGAGATCGTCTTTATTAAAAAAACGAAATTGTAGGTAGGTAATTACAAGATTAAATCAATTCACAGACGTTGATTCTTTCTAAATTTTAAGAAAAAAATCTATAAGATATGATTATTCGGGGGGAGCGATTTTGTTTGAGAACTACAGCTTGAACATATGTTTTGGAAACTTTCATAGATTTTTTATCAATCAATTTTCCTATACTATAAAACACAAATTTTAAGCAACAATTTTCTTTACCAATTCACAATTTTCCATTTCGTTCGAGTTCAACACCCTGGCATAGTGTTACGAATCAACAAACAGACATTAAAGTTTTCATTCGGATAAAGCGCAACAACAAAAATCCATAAAAGGAGAATTATTTTCCTTCATTTTGTTTTTTTCTCAGTATCTTTAGTACGTTTTCCATACATAATTCGTACGAAAGTTTTTCCTAACCAAATTTTTTCATTCTACGTTACATTCTCATATATTGATATAGGAAAAATTAGTTAAATCAGATATTTGGGTGACTTTTCTCTAATATCAATAACTTTTTAAATCATTTTTGTGTAAACACATACCCCAGTCAGTGTGTGTTGGAGCTTGCACTCTCAACAAAGCTTGATAAAAAAGGAAATCAATTTTCCTTGTAGTGCAATTTAATAATATTTTACTGTGTTTAATAAGAAGTTAAAAAAGAAAATAACTTCAAAATATATGCAAACTGTGTGTGTTTGTGTTGATAAGTGGAAAAATTATTAAAAAATAAAATTAAAGTGATCTTATTTGTTGTTGGATTTTCGCATTTTACTTATTATGTAATACAGAACTTTTTCCCACACAACTTTTTTTTCGTTCGGTGCCATTTAAATGTAATTTTAGTTGGTTTACTTAATAATTAAAATTATAAAACAAAAGAAAAAAATCAATATAAAGCTTTCTGAAAGAAAATCTAAAAATTTAACGGATTTTAATAGATAAGAAAAACTTGAGGTTTGTGAATATATAAGACATTTTCTTTCTACTACTACTACTACAACTACTACTATGAATGAATGAGGGTGATTGATTAAAAATTGTTTCCTTATTTATTGATATTTTCATTTTTATTTGTTGGTTTTTCTTATAAAATTTTATTTTTTATTTGCATAAATTCGAAAAATGTTTAGGGTATATTTCTATTTATTTTCATTTCCAACGGAAAATAATCTTAATAAATTTAATTCCAAAACACTTTCAATAGATAATATCAAAAAATGTATGTACGGTTTTCTTCCAACAACGAAGAAAAGTTTTCATTTCATTTTTTAACTTGGGTAAGATGTTTCATTTCTTGTATAAGTAATAAGAATATAATACTAAGGGTCTAAAGAAACTTGGCGATATGCAAATGACGAACAACAGAATATTTTATGTAATGTCTACTGACAATAATATCTAGTAATTAAACGGCAGATGTGACTAACTACGGATAATAGCTATCAAAGTTTTTAGTTATAAAGAGACGTGGGTGAAAATTTGTGGGCCAACTTTGTATTCCAGAATTTATATTTTGAATTTATTTTTTAGAGTGGATTATGCTCAAATCTCTTACACAGCGTATAATATAATATCGAAAATCTGTACATCTTGTCAAAATATTTTCTTTACTACACATCAACGGTCCCAAAATTTTTTTATTTAATTCTAAGACACAATGCTGGAATTATTCCAGTCTTAGAATATTTTCAAGAAGAACTAAAGAAGATGGATTTTGTATGATTTAAAATCGTTACACATTTTTTATATTCTATGTAGATTTGGATTTAAAACGGAAATGGGAAAGTTATCTCAACCATGCATTTGTATGGACAATTTTTTGCTTGTTCAATGGAAAACTTTCTTAATTGGTTTTACTAAATGATGCATATAGAAACAATTATATTTGTGTAATTAGGCGACATACACTTAAATAATTTTATGGGACATAATTTTTCGTTATTGTGGTTTATGGTGAAATGGTACAGCCCCTTTCATTTTATACTCACTATATACGGTTGAATATAATGAGGATATTATCTTGGTGAGGATACATTTCTTGTGGTTTTCTTTATTCTCTGGTAATTATTTTACGGCACATCCAACTCTTTTACTGTTTTGTTTTTTTTTCATCCTATCTGTTAAAACACCGTTTGCACCTATTTATGTTTTATAATTTTAAGAAGCAATGACTTAATTATACAGTACAATAGTGGGGCTTGGTGTAAAATTAGGATACAAAAAATCGTACTAATTTATTCCTACTCTTAAGATAAGATGTGGAATAAGAACATCTGGATGAACAAATTGCTCAAATTTAGAACAATTTTACAGGATAAGTAACTTAGACTAGAGCTTTATCTATTTGGGAAACTATGTTTTCTTCACCATTTTTCGACTTTCTATATCTGTATAGTCTTCTATAATATCAACTACATTGTTTTTGGATTATTTCAATATACAGACTGTTCGCTGGGAAGGTTTACTATACTTGGTTTTTCCAATTATTTTGAAAAAATATTCGATAAACCGTATACATTATTTGATTTGTTTTTGCAAATTTTGGGAATTTCAATGCCGAGGGTATCATCTATTAGTGCTTTGAACTATGCTGTATCAATACTGTTTGTGACAATAGTTTTAAAAATTTGCCAGTTTGTAATATTTAGTTCAGACGCGAGGTAGTTTGTATATTTTTTTGACAACGAAAATGCTTTTATTGAAGTCGTATCAAACGGAGATGTAACTTTTACAACATGTTTACTGTTGGTTCGTTGTTTCGCAATTATTTTCAATTTTTGATTTCCAATATCAGGCTCTCTTAAGAAAGGGCAAAAGATACTTTGCGTATTATTAAGCAATTAAACATATTTGTCCACTTTCGCCTCAATTTTTCGCCTCATCGATCTCGTACTTTGAAGGATTTTTAAATTTATATGGTGAGCTTTGATTTGTCATGTTGTTGATGTAGTTCACGACAAAGTCACTAATTTGTATACAAGTTAGTATAAACGTAATATATAATTCCTAAAACAATAGTTTTTTATTATAAGCCCCTATATATAAGCTTATCTAGGATTTTATTATATTTAAAGAAACATTTTAGTTTACTAGAACGATTGTCTCTCACCATTGAATTAATCCATATAATTCATTAATTTTTAGCTAAAGAATTTTGGGAAGGGGCAATTTTAGTTTTTAAAACCGGAATTTTCTATTTCATGTTATACTTGTACACATAGTATAATATATCAACCATTATAGCTTTTATTTAACTTTTGGAAAATGTATCTCGCTTTTTACAGTCGTCAGTTTAAATATTTATGGATTAAGTAAAATTTTAATTTAAAATTTATTTTTAATATTTAATTTGTATATTTATTTCTTAACTAAAGAATGTACCATATAGAGCTTTTCACATACAAAAAGCTAATTAGGTATAGACAAATGGATTTTGTGTGGACTTAAACTCATTTATATGGATTTACGATTCAGTGTCGGTTCACCTATAATTTTTCCCTTTGCATTGGCACGAGGGTTAGATAAATCAATAAGTTTATAAAGTTTATTCGCATAAAAATAGTAATTTACGTAGCTTATTAAATTAATACTAATATTATAGATAGTTTGAGGAAAATCGAATTACTTTTTTTGCGGTAAAATTCTGCCATGGATACATCGCAAATAATTCAAATTTTGTGGTTTAACATTTTTAACGATTATGTGGTGATAACTTTATTAGTTATAGGAACTTTCATTTCATGATGGTTTCATTGTGTACGGAAATTTTATTTATTTTCAGGAAACATTAAAACATTAACTTTTAAAAACATTCTCGAGCCTGGGTTCCTTCAAAATAAGTCTAACCGAGTTAAAATTCCAATAGACGTAATAATTTGTCTATAATGGAGCTTAAAGGAGTTCAAAACAAACTTTTAAGGTGGCCAAGAAGCTTTAACTATTCTTTAACTATCACTTCAACTCTAAATTTCCGTTGGCAGAAAATTTATTTGAGTAATAATTGTTGATCGTACATGCGAAATGTCTACCATTTTTGCATTCCAAATTTTATTAAAATTATTTAGATATTAAAAAAAGGCTTAAGACAGCAAAATGCTTTTGGCAAATAATCTAGACACATTTTGGATGTTTTCCAAATACTCGATTCTGCCACTTTCATGATTTAAAGCAACAATTCGCTTTCTTTTCATTTAAACACACTTTACCTTGTTTAAAAAGCTGCTAATGATCCTATTACTAATTGGAGTTTTTATAGATTATATTGTAGTGATCAAGTCAGCTGTTTCTCTTAATTTTAATGTTAGGTCTCTTCTTAAACATAATGCAAAATGAACACATAATGTCTATTCATTTTATGGATATTGAGTTCGCTACATAAGTAAATATTACCTGCTGGCAATCTTATTTTGCAGTACTATAGTTAAGATTAACGATTTTAAAATAAAATGAAAGTTCTTTGAATTTTAATATAAGGTTGACGTTCTCTTTTTAATGTTTATAATGTTTAATGTCAATTAATGCAGCTATTGAGCAGTAATTGTCATTAAACATTATTTTTACTCTAAATTAATGGAGGTTTCTTGTTGGCACAGCTAAACTAAGTACAAGTGTTAAATTTTGCTTTGGTCAAAACTTTAAAGATTTTACGACAAATCGGTCTGATAACCGTAACCTTTATCGCCAAAGTGAGGAAACCGTTAATTTTACTTAATTCTTGTTTTTTAGAATATATTCAATAAGTAAATATCGACCGTTACATTTTTCTCAAAGTTCATTTTTCAAAGTTGTTGCCAATCCAGTTCAGTAAATAATCAAATTTGCTATGCAACAATTTAGTGCTTTAATCCTTGGCAATACACTTGGCATTTATACTCGTATGACCCAATTAAATAGTAAAAATATCACAACTTTAAAATAAAAAAAGGATTAACTGTCTGCTAATCCAATATTTGAACTTTGTTTTGTATATAGTCATGGTCTATATACGTTTATAAAAAACTTCAACAATCACATAGACTATATGTGGTTTATTTATGCTATGACTACATGAATTGGAAATGGCATTATGGGTACAATATAAATGGATAATGTCGTTATTTTTCAAGCAAAACTGGATATAATATAGAGTTGACGTTAAGCCAATTTTCAATAGAAAATTTCATTGGGTTTCCTTGATAAATACATTTGCCAATATTTATCCAGATTACCCAGTCTGAAATCACATATAGGTTATTATAACTTTCCAAAAATCATTCCTTACTCTTACTTTTGCTTAAGAGTAAAAAACTATGTACCGTTGAGCAATAATGGTAGGAAGCAGTTACATCTACCAAAAAGTATTGTTAAAACCTTACAAACCAATTTGTATCTTTAAATAAAGGATGTGGGTGAAATTTCTGACTGAAAATAGATTTGCATATATTTTCTATATGTTAGAAGTTGGTTGTGGGCAATTAACTAGGTCTTCAATATTGTGATTGTCTTTCTGGCATTAATAAAATCGATTTTCTAGATCAATTTATTGGAGTCAATTGTCAGACTCAAATACTTGATACACCTTCAATTTTAGAAACCTGAGGAGCTTCTCTTACCACCATATTATCGTTGTTTTAACTATAAGTTAGACAGTTAAACATACGAATAACTAGTGCCTTAGTTAATTCACTGTATAGGTGTCGATATATCTTACCATTGACCTTGTTTATGTTATGTTTCAACCAACCTAACCTTAGTTGACTTTATTTCAAAAAATTACTATATTTAAGTCTGGGCAGCGATAGTATAGCTGATAATAATAAAACAAAAATGGCTCAAAAGTACGGTTGCTACAAAAATTAGATTTTTCTACCATGTTAAAAGTTAAAATTTCATTGGACAGTCGTCAAACTATCGATGTCAAAAGATGCTTTAACCGCAAGTGTTAAATACGAGCAATTTATTTCTAAAACTAATAAACTTAAAAGGTTAAATTAGCAGAAAAACTTGTACAAGAACTTAGGACGTTTAGACAATTGGCAAACGCGTTATTCTGAGATATCACTTAAATTTATAAGGCGGCATATCATATGACAGTGTTGGTAGTATTATGCGACTTAAAATGCTTTAGATGTTCTCAACGATATGACTTTAGCAGCTGGTTGTATATTAAGCGTTGAAACAATCTATATTAAAGTGGCATAAAGCACTGACCTTATTTTAATGCGGCGAATATAATTAGAAATTATAGTTAATTTTATTTTTCGAGCTGCTCAAATAATAATTAATAAAAGTTTGTTGGACAATAGATTTGCACTAAAAATTAATAACGAAAAAACTAATTAAAATGTAAAGAAAAAGAATTTAATTAAATAAATTAAGAATAATTATTACAAAAAGTTGTTGATTTGTATGATTTTATGATGGTGTGTTACGAGCGGAGGTAGACATTTTAGTTGCATAAATTCACTATCTAGCCCGGTTATAGCTATTGAAATTAAAGCTGCACAAGTTCAGAATTTAGCGTATTTATATAGGTTTCGTGTCGTAAATTAACAATCAAAAATGTTGAAAACTTTTCGGGTTCTTTGACAAATAAATTTACCAAAAAATTTGCAAAACAAACATTTTTCAATTAATTTTCCACTTTGGCAATAACAATTGTTTTTAGGTCAACATATCATTTATAATGATTTCACGACAGTGTCTTTCAACACATATTGTGTTACACAACTTTAGAAGTAGACTATGGGAAATCTTTGAACTCATCCATATATCCTTTTTACATTATATCGAATAATTTTCAATTTTCATCATAATTTTCTATTATTTTTCAATACTTGGATATGAATAAAAATAAAATGATAATAAAAACTAGATGTACAGAGCAGATGCATCCAAAGATTTTTTTTAATTTTATTTGAAAATAAATTGATTTTCTTGCACGACCAAATTAAAATAAAATTTTATTGAGATGAAAAGTGTTATTATACTTTTTAGGATCTTCTAAATCGTTTTAGTTAAAATGAAACAATATAGTAGTGTACCAACTGACCCCTTCTAAAGGAGGTTTAAGCATATTCATCACTCGTTAAAATCCTTGGGCTTCATTTCAGAACATGGCTAATTTGGGGATATTTTAATGTTTTTCGCACATCTGATCCACATATAAATTTAGATTTTAAGGGACCCAGCAGTACATAAAGGTGTTCCAGGTACTTATTGTACTAATTTATTGAATATTGTAAAATATCAGCGATTCGGCTTCTCTCTATACCATTTGGTTTAACTGATTAAGCTGAAGTATTGCACAGAAATGTTCCTTCCAGATTTCTAACACTGCTGCTGAATGGTAATAGTTCTAAGGCTGAAAGTATGGTGCAGACCGTTGACACCTAAAGAAATTATTGCTTAGCATATGTTGTACTGTTATAATTTCGGACTAGGACTATTCGCTATTTTTCATCTACAAACTTGCTTTGCGGATCTTTTAACACGGATCGTTTTTTTGTTGCGTATAATTTAAAAACGAGTTTGACATTGACCAAAAATTATCGAGTCACTTAAGCGGTAATGACAATGAAATTTTATATCTTTGTTTAACACATCTTTACAGTAATTAAATCGTAAGGTATGTTTTTCTGTGATCCCTACAGTGTACGAAAACTGCCATCAAATCTTTGCAGTGTAGCCAAACACGTCTTACATGGAGTGTGTCCAGACATTTTTATGGATGTGCTAGCCACACTGATATCGTGGTCCATCGAAAAGTAATTAATCCTTTTACTATTATTTGTGCTGGAAATATGTATACCTACCTATATGTTAAAATAAGTTGGGGTAACTTATTCTAGCTCTCAAACTCTGGTATGACTCCCATCATTATTCCAGATTATTATAAAATTAGTCTTTATCTTTGGGTTATTAGTGACTTACTTGAGTGCTTGATGTCAGGTTAGGTAGCTTACACTATCGATTTTTTGAAATCCAAAACTTTCTTTCATTTATTTTTACCTGGCACAGGCATACTTTCAGAATGCATTCTACATGATACATGCTAATCCTAAACACCGTGTCTTATAATTAAATGTTTTGGTGGTACACATTTTTTGTTGTTGAAATTGTTGATATTTGGAATAATATTTTTCAATGGCTGTCAGCCCAGAAATCCTATGGAAATTATAGTTTCAATTTGTTTATAGCAAACACTACAAAACGATCTAAGAAAGGAACCCGGGTCTCTGAAATTTCTGCAGGTATAGTTATTTAATATATACATTTAACCCTTTAAATAGTAAGTAGTTGGCAGTTCCGACCAAGCATGACACAGTCGCCAGTAAAATACAAGGAGTTTATTTTAAATTTCCTACAAGGTTCAATTGAAAAGAGTTTGACCTTTAAGTTAAAATTATTTTACGAATATATTGAACACATCTCGTACTTTATTTTTAAGATTTCTTGGAATAACAAATTGTTAAAAAGCAAACGAAAATTTTTGGGTAAGGTCATTTATTTCACAATCTCTATAATATCCTGCCACCCTGCTGCCACACTCAGTACTAATTTCCTCTCTGTTGGTGCTGTGATTTTTTTTCACTTAAATTGAATTAAATTGAAATCAGTCAAATGTGTTAGGCCCCCTGTGTGCGTGGACATATAAGATGATGATACAACCTTTCTGTAACAAGTAGTAAATAAACAAAATAAGAAAATTCCTTTTGGTTATGTGTTTGAGATTTTATTGTTGTTGATTGTTTTTGTGTTATTTAAGAAAATTGTAATAAAATTATAAATGACCCAGTTAGTAGACAATAAAATCGTCTTTCGACGAATCGAATCAATTTTATGTTGAACAAACTGATATACGATGATTAACTTATGTTATATAGGGTTTTCAATATCATTGAAATTCGAGAGTACATGTGTGTATTACAAAGATTAACGCTCCCATTGACTCAAGTTTAATTTTTGGTGTTTCAAATTTAAGATGAAATTCTAATATGCGTTTCCGTTTAAATATTTTTCGAAATATTTTGTGTATGCGGAAAATGTTTTTTCGGGAAATCATGTCAGAAGATAAAAATTAATTCTTTGGTAAATAGTAAAAACAAAAATTCTCATTTATACGTGGGTGGAATCTTAGCTGTTTAAATAAATTATACCGTACCTTAGGTAAACACATTTTTATATATACATATGTAAAGATTTTAAAAGCTTTAAGCTAAAATATCTTTTGGTTTTGTTTATATTTTGCGTATTTTTTAGTGGTAATTTACGAATACTTGGAACGAACATAAATTTAACACCATAGATGGGTTAATGCTTTCTGAAAAGATAATTAAAATGTTGAAAATGACTGTGGATAACGATTTATTTATACACATGACGTTGTGAGGATTTAAATCGTTACAAAATAGTAAAAATAATAATGGAAAATTTACCACGTCAATTTTAAAAATCTGAAGTCTTTTAATAATTTAAAAATACCCTGCGGTTGGGGCAAGCATCAGTTTTGTAATTTCAATACCTCGGAAACGAGTATTGGCATTAGACATCAGAGAATATCTGTGTGGATAAATTGCAACGGTGTACAACAATGTTGTGAACAGTGTTATTTTAACTTCTGCTATGACATATTCGTGTATTGGAGTTGGCTGGTGATGGATGACAATGAGATGATAAAATGACTGAGTTTTATTTAAACAATTTTACATCATTTCCAGACAAAAGCTCCAACCTGACTGCCATATACGATATTTTAATCCATAGATTAAATAATTCTAGAGGGGGTCATAATTGTGTTAATCGTCATCACCGATCGCAATCAAGTGAATTAGAATACGGTAACGCCCTAACGCACTTGCAGTGTAAGTATCTTTTCTATAAGCGTATTTTGTTGAAAAAAGTACAACGATTGCATTGAACAACTCCTCGCGGAAGTTAAATAACTCCTCAAAAAATTTTGAGTTATTTAACTCTATTCCAATTTTAGTTATAATACCACACACTATTAAAATATGGCGTTGAGTATCGCTTGTTAAATTATTTTATTCATTGCAATGAGAACTTTTCGTAGATCTTTTGGGAGAAATTGGAAGTTTATAGTGCAAATAGAAATATGACATTCGCGACTTGTATATAGAGCGTAGTAAACGATTTTAATTATTTATAAATAATTACATACATTTTTTGGATACATTTTAAATTTATTGATTTAACAAATATATGAACTCTTCAAAAAACGTAACATCAAAAGCTCTATTTCCGTGATAGTTTGTAAAAATCTATCAAAAGTTTACGAAATTGTATGTAAACAAATGTCAAATGAAGATGTTATGTTGTGTTGCCATAAAATCAAAATGTTAAATTGATGATGCAATTTAAGCAATAACAATTTAAATGTTTTTTAATTTAAAAATTATTTATATTTGCCAGTGTTATTTGAGAACATTTGCTTCATGCCGCTTTCATAAAAAAATTCTGCAGAATTTTTTCAGTAATATTTCTTCGGCAAAACATGACGGAATTAAATATTGTTTATCTTTTTTAGTAAATTCCGAAAGTGTATACCAACTTAAAATTGAATTTTTTTATTTATTACTAAATAATTACTAAAAAAGATAAACAATATTTAATTCCGTCATGTTTTGCCGAAGAAATATTACTGAAGAATTCTGCAGAATTTTTCTATGAAAGCGGCCTGAAGCTCTTAAAACAAACTGTGAATGTCATATTATATGTACTATGAGCTTATTATTTTGGATTATATGTGTCCTTCCACAAACTTTACCAGTTCGCAATAGTAAACAAATAAATTTTCTTCTGCCAACACATAAGAAAACAATAAACTCCAAAGGTTATTTTGTTGAAAAAACTCGAAACTGAGTAGAGTTATTTTTTTCAACAAAATACACTATATGAAAAGCAAACCGAGGTTTAGAACATAACAGTGCATTTCATAAATAGTCTATTACTTCGACCTAATTGATCAACAATAAATACTTGATTCATTATGGTGAAAAGGCTACAAATTTATAGAACATCCATTGCACAGATATACAATTTTGAAAAAGGTTATAAAGATGTCTAAAGATTACCAAGAAGTACCGAATTGTTAAATCAAATTAAAATTTTAACGAAAAAAAACGAAAAATTTATTTTTTTACCGAGCAATTGGCGCAGTGGTTAAAGCTGCGGTGTTTGGGGCGGGAGGTACCGGGTTCGAATCCCAACAGGGGAGGGTTGCAAAAGGGATTTTTCATCACTTGATTTCGATCGGTGATGACGATGAACACAACTATGACCCCCTGTTGGAGTGCAGAGTCCATGGGCCGAACCATCGTCCATGTCAGTACAGGATGGCATGGAGCAATGCAATGCGCAGATGGGATATTCAACAATCGCGAACCTGTATTCGTGCGTCCTCGATTTGGCCCTAGTAAGTTGGCGTAAGGTAAGGACGTTAAATAAACCGCGAAAGAGTAGGGTGAGCTTCGGCCCCAGAAAATTGTAGGGATTAAAATATATAAAAAAAATTTATTTTGTTATTTTAATCCTGAAATAGCATAAAATTAATGTTATGAAATATTTTGGGCGGAGTTATAGTTGGCAAAAAATTAAATTTTCATGAGTTCAACAACTGGGGAAATTAATGTTTTGAAATTCTTTGTCGATGAATCAATATATGTTGCTCGATGTCAAACAGATGAAAACTTTACACGGAACATTTCATCAAAGGCAATTCGATCATTTGGTACATACTGCCTAAATACGGGGTATTCGCTTGGAAGATTGACTACTTGCGTTTTCCGTAACACTATGAAAAATGAAAACAAAAGTGTTTAATTATGATAAATGTCTAATTGACAGTGTTAGCTTAACAACTGTCTCTGTTTGCCATACAAATTCGGGCTTTTTATAACATTTTGTATCACAGTATCACATATTTTAACCAGTATTTCATTTTGCTTTGGTAACGAATCGTGATTGTACACCATTGTAAATCTCACTCATGATATTTTCCAATATATATGATCCGTTATCATTAGTACCGAATGAGAATGCATGTCGTAGAACCCTAAGAATGCTTCACAAATTTCAAAATTGGTGGGTCTAACATTTTCGTACCGAAAATTATTTTTAGATGAGCACATCTCACAACTCAAAGTTAATTGATTTATTTAAGTATCGCTTTGACTGGTGTACAATTACTATATATGTATATATATATAGGATAGACCGGAAGAGAGTAGAGTTCTAGGCCATACTTCAAAATGATAATCTAGTGGGCATGTTCCTGAAGACCTTTATAAATCATACTATTTTTTGGCAACAATTTCGCATACAACTTTCTTCGATATTAGCTTGAGTATTTTCCGACCAGAAATTTATTTTTTTAGTCTGGTAATCCAGCCTGCAATTGACCTTTTACACTTGAGAACAACAAACACGGCTGACAATCCGCAGCTACAACTTGAAATAAGCTGAAAAAAGTATAAGTTATTTGCGGTGTTTATCACCAATGCCACTCTTTATAAAAATAACCACCATATAGATACAAACGGCAGACGGTTGGTTTTAATTTATTTAGTCGGAAATTTTAATTCTAAATGTACATATGTACTAAGATGATATGGTACTAAGAAGGCAAACAAAAATCGTAGCAAATAATTCTTATTTAATAGACCAAAAAAAAATTACTTCTGGATCATTTATCGATTTCGGTAGTATATGTATTTCGATTATGCGAAAACATATAACCCTCGATGTAATGACTTTTATACGATTTCAGTATATACGAGACAAGTATATAATAATCAATAATAATAATAATAATCGGTTAGTTACATGGATGCCTCCTTCAGTTGGTGATAAAGAATCGAAATTATCAATATCAGAACCTATTTATATACTCGTAATACCGATGAAATGTATGGTATCGTACTTCTGTATTCTTAAACCTCTCTGCAAAATGCGATATTTGCCACATTTTTTATAAAATAAATTAATAACATTAAACTTGTTCCCACCAAAATTTGGAAGTTCAATCTACATACATAATTGTATCCTAGGTCATTTAGGCGATGAGAGTGGTTAATGGATATACCAGAAACGATTTGGCTACGATAGATATATAAAACACGAAGCGTAAACTTGAGACTTTGTTGGTATGGCAAAAGTTGAGCTTAGTGCCACTGTGACTTGCGATTATAAATATAATATATATATATATATATATATATATATATATATATATATATATATATATATATATATATAATGTCATAATTAATTAACAAACATAAAAATGTTATGTTGATAATATATTAAATAATTGTATCATATCACTGTTAGATTCATTCATATTATGTGTATAAATATATACACACACCATAATTGACAAGTGATATTATGTACAACGTTACATATTCAAATTTTTTATTTCGTTTTAAAAATATGTATATCTCTGAATTTCACACATTGTATAAATTAAATTATGCTTGAATTTTACAACACCATTCGGGCCCACCAAAATACGTTATATCGTGCTATTCACAATGCTCATTCATTTTAATGTAATTTATGCATATGGTACTTCATCGTTGTTTATGTGTTATGAACTCAATGATATGGTCGGATAAAAACCTAGACACAAGTTAAAATTTGCGAATTTTTTACGAACATACCGGCTTTAACTCTCGTGCCAGTTATACATTTTCAACAACAAACATCAAATACAGAAAAATGTACTAACTTATAGTAAATACCCCTAATAGGTAGGAATACCGAGCTATCGCTTCATAATAAACTGATAAGGGATCAGTTGGAACTGGGATGCTCCAAAATGACCAAAAAAATTTAAATGCACCATGGTACGTATAAGGAATGATAGTCTCCATAGGGGCTCAAAGATGGAATACGTCAACGAGAGAGTAAGGAAGCATACATCGCATTCATCGTCTTTATCAATAAGAATATGTTAAAATTCACCGTATGATGGATAAAACAAATTTGGTTAGATGTCTCCTACCTCTAGAACTGCGACAACTAATCAATAAGGTATTTCCCACAAAAAGAGAACTGTGTAATTCAGTTTTATCATGCCTACGAGTAGACGTCGATTCATCTTTGGTTTATTCACTGGTTTCTGAATGCGCCCGATTGATTAAGTACAGCATGCAATAAAAGCCAGATTTCTTGTATTGAAATTTGTTTGTTATCAATATTTCGTTCTCACGACACATATTATTAAATAGTTTTGACTCAAAAACCAAACTAGTTTTCACTTCTTAAAGCTCGTAGACCGAATGAAATCAAGTACCTACCATTCACAAAGTCATCAAATAAAGCTGTGAACAGCAAAATAAAAAATGGTATGGAAATGAAAATGAACGAATACGATTTCCCAATATTTGGATCGAATTTAATTTCATCCAATTTATTCTTTGGTAAATATCTTCAAAATGTATCGTCTTATTTTTTTTGTCGAATTAATATTTGCTTTAAAAATAGATTATATTTGATACATGTCTTCAAAATTTGTATCTACATTCATTCTAATATTATGTACTAGTGAAAAGCTCCCAATAGTAAAATGCTTTTATGAAAATTGTGTTATTTTATTATTACATCCGAGTTTCTAATTGAATTTATATTCTTTTAAATAGATGATGTTCACAACCGTGTACAAGATAATTGGTGAAAATTACATAAATAAAATTATAGATTCAAAGTTATCTCATTGAATTGTTTTCGTTTCCAAATAACCTATTTCGTTTGTGGCCGGGAAAAATTGCAACCCGCTGTAAACGTGTTTTACCAAATCATTCCAGCATGTTTATAAGCTGATAAGTTTGAAAAGATTTAGCCAGATGTGAAAGGACCATTAAATTGGTGCAGGGATTACTGTTGACGACTACGATTCGTCAAAACTCGAGAATGGCTTATTCTGGTTGTCTTTAACGATACGGAGAGAGCGAGCAGTATAGCATCAAAAACACTGAAACTAGATTGTTGATGAAATATAGGCTGGGCCAGCAACGGCGTTGTTAATTAACTTTACCTATTTAAACATTTTCTTTTAGGTTCTAGGTTGTTGTGCGCCTAAATTTCTCATTTGAAAATGAACATTAAATCAACTTTGTGTAAACCACAATATGTACTATACCGAAAAGCTTTTTTTAACTTTTTATGAATGCCTTATTATGATTATTATTTACATTTTTTTGTTGTGTTATGCTTTTATATTGTTTATTATTATTTTTGTCATTATGTTGTGGAATCATAAACTTTCAATTTCTGTTTTTATCATTAAAAAAATGAGCTTTTCTCTGATTATTTGTTTTGTTCGGTTGAGTGAATGTAAAAATTGGAATGAGTGATGTGAGTTGAACTCCTTAATTACTTTAATAGCCTTACGTCGAAAATTTGCATGATGAGTTTGATTGAAACGATTTTATGTGTGTATATAATATCAATAGGTCACAATCTAATAGTGTTGATTAAATTACAATACTTTTGACGAAATTTCAAGACGATAATTTCACCTAAATCCACCGACTTATTTTGATGAACTTACGCTTTGCTGGTGGAACTTTGCTTATCACAATATTTCAGTAAAAATATTTCAATAACTCTTTCGTTTAGATCGTATTCTTTGGGATTTTGTAATTAAAACGCTTAAATATTTGTTTAATCTTTATAAGTATATTTAATTTAATTTGTCACACTATTCAATCTCGCGTTTACACCGCTTTGCTTCACTGGTTAACACTCAATCGGCTTAAATACCAGTTCATAATATTCCCAATTTGTCGTTGATTTGACGCGCCGGTTGTAATTATCGTCACAATAGAAGAACTAAATTATAAAATAGCAAATTATTGTAATTTATTCAAAATTATTATGATTATTATTGTATTTCGTATATGATTGTGTCACATTTCTTTAATATTATTTTAAATCAATAAATATTTAAATCAAAGCACTGTAAAATATATGGTTTATAGAAGCAAAATGTACATTTAGCGACAGAAAAAATTTACCAAACTAAATTAGGGATTGAAAAGTGGATCTCGAGGCAGGTCAAAACTAGTCTCTAACGCATTAATGACTTAGTTAACCAAATTTCGGCGGACAAACTTCAATCCTCTTACGCGATAGAGTTTGCGTAATTGTAAAATTCGAACTTCATTGATTAACTTTCTGACTTTATTTAGTGTGGAAAATTTTTTCTGCCTGTAAGTGTACAAAAATGTTATCAAAAAACTAATCGATCTAAAATGAAAGTATTTAATGTCAAACCGGCATTAAAATGAAAATAAAAGCACATAAAGCACGTTCGCACACACGATTGTTTGTGTCCGATCAATAATATTTTTTGTATATTTTTAGCATTTTATTTATTACGACTGTTGATTTAATTTTAATTATTTATTTTATTCGAAAATAATTGAATTGGAAAATTAAAAAGCTGATTAAAAAAATTATTAACCCAATCAAAAATATATGCACAATAAAGCACATTAAATCTCAATAAAAATATGCTTCTGACTGAACAATTTGCAACCTGCAACATGGCGATATGAAATAGTTTTTTAAAAATATTATTTGATGCACAAAATTAATTAAAATAAAAAAATGATTAATTAACATAATTAAGATTTTAAATAGATACAAAAGAAAGCACCTCAAACACACTTAATATTTTTTTATATGTACATCACTTGCGTTTTTAAATTAATTAAAATTAAATTAATATTGAAATGGCAAACACAGCACATTTGTTTCGTAGACAAAGCTCAAGAGATTTAGCACCATCAGCACCAAAAAGTTTAGATAAATTAGAATTAAAGGTATGTAATATTTTTATTTTACTTGATTTTATTAATTTTACAAATTTTAAAATTCGTTGGCAATCCTAAAGTTGTTTGCATTTTGTGCATATTGCATGTTTAGTAAATATTGCCAATGAATTTTTTATTTAAATTATACATATTTGGATAAAGGGTCACCAGAGAATAGTGAACTCATACAAAGATTATGCATGAGAATTATGGAACTATTTTTACTCACTCAAAAGTATGAATTGAAGGCTAATCCGGTAAAAAAATTTTTAAACGACGAGATTACTACCTAGAATTTTTGTAAATGTGGCATTAGGCAGCGATCTGGAATATTAACTTTAATGAACTACTGATGAGCCTACAGATTTCTTTCCTCAAATTCTCTGATGTGTTTTACAAGGGGCTCACACATTTTCTTACAATTTACGATATGTTTTACAATCCCAACATTTAATTGGTGCTATAATACTTTTCCAGAAAAATTCCTATCGAAGATTAATATTTCGTTTAAAATTTTTGCACTTTAAATGGACTAAATGGAGTTTTTGTCTTTGGTGCCCAAAAAATTAAAAGTTGTAATAATTGGTTCCACGAACAATCATTGTTGTACTTTGCTGTCCATGCTTTTCCTAAACGCGTTTAAAACATGTATTCTCGATGTGACCAATACGCTTTTAGTTTTGTCTGGTATCTCACTTCAACTAGATTTCACCTGTTACTTTTTCATCCGGATTTCTATATTGTAGCAGTCACGAAAATACTCCATGATCCTTTTACTATAGTCAATAAATACTTTCAAGTTACACAATTAACAGTTGTATACTGCATACCTAATGTTTCCTTTCCAGGAAACTTGTGAGCTACTTAGTCTTAAACAATAAAAAACGACTGTTTAAATCGTCATCATTGTTCGCTATCGAGAGCTGATGGTAATTTAGTTTTTTTAAGATAAAAACATTCATGAGACTTAAAAGTTCTATCTTTTGAAAAGCAAAATAATTTTTACTACTGGATAACAAGCAATGACTACAAAAGGAGAATTTCGATAAAATACGGAATATTTGTCTGCTAACTCACGCTATATGGGGCAATGGCCATTCTTCTTATACTCTATTATGGTCGATCAATCCTCATCTCTGATTGTTTCTCTGGGCAATACTTAGTTAGTTTTAAATAAAGTCATAAGCTTAAAGACAATCGATCCAAGAAGTGCTTGTAAAAACAGCACACTTAACTAGTATTTCTCTTGTATCGGTGACTTAAGGGACAACTAACCCTCAGAAATGATAGAATATCTGATAGGTCTAGTTATGGACAGATTAGTTTTGAAAGCGCGAAGTGACTAGATATATCCAAAATTGTTATATTTGAATTCGAAATGAAATAAGTATAGTGGAACCTAACTTATTGAAATAAGTCCCCTCGCGAGATGACTTATTTGCTATCTATTTCTTCCAAAAAAATCTAAATTAATTATCAATATCAAAAGATATTGTTTACTTAATTTATTATTCCATAGTTTTGTTTTATATATATCGTGTTAATAAAGGAATTAAATTTCAATGTGGCATACTGCAATGAAGTTATCTGTAAAGCGGACGCAATATGTTCTACACGCGAACTCATAAATTTAAAGTCGTTTGTCGACATAACCTAAAAATCATTTTTCATTTTTAAGTACGACGTATTTAATAAAAATAAAAACTATCAAAATAAAATAAAACATATAAAATTCAACAAACTGACAATTACGACACATGAAGCCAACCAACGCTTTCGGTAAGAATGAGTCAACGCTTCATATTTGTAGAAATTAAAAAACAACGCGAGGCGCTCCGCATGAGATGTGCTTTAACCAGTTATCCAATAACTTTTCAAATATATACTTACATAGCAAGACTATTTTATTTTCAGTTTTAAATGGGCCTTGGACCACAGCTAATTTAAAACTGTAATTTTTTCCATAACTTATGATCATAGTTTTTAAATCAATTTCACTGTAAATATTAGGCCGTTGTAGTAGAGTTTATAATTATGTAAATTCCATGTCGAATACATTATGGAAAGCCTATAAATTTTTCAACATTTTCTACCACACTTAAAAGTTCCCGGTAGAAAAACACAATTCTTTATAACAAAAAAATTCATGCTTCTGCCATACAACCTGTAGTGTCGTCGAAGTCAACCAACCATTAAGAAACAATTTTGGAAGTAACATGATGATTAGACACGTAACATTACATAACTTTATTACAAATTAGCATAAATTCATTTGTGCAACTTTTTATAGTGCGTATATCGATAGACTTACAATACCCACTTTAATTACCCAACTGCGGAGCTAATAATCGCTGCAATTCGGGAATAATATTTTGCGTATCGTATTCGCGAGTTTTATTTAAATTAGATATAAAGTGATTGACCAAAATTTTATGCGACGTGCTCAGTTCTGCGTACCATTTTGATTGGAACACTTCGAGAGGCAATTGCGATTCTGGTATGGAGGTGGTAAGATGTCGTACCGGTGAAAATGGTGAGTCATGTTTTATACATGTTGTCTCGAGTAATTTGATACGTGGATCGTTTGGCGCGAGCAAATGTCGTTTTATGGTCGAATAGTCTTTTGGAGGTATTACAATAATGCTAGGCTAAAAATAGAAAAAATGATTAATTTTTTGATTTATGTATGAATAATATCGCTAAATAGGTATATGCCTTGAATATGATTGGTAAACGTTTATTGTAGGCCGCATCAATCACGGTAGCCGGAACGAAATCCTTTAAAAATGGTACGCGAGCAAATTCGATGTCTTCGGGTGGTGGAAATTTTACAAATTCGTCAAGATTAATTTTTAACCCATCGTCTTCATCATCATCCCAATCTTGATCGGATTCAACAACGCTCGTAATCTCGCTCAATTGAGTCGAGTAATCGATTGAAGAGAGAGGCTGGGCAATTAATTTATCACCATCAATATTTTCCAAATCAGTAGTGGTCGTATCCGGTAATACTCTCATATCTACATCACAACTACCAAATGCTATAAATTCGGTAGGATTCGGAACCATTACGGTTCGCATGTCAAAATCGCCGAAATCCGATGTTTTACTAATTTCTTTTGGGCTCCAACGGGTTTTTTTCTTTTTCACCGGTGGAACGTATTTATCCAAATCTGATTCACAGGTTTCTTTGTCGACGGCGCCATACTGTAATTTAAGTACATCATCTCGAGCGTTTAGCAATTCAATGGCCTTGTTTCGGCATATTTTTGGCAGATCTACGAGAAATTGTTGCGGAGCATGTTCCAAATGATTGATTAATACAGACTTCATACAACTTTTGAGCGGTTTTCCATGTAGAAATAAACAGTCTTCATTTCGTGGACAGTCCAAACCGAGATAATAAAATTTACACGGAAATTCTGAGTGCATATATTGGCACATTCGATTTTTAAAACAGCTTCCTATATAGTAAAACTTACAAATCTGTGGTTTTAGCATACGTCGCGATTTTTTTTGATGCTCAACAAATTCCTGCGATGCTAATGGAAGTGGACTAGCACCTCGAACGAATAGTGTCTCAAAGTCGTTCTCTTCTTCAGTTCCAATTTTCTTCATTAAAAATTAAAGAGTGCTACGGTTATTGACTGGCTGGTGTACATATCGTTTCATGACTTACCGTATTTGGTGTCGTAGTCGAACATACAATCTGACTAAATTGTCGATCATCGATATCCTTTAATGGGGCTACGTCGTCTAACTGATATTCTGTACTATTAGAGTTTCGTTGAGTCTCATCATAAATTTCACCCTCCTCCAGGTCAACTAAATCATCCATTTTAAACCCAATTCGTTTTATCTAATTAACTATCATGTATCAATATCAATAGTGGAAATTCAGTAGGAATTAAATTTTTTTTATTTTTTTGGATTAAAAATTTTCTCATACAACTTTCATCCAACACTTGTCTTTCATACATCCAGACGAATTAAAAATTAAAATCGAAACAAATTGTGAACAGGCTGAACGAACGTTAAAAAGACAAAAATTATCGTCGGGTATAGTAGGGGGATTTTAATGTAGATGGCCATGCTGCCACTGTGTGTGTAAAAAATGTATAAAGTGCGTATAAACGAGTATTATTTCTATTATATAATTATTTGAATGTCACATTTACAAACTTTAAACAAATAATAGCTTATTTTTAATAAATCAGTGATTTAAATTAACTATCATGAGAAAATTAGTACTAAAGTTTAAATCTATAGAAAAACTACATTACCGACATCATCGTCGATACATTGTAATATAATTTCGTGTAGTTAGGTTACAAACCTATTCTGCTACATTTTTTAACGAATGTAATTCCAATTAGATTATGACATGCTGTTTAGCAATAAACGCCGTTGGTGATTTGTTGTCGGTTTACTAGTTTATGAAATCAATTTGATTTCCCTGGAATAGTACCTCAAAGTGATTAAAGTTGATTATTTTTTCGAATATGAACAAGTTGTACGAAGAACCTGGCATATTCAAGATCAGTGAACTTTCACATCGTATTTTCATTTAAAATCATTAATCTTTAAGTTTCAAATTTGTTATGCAGAATGTGTCGTCTTAATGTCAATACTGTATTTACTTATTTTATTATTATATTACAAAATTTGGTATTTTTTTGCGAAATAAGAATATGAAAATTGAAGAACATGTCCCAAAATGAAATATAAGTAAAATAAACTCATTAAGACGACAACCCTTAGATTTTACGAAAAAAGTTTGATGCTTTAAAAGTTTCGTAAAATGTCTTTAAGATGGATGAACAAAATTTATTGATAAATCGATCAATTCTGTTATGATGAGTAAATAATATAAAATAACATAAGATACGTTGTTTGGTTGCTGTAGCAAATTATAATGATTGGGAAAATTAATGAAAATAATTATGGCAAAAACCAATTTGAGAGGCTCGATTTATCTTTATCAAATATTATGGGCCAGGATAAGATTTATATAAAATCGTATATAGCAGATCGGTCTAAAACACCTATTCTAAGCTACTCTTTTTGTATTAATCCGATACAATTTCGTTGGGTTTTGCAAATCTACATGCTAAAATCTGTTTCCACTTCTGAGTTTTGGTCACGATATCTTTAGGAAGCAGCGTATTTAACAAATACATTATGGTGCCTTTTCAACATATGGTGTTCGATTATCACTGTTTGTTAGTGCTAGCTTAGCTTGCTTATTTGTGGCTCTGAAGTAAAAAATTCTCCTTTGGTTTGTTAATTGAATTTATTACCCAATGCTTGATTCCTTAAAGTCAGGAACTGGAAAATGGAATTATGGCGCTAAATTTCGTATTTAAGCAACGTGGACCTGTTTCTCGGCGGTGGTTGATTAAATAATTGGCTTGTCATAGCTTGAGTTTGAGTTTAACGTTGTGTTATTCTAATAAGGCGTATTAGTTGGTCTTTGAGGATTTAATTTTTTTGTGCCATTTAGATAATTTCTGAAGTTGTATAGCGTGTCACACTTGCTCTTTGGAAGCCTCTAACTAATTGGGGCTTGCTTTTATTACATTTATTGAGTTCCTGCAGTTTACGACCCGTCAAATATTTAACAATTATGTGATGGGCAAAAATATTTTATGAAAAATGGTATTATGCAGTATGGGTTAAATAAGGAGCAGCTTTGACGAATTGCATTATTTTACACTGAAAATATTTAGTTGGATATCTTTTACATATTACCGTTACCAAAATCAGATACTACATCGATTTAGAAACTGTAGATTCCAGCAATACCAATAGAAAAGACACAAGCCAAACATTCTAAAAAGTCGTTAATTATTTTCCTTTAACTAAAAGTACTACCTTTAACCAAAGTCTAGTTTACACAACACTACCAAGAGCAACACAATTGACTAATATACAAATTAAAATTGGTTAAGGTTTGCACTTTATGAGCTTCTAGTATCCTATTATTCTACTGTTAATTTTTTAATGATTGTTTTAGGTCCCTGTCCTAGTCGTATGACAAATTCGGCTCTGTGCCCAACATAAACATAAATCACGTTAAATTTATGTTTTTCATACAAGTTCAGGCAAAATAGTTCCATATAAATTTCGTGCATAGACCAACGGAAATGTGTATCGATTCGATTTTATCTCATTCGAAATGATAAACGAGATGAATAAAACGTAGATTTTGGAATTTTATTGTTCTATCTGTTTATTATAGTTTATATGAGATATGTACTAAATAAATCAAAAAACAAATGAAAATGGGGGAAAATCAATAAAAACCATTTTCTATTTAAAAATAATTTTGTTTCTAGGAATTACGTGGTAGATTGGTACGTGCTGAACAAGAATCGAGAGGATCATTATATGGAGCGACAAATGCCGCCTTTATACCGGACGCAAGTCCTAAAAATACAAAATTATTGGATCTGTCGGATCCGGAATCACAGCAAACAAAAATACAGGCGGCAATACAACATGCAAACGCGAATATTGACGATGACGATATTATAGCCGATCGACCGGGAAACGAGCGTGAGAGTTGGGATAGTAAATTAACATTTTTACTGGCAACAATAGGGTATGTTTTTTTTCATGCGGATACGGGTAAACTATTTCATAATTATGCATTTTTGTATTTAAAGATATGCGGTCGGACTGGGTAACGTGTGGAGATTTCCGTATCTAGCACAAAAAAATGGAGGAGGTGCTTTTTTAGTACCATACTTTATTATGCTACTTGTCCAGGGCATACCGATATTTTATTTAGAATTAGCAATTGGACAACGTTTACGAAAGGGTGCTATTGGGGCATGGCATGAAGTGTCCGTTTATTTAGGTGGCATTGGAATTTCATCGGCTATAGTTAGTTTTATCGTGGCACTTTACTATAATACAATCATTGCTTGGTGCCTAATATATTTTTTGCATAGCTTTGAATCACCTTTGCCATGGGCCGATTGTCCTACACGACTATATAAAAATTATACTTACGACCTAGAACCAGAGTGTGTAGTAAGTATATGGTAATTTGACAAATTTTTAATTCCTTTACACATTTCATATATCAATTTCAGCGATCATCACCAACACAATACTATTGGTATCGGTCGACATTGAATGCGTCCGAGAATGTAAATATCCCTAATGATTTTAATATTTACATTGCACTTGCACTAGTAGCTGCCTGGGCCCTTGTCTATTTGTGTATGGTCCAGGGTATAACTGAATCGGGAAAAGTTGTATATGTTACCGCAATATTTCCTTATGTCGTCCTAATAATATTCTTCTTTCGTGGGATTACACTAAAAGGTAATTTATGTTACTGTGCTATATCAATTTATCATTATATTCCAGTTTAGATACCAAAAAGTTATTCCGAAAATAGAATGGCGGCTTTTGATTAATGTGTTTGCAAAGTTCTGTATACAATTATCATCCACTATATGGTCGAGATACATGTTAATACGATTTTGATGTTTAGGTGCACGCTCGCTGATTTTAATCATCTTATATATAAATCCGTAATGTAAAAGAAATTGAAAGTATACGTACGTGTGTACCTGATGTATTGCAAACATTGTCTAGTCAGTCATCAATCTAAATACATATATACATTTTGATTTAATTCAACATTTGTTTATAGCAAAAAATCAAACCTAAGTTCGACATCTGTGTCCTTTAAGTTCATTGAACTATCAAACTATCTAAATTGTTCAGGCCATTGTTGGCCCACACCGAATTAACGATAATCCTGCTCCATCGGATTTGATCTTGAACTATGTTTTTTTTTGTTTAGACAACTCGAAGAATCAAGTCCAAAACTTATATTGTAGCCTACCTTATATAGTTATCTCTGCTCGTTTAAATGTTTTTACGAGAAATGCGAGTCTAACCTTAGCCACAGGGGCCAGAAAAAGCTTCATAAGTAACCTTCGATATATCTTTTAAAAAACTCTTAATCGGTATCATAATAAAACTTTAAATTTTCTATTAAAATTCGCAAAATAATCGTAACGATCATGATTAATGTACAATTACTGTTATTATTTACCCATTCATTCATAAACTACAATTTACATTTATTATTACATCAAATTTTATTCGAAAATCGCTATAAAGTAGTTTACACACGAATGCCCGATACAAATAAGCTTAAGACTTTGATATAAGAAAGACATAATAAGTTAAAATACAGGTAGACCTTGTATAGCTCAAAGTTTTAATTTGTAGAAGCCTTACTTATATCAATAAATTGTTGGGTATGGCGGTTTTTCACAAATCATATAACTGATTATCTCAGGTTTTAGCAAATATTCTCATTTTACTCTTACCCAAAATTACATAGGGATAAGGTTTACTTAGATAAAGGGGGGGGGGGGGGGGTAATTTTTTTACCAAGAGTTTGACACAGTGTTTGATCAGTATTACTCATTATAGAGTCCTTTAAGCACATTTCTTTTGTCTGGCGACATTGCAAAGATCCCAGCTTTGACGATTAAATTTTATGGTGACAAAACCTCTTAACCATTGATGTCGTATTTTGGGCCAACATAATTCCATCATTAAGATTGGAAATGAATGTTGAAATTTCATATGAAAATTCATAAGAATGCCCTCACTGAGGTTAACTTTTTAATTTTCATACAGTTGACGATTTGAGGATTTTTCCACAGTGGTGGGGTTTACACAAATAAGGTAAATAAAAGGATGTCAGAGTGAGTGGTTTGTAAAGTAGCATTTGCAAAACTGCGTACCATGTATAGATTTGTGGGAGATTTGGCCTTTTATCTTTCAAGGAATGGTAAAAAATTAATGACACCTCTTCACGACGTCCATCGGCATAGTTATGATCTATGCGTATTCGCTACATATTCGGGAGTCTTTATTACTTTTTTAGAATCTCATCAGTTGTTGGTGCATTAAGTAGGGTATAGCAGAGCATATTGATCTGCCATAAAAATAATTTAGACGAATGTTGGCTCTTCATTCGGTATTGGGAGCAGTTTAGAAGCTTTGGTTTGCTTAGGACTAAATTGTTTTAAAAACCTTAGTTTTCTTCCCTTCTCGAAATCGAATTCGTTTCGTTTTAATTCAAAATTGAAAAATTGGGGAAAAATATGAGTGTTATGAAAAATTTCACCAAGAAACCTATAAATGCTTTAGCGATAACATGCTTACGGCTCCTTCCTTCTACACGTCAGAAAAACTTATTAGAACTTGAATCGGTGTGATCTAAATTAAATTGAAAACATATAATAGTGCTACTGTCTTATAGGTGCTTGGTGAATGGTCAACTGTGCTGGCATTCAACCGAAGCATTCATTTGGAAGTACATAAGAAGTAAAGTTAATATGTTTACTACAAAAATAAAAATAATGACTCAATTTCACGATTATTTAGAAAAATTCCGTAAACGGCGTTAACCGAGTTATCACTGTAATCTATTTGTTTAAATATTGAAATATGATATCTCGCCCAAGAAGACGGCGATATATCTATATAATGTACACCAGAAGATCGATTGTTATAAGCTATAATTTTAAATAACAAGAAATCTTAAATTACGGTTTATATTTTTGCATTACACCCAGCAATTCGCGAATTTTTTATTTTTTATTTTTTTGATACACAAATATTTTAATTGAATTGGAATTATATAAAGAGAGCTGAAAAATGTCGGTGAAATTGGCGCAATTTTTTTTTTATCTGTGTGTTCACAAGAATTAAAAATGAATAGTTTGTAACAAGGATTGAGTTAATTGAAAAAGAGAAATTACTGTTTTGTATTGTTGTTGTAAATCTGTAAATAAATAGTTTACATTTTTTTTTTGGAACTATGTTTGTTAACGATATAATATAATATCGTTTAAATAAGCAAGTAGAATAACGAAAAAATAGTTTTAGCTGACAGATTATTTTGATTGATTAATTATTATTATTTACTGTTTGTGTGTACGTGCAATTACAATGTGCTTAATAACAGTATTTATTTACACGAGTTACTATTGAAAATATCGTCGGTAAATTAATCCATTAACGTGTCGTTCTTTTGTGGCCAATCATAACTATTTAATCGTGTTTATACCGTTTTTTAATAGAGTGGCTTCATCAAAATTGAGAGGCATGATAAAATCAATGTCCAAAATCCAAATTCATTTGATTAGTTCGGAATGCATCAGTTTATTAGTTCGTGACAAACCTGGTATAGAAACAAGTTGAAATAACTACTATTCAATTTTCCCATTATTACTTCAAACATCGCGAAGTAATTTCGAAAGTATACATCCCCGTCTTGCCATGTTGTGCAAAGGACGTAAAGTCACAATATTTTGCTCTGCTAATCGCCGAGGCTTTACTGCATCACATGCGTTTGTAATAACATATAATTTGAGAAATCTTGTATAAGCTGTTTTTGAGACATTTCTCTAACGTTTTAGCTGTATATTGCTCGATCACTATAAGTAGTACCACATGCAGACTATATAGCTTGATTACTGTTATAGGTGAACTGTTTACTGAATCTCCAAGAAATGAAATAATTAAATAGGCGTATAAGATCAATTACAATTAGGAGGTTTCATTAATCAAACCAGGTTCATTTTCAAGTAAATCAACGATCAACTCGAAGACCTTGTACAACTGTAAATATGCGGATAACGTCAATTTTAACTCTAAAGAAACCAGGTTCTTGCCACCTAGTGTTTTGTGTTATTCGTTGACCACGAGTCCAAATGGATACCCTACTACTTGTTTACTTCCACCTATGGTGACGTCTTCTACCATTTTTTTTTGTTTGAGCAGGTCGCATGTCACTTCACAATGATTGATAGCATTTTGAGCAACGTTCCGCAATATGTTCCATATCGCCACCCTTATCTAGCACAGTTTTAAATATCGGTATCTCAGATATATTCTAAACCATTTGGTGAGAACTAAAATTCATCCTTGGTGTGAATTTCTCTTGTCGTTACAGTATAGGATCCAACAACTTGACATCCAGTTCAAGTAGCTTGCATTTCTTTGGACTTAATTCTATCCAAATTTTACGTGTAAAAGTCTTTTTTGATGATGAATCATTCAAACAACCAGAAAAATTTTCGAGTAAATACCTTGGCACGCACTTCATTAAACCACCCTCCAATGTACTCAATTAAATTGTTTCCAAGCTCGGGGCAATCCTAAACTTTTAAAATGTTGTCTCACATACTCTTTTTCTGTTCGAAAATACCAGATCAGACTGCGCATGTTTTACCGCTCAGCCACAGCTTGCCCTATATTTACAAAATATAAAGTTACAAAACCAAAACCACTTGTTGTGTAACAATCAATGCATGAAACAATAATGTGTAACGGTTCAACAACTACTAAAATTCAACAACTGTCAACAGTGTTTGTAAACCGAGAGGTCTTTAAGGCTTCGAAAGCTCTAGACAGCACAGGTACACATTTTCAAAATTTTTATTAATGCGAATGTATATCAGAAGATAACACTCTTGTTATTGTTCTTCACCAATCTAAAATAGGCGTTGCCATTTTATATTTGCCAATTTAATGTTATACCTTATTACTGTCAACATCGTCTTAAAAACCAATTAATTTTTGTATTCATTACGCGTCCAACAGTACGAAATAGAAAGTCAATTAATCAAAAATCTAGTTAATATAATCTCGCGCATGTCGTACCTACCGTACGTACATACCGCGAATTTTTTCTATCTTGCATCATCACTTACGCACAAATAAAATCATTATTTTTCCATTTTTAATTATAACAAGAAAAGAAATTGAAATAAAAAAAAATTATATCGTTTAAGCCATTTTATTTTATCAAACTAAAGGAATCTGACTTAGCACAAAAAAATTTTATTTGTCAAATTTACGTTTTGTCTTAGATGAGATGCCGATAAAGGAATCCGCCCCAAGATGTGAAGTTTTTAATTAGAAATTTTTATTTTATAGGTGCGCAAGATGGGATCAGTCATCTGTTTACGCCGCGATGGGAAACCTTACTTGAACCGACAGTATGGCTGGAGGCGGGAACACAAATATTTTTCTCACTCGGCTTAGCATTTGGAGGCCTAATCGCATTCAGTTCATATAATCCAGCCAATAATAATTGTTATCGTGATGCAATTTTAGTGTCGGTCACTAATTGTGGTACATCAATGTTTGCGGGCGTCGTCGTATTCTCGGTGATCGGGTTTAAGGCACACGCTACCTTCGATCAGTGTATGGAGGAGAAAAAAAGTTTAATCAATGCGAATCACACGGGCAGTCTACCAATATGTGATTTACAGAAAGAGTTACAAAATGTAAGTTATCTTTGATTAGAATTCCATTTTTATTTTTTTTACATTTTGATAATCTTACCTACAGAGCGCGTCTGGTACAGGATTAGCATTCATCATATTCACAGAGGCGATAAATCAATTTCCTGGCGCACAACTATGGGCCGTGCTATTCTTTTTGATGTTGTTCACACTTGGCATTGACTCACAGTTTGGCACATTGGAAGGTGTTATAACTTCGGTAATGGATATGAAATTATTTCCCGGACTGCCTAAGGAAATACTAACTGGAGTTTTATGTTTTTCGTGTTGTGTACTTTCGATGTGTTTTGCACATGGTGCCGGAAGCTATATATTCGGTCTAATGGATAGTTTTGCAGGAAACTTTCCACTACTTATTATCGCATTTTGTGAATGTGTTGGAGTCAGCTATGTATACGGACTTAAACGATTTGCCGACGATATTGAATTGATGACAGGATCCCGACCTGGACTTTATTGGATGTTGTGTTGGAAATATATTTCCCCCCTTGCAATGTTATCAATATTAGTCGCATCGTTTGTCGATTTGGCTAAAAACGGAAGTAGTTATCCAGCATGGGATGCATTAAAAGGTGCAACTGATACACATGAATGGCCACATTGGTGTATTGTGTTTGCCGTATTTTTAATTTTAGTTTCGGTTTTATGGATTCCAATTGTGGCGTGTTGCCGCCTGATCGGTGTCAATATTGTCGATGATACAGATTCGGCTTGGTTCCCAAGTGCTGAGCTTCGTGAAGTTCATGGCATTGTGCCAATTGAACCGACATCACTAGAGGCTCGATTGTTTGGTTATCAACCCGATGGCACTGAAGGAGTATGTTGTCCAACGTATCATGGGCCACGAGAAGTCGTACTGGAAGAGGAAGAGTAACTATTTTAATGTAGTAAAATAAGAAGTGCTTTTCACAAAAAAACGAACGGATAAAAGTACAATTAAAGCAATTTTAAAGCAGCAATTAGACTTAAAGAAACTCGTATTATACAGGGTTGGATAAAATGAGCGAAACACCCGTTTCATATACTTTATTATCAGTTAAACTTTAAAATTGATTTTAGCAACAGTTTTCGTATATTTTATTTTCTATTTACCAGTGTTTAGAGATTTTCACTGTCTTATAAACTTTTTTTCTTACTACATATTTTAAATACGTCACCCTGTATTTAAAAAAAAATGCAGCAAGATATGATTTTTCCAACTTCAACAATATCTTTCACTAAATGAATTTCTCCAACCTCTAAGTTAAAAGTATTCGGGAGCTTAAGTAAATTTAATAAATTAAGAATAGTTAAAATTATTCCAGGATATACAGGATCTAAACGAATTAATTAAAAATTTAACTAAAGTAAATATATAGACATGCAATAATCTTATCTCAAACGTTGGTGACAGTTCATTGCAAATTGGTCTCTATAACTGGAGCTTTTGCAGTTTATCTTTTATTCGTTGATTTTGAGACTATTGAAGTTGAAAACATATCAAATTATCAGTTGGGTAAAAAAGTGCAAATATTAGCCGAATAAAATGTAAAATTTGATACCTGGTGCTTATGTAAATACCACCTAATAATGGTGTTTTTTCATAAGCCATCAAGAATTTTCTGGATTTTGGAAAACTTCTTAGTTTTAGTGAACATCACTTATTTTCGAATTATGGCCAAAATTTCACGGTTTCAGTGTTCTTACGAGTATTACGTATTTGCATTAACTTTTCGGAAATTTTCGATTTATAGCCAAAAATTACACGCTTTGGCTGGATATCCTACATTTTTTAATGTATGGCCATTTTTCCAGATTAAGTTGACTGAATTTTTTCTTTTTTTCGTATTTTGGCAATTTTCAATTTTTGACCAAAATTTCAGAGTTCGAGTGATCTAACCATCTCATATTGAATCAACTCACAGAAGATTCGTTTAATATAAGTTTTTGTTGAAAATGCAACATATAGATAAGTTTTCCTGTTTATCGAAACAGGCATTCTCGTTTGCTTTACAATGTCTAAACTGTGAACTCTATACGATTTGGATAAGGAAAATATACATATTGTGAGATGTATAAAATAGTAACTGATGACGTCATAAACATAAAAACTTTAGACACTGTAAAATAGAATATAAAAATTATAAAATCAGAAACGGGTGTTGGCCCCATACCCAACCATGTATATAAATAATGTTAAGATCCATATCACAAACATAAATTTTTGTTAATTTACATAATTCATATCGATTTGGAGTGCTTTCTGCTTTTAATGGGACGAAGAAACTTCTTTTGATTTATTGGTGATATCATTGCATGGCCTAACTCGGTTTCAATTAATATATAAAGCATATCTAAAAAAAATTTCCCACCTAAATACCAACAATTTTTTAAGATCGATTATTATCTTCGTATACGATATTCTCATACATACTTATATACATATATTCACATTATTCACAAAACCAAAAGAATCATCATCAATAAATTGAAAGAGATTCGGCTTCTTATTACAATTTTTTTTTTTTTAGTTTTATGTTTAATTAATTTAATTTACATTGAATTAAATAGTTTCATAACTATTTTTAATTTAAATTTTAATTAAAATTTATAGGAAATAATAATAACATAATCGTTAAAATGTATATTATACATAGACGGCAGGGACTATGTACGGTATAAAAAATTCTCATGCAGCTGAATAGATAGATTTTTAATTTAATTTAAGTACTTGGAATTTTTTAGGTAATTAGTTATAGCAGAAATTCAGGACAACCAAATCAATATTTAATCCGTCCTAAAATTTGTGAAATCTATCAAATTTGGGCTAAACTACAGATTTTTGTTGGTTTATAACCTGCATATAGGTTTACACTTTAAATACTCCATATTTGGTGTAAATTAGGTAATATTCCAATGTTTTTCCAATTCAGAAAAATGTCCGTTCCAGGTCATGAAATCGATCAAATCGCTTTAGACAATTGGATCTCTTTATTGAATAATGACTTCATTCAGTCGCCTTAGAATTGTGATAGTATTGGTTTTGTACTAGTTCCACTGACTTTTTTTGAAACTTGTCAAATGATGATTTGCCGGAGGAAGAGATTCCACTGACTTTAAAACAAAACAAGTGTCTTTGGTCTCTATACTCAAATTTCTGTGTGAGTTAAGCAAAATGAAGGATTAAACTGGATCGAATTTTTTTGAAGGAATATTAAAGTTCCGCATCGTAAAATAATTTGTAACGTCAAATCGGAATTTATTTTTAAAATATTGTTAAAATTTTCTTCAGCTCTATAAGGAGAGTTTGACCAACTTATAAATTGTGCACTTACTATAATGTTGAAATGAAGCTACAAATTAATTTCTGTCCAACTTTCCCGTGTATATGGTAGACTTACTACAAATTAGATATTGCTTAACACACCAGAACACATTTTTCTAGAACACATCTTGGTTTGCAATTTATTTTTAAAACCATTAAAATGTATTTAAAGCAACCGCCTGCTCTTTAATTTGGTTTAAGCCAGCATCCACATTTCTCATTCGAGAACTCATAGAACTGGAAAAATTAGTCAACTCTTTCTATGGCCATTACTATATTTTTTTGCTGCATATGCATAAATGCGGTTTTCCGTAGTAGCACGATTAAGTTGAATCCCAATTTTAGTATATCTACAAAACAAAAAAATTCGGAAGGTTACAGATCACAGGTAGTCTTGTAAAACCAGTGCAATTCAATTAGGTTGTTTTACTGATTCGTCGCAATTTTAGAAAACTAAGGCAGGGCAGTTTCGTTTTACCCCCAAGAACAATACATTTCCTGGCTTTCGCTTCCACTTCTATCGGTTTTTATATACATTTAACTTTTAAAAATAAAAAAAATTTTGGGCTATCAGTACGAGAATTAGAACCATTAGCTGAAATTATTTTAGAAGTACTAATTATATTTTGCATCTATTTATCACTATAGTTATTTTTCAAACCAATGCAATGGTCGTCTGATTCGACTTTCAAAAATATAACATCGCCCAGAATTATTATACTGAAGAACTTGACCAAACTGTCAATAATTTACTCGAGCTTAAAATTTAAATTTAATTCTTGTATATCATGCAGTTTTTAAAGATAAGCGTTGAAGATCAAGTGGCGTATAGCAAACTCCTTAATTCTTTGACCTTAAAAATTAGAGTCATCATCATATCTTACCAGTGAATAGTGTCTTCCAACTGATTTACACTTTAAATTTATTTTCATATATATAAAGATAGATAGATTTCGAGAAAGAGAAAAAGAGATATTAGCCACACATGTCTAACTGTTGACTTAAAAAAAAAAAAATTTAACTATCGCCCATTTATTTGAACAAACTTATGAATGGATTGTAATATAATATTGAAGATGATGCCGCAAAAAAATGATGATAACGAATTTTTATGACTATTACTATGCGGAAATGCGGAAACTACTTTTTATGAATGCCATCACATGTTTCGTTACAAAAAATTTAAATATAAATCGATACTAAGCAAACTCAACCAAAATTATTTAATAAATTTTATCGAAAAAAAGTCAAAATCTAGCGCAATGATAAGTATTTTGAAAATTTTTTATTTTTTTTATCTATATAACGTGTCGTCGACAAAAAGGTGAATGACACTCTGGTGATGCTAAGGTACATGTATATATGATTAAAATAATAATAAGGTCTGTACAGGCCATTGTTGGCGTTGGTTTAGATTCAGTCTGCGGAGCTTATTGTCATATAAGACATGCGAACGCCCCTTAACTACAAGAGCCAAACGTTGTATGTATGTATATGTTTACGTAACTGATTAGCCGACTAGGCTAGATACTGTGCAAGTAAAAATGGTTTAGATACATTTGCGCCAATAAATTAAAAATAAATTTGTGGTGTTACTAAGTCGCGGCCAAAGATTACACAACAAATTTTTTTTTTTTTTTTTTGTAAGTAAATTTATTAGTCGAACGTGATGATGGATGTATAGCCGTAATACTAATTGAAGCACGCTCTCGTATTGATATATGTATTACTAATGTTAAATTAGAACTTCATTAATTATGATTTTGTTGAATTTTTTTTAATCTATACACAAAATGATGAAACCTTCAATTGAATTATATAGACCTCCAAGGATGTTGAGATACTTCGTACGAACCATAAGATATCATATATAATACTCGTAAGTTTATGGATATAATTTATGTTGAAAAAAGTTTTATTGAGTTTGGAATTGGAAACAGACAACCCAAAAATTTTTATATACTTATACTACATAAAAAAAAAATTTATGTTAATTATTCATTCACATATCGGACGGAGTTGGAGAGCCGCAGCATAGTTATATGGAATAATTAAAAAAAAAAAAAATTCCAAGATAATCACTATTCTTGGTGTGTGTTAAAATACTTAATTTATGCTGTATATGATTTTCATTCATAATTTTATTTCGTTTTTGTTAAATAGTTTTTATGATGTTTTACAACATTAAAACTATGTTTGTATGTTTAAAAAAAAAAGTTATCAATCAACTCGATATTTTTTTTATATATTTATTTATGCGGTTACTCATGTATGGTAGGCTATCATTAACGAAGCATATTAATTAATTAATCGATGGTTTATGATCCGTGGCACGAACGATTTATAAAGTGGAGGACAATTTTTTTTATTTTGTGTCTCGTGTTAGCGGTATCGTATATTATCTTAATTATTTAGAGTTTAACCACCGTTCCTCAGATATATTTGATCTCAAGAAGTATTTAATATTTTTTATTTTAATTTTAATGTCGCATTTTCAAATCATTTCTCTGGTGAATTCTTTGGTAAATATAAGTACACATTTGTATAGTATAACTTTTAAAAAATTAAATCATTGAATAGTTCTACTGCAGAAATACTTTGGTCGTCACCATCGGCTTTTTTAATTCCTTCAGCCAGAACCACTAAATTCTATTGCGAACTAAGCAAACTGAAACTGGCTTCGAAGTTCTCACTTTATGCAGAATAGATAAAACAAAAACTCCTGTAAAGTAACTAAAATTACGTGAGTTGAGTTCCTAGATATTTTTTTCATGGAAAACTTAGTTACCGACTTTTGCGGAACAACTACGACTTCAATAGAAATCAATTGAATGGGAATTCTTTGATTTTTGTATCCAGAATATGCCTTGAACACACGCTTCTTCTTGGCCACTGATTTAGTTTTGATAAAATTATCTAAAACGGAAACCTGTCGCGGCATTTAATGCCAATTTATGCATTCATAATATTAAGTATTTCTGGACCACTTTTAAATTTTTAATTATTTGTCAGCTCACTTAAATGTCTTACCGCAATCTTCTTAGTGCAACGACGAACCGCTTTTGCATTTTTCTCTTACTCTTTGGATACCTTATTTGTTGCTGAATGGATGTAATTACCATAAAGAACTTCTTTTGCCTTTTCTAACATATTTATTTCTCTGTCAAATGCAGCCTTTTGTATTTCTGTAAATATTTGGTCTCGGTTGCGCTTCTTAAGTCGTTGGTCGACAGAAAGTCTAATGTTTTTTTTTAAGAAGCCCCTGCATCTGTTATTTGATTAGATGCTCTTTATCAAATTTGGAGTGAAATCTTCATCTTAAAAGAGCTTGATGAAACTGTCACATTTAAAACTGGTTCAGGTGTTAAGTTTTTTGGAGGCTGCATTTTATAAATTTTCTTCAGGAATAATATGTACAATGGTTTTATTGTTTGTATCGAACTTGTTTTGATCGCCCCAAACATAATCTAAACCATTCTTGTAAGTAAAACTGTGAGTCCTGTAATTACTAACAGTACACATATGACCCCTGGAACATTAAAGTTATGGTCAAGTTACGGTATAATATTCAAATATTTAAATGAAAAATTTAATTTATGTAGTTGCTAGAAGACCGAAGATTGTGCATCCTTAATTTGCCAGTGCCGTTATGATTGTGGCTTGGTGATAAATGTGTTCATTTAATGATATGTTTTGATATACTACGTCATTGAAACGCACTCCATCGTTGATACAAACTTTTATTGTTTCATCTGGTAATGAGGTGACTTCAATTACAAAATTTACAATATTCTTAAGCAGTGCTATGAAAGGTGAGCGAACACTTTATTATACAACTGTAATTTGGATGTACGGAAGTTATAAGTACACTGAGAGAACAGTTTTAGTTGTGACAAACGATTTTTGCGCCTCTTGAATTTGGCTGTTGCCGCAACTATATTAATTCATTTGGACTAATATCAATTTTTGTTTGTAAGACCTAATTTGAAGTTATTATAAATCAATTTTCGATTGATTCAAATATTATTATTTTGCCACAATCGCTTATTAGTATTTACAACTAAATAATTTCATTAGAGAAAACATCATATTTTTGCTGTTATAAAATTTCATTCAAAGCGAACTCTAAGTTTATTTGTACCTAATAAGATTTAACTATTACAACCGAATAATTTCTTAATGATAAACGATTTTCTTTCTAAGCAACAAAATACTCGTTCAGTGTAATAATGATTATGTTTATTATAACTAAATATTCCATTGGTTCAGCTGATAATTTAGTTGGAATAATCGAATTGAATTGTGAGTCTACTAATTTAAGTTTGACTTAAATGCGAATTTATTTGTAACACCCGTCTATTTCACTTGGGTTTATCGCATTTTAAATCAATTGTTTGTCACAAGCGTACAATATGTTGTTTCAAAGCTGTCGAGTAGGATTATATACTGGGCTTAATACTCCTTTTTTAAAAGTTTAACACACAAATTTAATATGCGCATGGCAAATATACCAATGTACTTCTTATGAAGGAGTACTTCTTATAAATGAAGCTTTCTATAATTTTTTTGAGTTCGATAAATTTACAATAAAATTAAGATTTTATCATTCAATACGTACTCAGGGGAAGAATAAAACATAAATGCAAATTTTTTAAAACAATTTATTTTGATTAAATAATTTCAAATTTTTACAGTAGTTTTACCAGTGTAAGTTTTATTGAGTTTTTAATATTTACTTTAAAAATCCCATATAAAACTTTTGATTGTTGGAATATTTAGTTATATAAGATGTATGGTCACATTTTAAAGATTCTATATCTTTTAACACGGTATTGTTTTGCTGTTTGATCAAATAAGCGAAGTAATAGATATCAAAACATAAAGTTTCAATAGATTGTAAACAAATGAAAAATTTTTCTTCGTGACTCACAACTAGTTGTACAAGACCAAATATTGGTTCACCGAATAGAACTGTGACTTTTTGAATTGTATTATAAAAACAACACGTTCGCACTCTTTTTGTGTCTGCACAATTCTGATTTATTTTCCCGTAGGCTGCTAAAGGTTTCATAATTTATTATATAGACAAACGAAAAAATATTGCAACAAATGAATTTTCTTTATTATAACCAAATTATTTTTGTGTCGGTTGGGATAAACGAAATTCAGTTTTCTAAAACAATATGTAACTAATAATTATTATAGCAACATATTTATTTTTGCCGTAACTAATATATTTGTTGGAAGATTATTTAAGGATAGTTGTTACAACTAACATATTTTACCACTAGCTTTCAAACGAATCGATTATTATTTAATTTTGTTTCAAATAATTTTCCTTTGTTGAAATAAATATTTTGTATCTAGAATAGAATTTCATTTATAGTAAATGAATTTTATTTGATACAAAAAATATGTATTGAGGCAAACGAAATATATTTAATACAAGAGTGAGCCAACAAATTATTTTTCTCAGTGAGCTATATGTACCTCTATATGGCTTTTTAAAAAGTATACTTTCATTAAATTGGGTAATGCAGATTCTGAGTTTATGAGTCATTTAGGCAAACGTTAAATGCCTAAAGAAAGTCGTAAATGAGTATCTAGTACATGAGAATGGGTTTTATGGCAGGCCTGTCCTGTTCTAATTATAGCGCATTACGCGAGTAACTACTTGCCCTTCTACATGAGTGGGTCTTCCTTTAGGTTTTGATACTATTCAAACATCGAACTGCTTTGACGTGACACTACGAATTATGATAAGTTTTGAAACTATATGTGCGGTGTGAAACCAGACGTAGCAACTAGCAACAAAGTATATGTATATAAAAGCAACCTTGCGCTTCGCTATCGCAACCTATTAAATTATATACATAGTGTGTATAGCAAACAATGGTAACTGGACGTTTACATAAATTAACATTTCGTAAGGTTAACAAATTTAAATGTGGCACGTGCAAAAGGCACACTTTAAGCCATCAAATTACCATAACTCTGAATATTTAACAATGAAATTATTTTAAAATTAGCAAAAACTTTCGACAACATTAATAAAATATATCCAGCCCTCGATTGCCGAATCGAATTCATAACCACCTAGCAACATACAATGTCTGGCATATAACTGTATTGCCAATGTATATGTTGCAAAAAACGTAAAATTTTATGTTTCTCGATTTTTTTTACGACATGAAGGTGAAAGTTAACTTCAATTTCAAAATTTTTATTAAAACTAGAATTTATGTATTTTTACATATATATATATGTATATTGTTATGTTGCGGCACGCTATTATTCATAAAAAATTAAATTATTTTTATGTACTGATATAAAATATTAATTTCTGTAATAATCAATCAAGAATATGGTTGTTATACAAATTATAAATGGTAAACCCGATTGATTATGTGTGTCATTGAAAGTAAGAAAACAGACAGACAAAACTCCTTTTGGTGATATGCTCGCGCGAATATTGATTATGCGATAACAAATTTTTGTTGGTCGTTTTTTGATAGGCCTCAAAACATAAAATAAAAGAACTAAAAAATTTTATTGCCATAACTTTCAACAATGGAAAGATTTGTAATGAATTTTAATGATGCATCATGTGTGGAACATTAAGATATGTGACAATGAATAGATCAAAAGTTACTTTGCATTATAGCACCATGACCTTATACATATACTTATCGTATTTGTATGCCTATGGATATAAAATCGGCTAATTATGTGTTATACTTGGATTACCTACCAAATTTCTACTTGCGTATTTAAATAATAAAGATAATTCCGTATCCGGTAGTTAGTATATAGTTTTGAATTCATAATTTCTACTATTTCCGATAAGATGCCTTGTCATTTGTCGGTTTACCGATTCAATTGTTTTATTTTGATACGCCTGCCGTCCTATCTATTCCATTGACGTCACAGACATTATGAATGAATTATGGTGAGCTATATAACTAACAGGGGTGTAACAAATAAATATTTCAGACCATCATGTCATACGCATTTCCTTTTGTAACTTCGTTCTGATTGGTTACCTTTTTTCAAACTGATTCAAGTGTTTTAGGGATTTGTTAGAGTAACAATAATTAAATAACTTTTGTTTTTTTGAAAGTTTTACCCGCATCCATTTAGAATTTGATTGCTATAATTTCAGCTAAATCTACTTCAAAATTCAAATTTTAAATCATTGTGGTTACACTTCACCAATACAAGTTTCAAGCCACCATATATATGAATTAAATGACCACCTTCGAGTATTGTTGTTGCCATGTCGGTTTACTATGTTAAATACCAAATCAATCTAGAATGTATGCATAACGTGTGGCATAACGTTTTTCTGGATCTATCAGAAGCATAAACGTTTAAAGTTAAACCGTCGTTAGTTATATTTGGATTTTAAACTGACGCGTCTCATCAATCAAATTTTTTATTTTATCTCGGAAATGGTATATATTATATATATATATAAATGTCACTTCTATATTTTAAAATTTTAATTTTTCGAAAATGCAAGCTGGAATTTTGTGTATTATGGGCCAATAGTAAGTCGTGAAAAAGTTCAATGCGTGCTGCCATGGGCTTAACGTTTCCATGTACTGAAAGATCATGATTTCTGTCTTAAGAACTCATTTCGAGAAGCGTTTTCATAATTGCAGGCTAAAAAGCAATACATGGCATAATTATCCGATAGTTTCAACTGAGTTTTAAATAAGAGGTTTTTTAGATTAAAAAGCCAGCATCTACCTTACTAAATGGTACTTTCCTAATTTCTTGAATTTAATTTCTACCGGTGAAAATTTTTCAAAAAATTTATTATGAAATTTTAAATTTAATAATAATTAAATTATTAAATTATTTAATAATTTGTAGATCATATTTTAATATTTTAATAATTTTATTAAAAAGTAGATCATATTTTAATACCAGTGCCAGTAGGAATTTTATGAACGCCTAATAATTTAATGCTACTACCATTGGAACTCAAGGGATTACTGCTAAACAAATCATTAAAAAAAATTCTCTCAATATTGTTTCGTATCGATGTGCAATTAATTACATTCTCATTTGGATTTAATGACGGAGCATCTAAACAAGCGATTAGTAAATGTACCGAATTTCGTTTACTTTTTTATTATTTAACAAATTCGGCCACCAACCATGAAGTTATAATTTGTTTATAAGCTTTTCCAGGCTTATCAGTCATCCTATCATTATTATTTCGTGTTTTCATATTTCTATGTTAAAATTCAGAAAACATAGAATTCTAGGTTGAAGTTGTAAATGACCGACACTCCTAAAAATAACATAAAATCATTTATATTAGTAAGTGACACCCTAATTTATATATATATTTATATATATATATATATATATATATATATATATATATATATATATATATATATATATATATATAGATAATTAGAATATTTATTTAACTATATATATGTATAAAAATAAGACAATAATTGACAGCTAACACAAAATGTCATACACTTTACTATAGTATAATTAGTTATACAAACATAAAAACAATAATTAAAAATAAATAAAATATTAATAATTAATATACATATAATATATCAAATTATAATTATATAATTAAATTTATTAAAAATTAATTTAAATTGTTGACGTTGTTATGTTAAATTAAATGAAATTAGATAAATGCAAAAAATAAAATAAAAAATTATAAAATGTGTTGAAATCATACAAAAACTATATAAATGTTTTAAAAACTAAATTAAATTAAAATTCAATAATTATATATTTAATTTAAAGTGAAAATACATTTTTGTTATGTTTTAATTATTTTGACAGTGTTGCATGACAATAAAATGTTACATATTATATGATTTAATTATTTAAAAAAATTAATTTTTAATAAATGTGGTTAAATAAAATTAAAATTATAATTAAAATTAAAATAAATTACGTATATATCTAGATGTTATAAATTTACGAAAATGCTAATTAATATTATTTTGTAAATATTTAAAAAAAATTTAGAGATAATTTAATTAAATTAATGTAACAAAAGTCATCCAGATCATGTATCAAAACTAATTAAAATTAATTTTAAAAATGTAAAAAATAAATAAAATTTAATTGTGAACAGGAATAGCTTAAAAAATTTTATTTGATTTTTTATAGAATTTATTATTTCAAAGATGTTGGTAGCAAGAAATTGTATTTTCTCATGTGTTTACATCTCATGAAGGGATCCAGGGCAGCCTGGATTTAATGAAACCGATAACGTCACAATCTTCGAAGAGTTGTCTAATCTCAAAATTCACCCTATAATCAGAAACTGGTTTCCAACGACTTTTATAAGACTCCAGATCGATCGTATCTTTGGTCATGGTTATCAGTCGCAAAATTTGCACTGGAGATGCTCCTAAATATCGACAAGAACGAAGTCTTAAGTGTATTGATTTTTAATCTAAGTCGTCTGGCATCTAAGTCGGTCCAGCGGTATGATAATAAATGATATCATATTCGGCCTTCGAGCGAGCAGAACTATATCTCTATTTGCGTAACCAAATTTTTTCCTTATCACGAACTCAAACGCCAGATTTAATATGGTATAGATGCGAATCCCCCAGCCACACCTGATGTTATCGGGTTATGTTATTGGACCGTAAATCCTACTACATTATGATGGCCGGAGTAGTATAGAGATTGAAATGGTTGGTGCTATCTTGGATGCCTCTTCCTTACCATCTGAGAGTCCTTTGTGTGCCGTTCATAAAACAAAGAGTTTTATGAGAGAGTAAATAGTTTGCCGCTAGGCAATGGGTTTTTAATAGCCATTTACTCGCCATGTTGCTTGGAAATCATTAGCATCAGAATTAATCAGAATTTACTTGAAAAACGGAACTTTTTATTTTTCTAATAAACTACTTACTTGCAACAAACAACCAATATCGGGACTTTATTCTGGTCATATATCCTTTATTTGCAAAATTATTTATTTCCTAGATGCGTGCGTTGACCTATGTTAAACCTATATAGAGTTTTAATTCCTTCCATAATGTTTTCTATTATCCAAATTCCAAACATCGATTCGATAATAATGTTCAAAAATATGATGTAACTTTGCAATGAATGAAAGTAACGGGATTAAACTGTTACCCCTTCAAAATACAAATCAAAAAATGCAGTTGCAGTTTGGTGAGAGAAAATTAAACGTTTAGTTGATTTGATCGTGTTCAAGTTGTGTTTGTGAATATTGCGTGTTACAATAAAATAAAATATAAATTTGGAATAAAAAATTAATTAAATTTGACTGAACCAATAACGGAAGCAACATCATCGGTTTCAACCGATAAAATCGTAAGTTTTTGTCAAAATACCTATTTAAGTGATGAGGTTATATTTTAAATTATTTGTTAAGGTCTTGTTTAGTGCATAATTTGATTTGTGTTTGTTTGCTTAATCAAAAAACATTGTTTGCTTAACAACATTCACTTGACAATGTGAGCATTCTCAAAGCTAATGACAGTTTATCGGTTGTGTTATATTATTTTTATTTTTGACTTCAAAGTGTCGATTTAACTGATATATTCAATCAGAGTAGAAACGAGCCAACAGATTTTGTTAAGTTTAATTATGAGAACGTTGTGGGTTTTTTCACCCCAGACACGACTATTTTGTGGCATATAACAAAGCCATTAAGGTGAAAATATGCTTCACCGTTTTAAATGATTTTGGTCGAAAAATCAGCATCCACTTGTTGATGTTCAGTAATCCATTCAACGCTCCATTTTAACTAACCCTAAGCTCTCAGTTGTCCAATTATTATTTTTCAGAGTTGCCAATAATTTACTGCATTAAAATTTTGCGTTAATTTTAGGACACCCAGTACTTGTTAACAATTAAAAAAGCATTTAAACGTAAGAAAAATTAGGGTTTTAAGTTAACTAAGGTTCCACTTTTAGATTAGTATAAATTCCCTAAAGTCATGAAACGGTTAATTTAAATTGAGCAAATAACTGATTTTCTCGTATCACAACTGCCGGACTGATTGAGTTGAGTGACTTTAGTACAAATTAAATATTTAAAAGAGAAAATATTAAAAACCTAAATGGTTTTGGAAATTCGGTCTACATAAAAGCTCATGAGATTTCTAGTTTGGCCAGAAAACGTTTAAAAATTCAAGCCAGTTCCGAAGAACTTGGATGATTTTTTTTCAATATTAAAATATTTTTTAATCCAAATTTAAAATAAAAAAAAGACAAACAAAACTACTATTAGAAAAGGGTTGTAATTTCGCAGTATTAAGAATGTAAATCAAGCACAATACACAATTAAAAAGTTGACACTACAAACAAGCCGCATTGATGTTTCTGTTTTTGTGCTATTTGGACGTGATTAAGTTTATAAGGTACGTGCATGATTAAAATATTTAATTAATTTATTTATTTTATTTGTTTATTTGAAATTTTCTTTTTTTTCTTTTATGTTTAGAAGGATTCAACACAAAATGGGATAATCATATTGATGGCAGCATCGTCAAAATATTTAAGAAATTAATTATTTTTAATTTTGACAGATCTTGAAAGTTGAAACGTTCCGGGAATTTAATTTTTTCACTGTGAATTAATTAAGAATTATTTTATATTATTATTAAAATATTTTAAATAAAATAATTTTTAAATAAAAAAAAAATGTTTTTTAATTGAAAATTATATTCCTGTTCCGTAATGTGTGCATTCCCATTATTAAAAAATGCATATAGTTTTGTGTAATTTTTTCCTTCCCAATTACCGAGAATTTACTTCAATTTGCTTGTAAAATTAAACGTCAAAATGTTGAATTTTAATACATATTGTTTAAGATTACATTTTTAATGTAATTTTACATACTGATTTAAACTGATGTACCTGCCTTTTATTACTGATATTGTCATAAAGAAGTGTTTCCCGATTATAATGGCAATTTACATGAACCTAAAGAAGTTGCAATAATTGCAAGGATATCAGAAATATTTATTCTTTGCTTAAAACTAAACTAAATTCATAAATATACTATGCTTTTCTGGTTTTTCTTGAACAGCTTTAAAATCATGTTAGATAATCTGCAGATTGCCGATTGCTTGGTGGTAGGGAAAATTACATAGAAAACCAAAATAACATAATTAATACATTTCATGATTATAGTGCTTATATGATTGAAATTCTTAAAAAAGGACGATGTGGGCAAAGGCTCCAAAAGCGAGACATAGAAAAAAGGGATATCCAAAGTTTAGTTTTTAACGAGACTGGAGGACTTAACTACATTTAAACAATTTGTAAAACTCCAATTTTATTGCTGCAATGATGGTATAAAAATGGCAATAATTACCTTAATAGATTTAGCATTATGTATGTATTGTGAAAACGTGCTTATGATTATCTGCATTGGCCTTCCCGAAGTCAAATTCAATTTAAACACCTTAAATCATTTTACAAATTATTTATGCTAATCCCTTCCATATTAAAGTTATACATATTTTTGAATACAATTCTTACCATGAGTCCAATTAAATCGTCTTACATTTTTATCGTTAACAACACAATTGCCCTAATGATATTAAATTAGAAGACAATTATATCATACTTTGCCTATAAATATATCTACGTATGTAGAACTATCTACGAGTACCACATACAACTACTAAAAAATTTAATTTCATTTAATTTACCAAAAAAAAAAAAAAAAAAAATCCATAATTCATCTTATTAAAAATAGAATTTTGCGTATTTTAAAAAATAAAATTATTTTTAAATTCCATAACTTTTAAAATATGTTAATTTTTTTTGTAAACTTTTTAAATTAAAATTAATTTATTTCGAATAAATATATTAAAGTAATGATTTAGATTTTCTTTTAATTTTGTTGTTGTTGTCTCTATATATGTACGCGTACTATTCAACCAACCAACCAACATAAAGAATTAATTTTTGTTTTTCGTCTAAATTTAGGTCAAATAAGATTTTCTAACTAAATTCCAAAATTACATCTAATATTTTGTCCATATATAAGTACATTACTTAAATAACATACACGACGATCGTCGTCGTAGTGTCATATACATATGGACTTCTAAATTATAATTATTAAGACTCGTAATAAACAATTTGTGTGTTGTATCTCCGTTGATTGATTTGTTTCCGTTTGATTTTAAGTTTTGTTATTGTATTGTACCACCGAAGAACCTACGCGAGTTTTTTTTTTTAAACATACATATAGGTACAGCGGGTCGTACTCTCTGTATTACAAATTAACCAACCTACGAATTATGATTTCTTTGTGAATATATCGAAATTATACTGTAGACGTTATGCTCAATATGATTCGATTTAGTGTTGCTATTTGTGCAACTCAATTGAATATTACAGTCGAGTGTAGATGGGATTTTTTTTTAATTTGTATTTGAAAATGTGAAACTTTTTAATTAGTTTTGTAGTTTTTGTTGGTGTTTTTCTATTGATGTGGCTTAAATAATTTTCTTGTGTGGGAATATAATACCGAGATCAATTAAATTAATTGACTGATTGATAATTTGTTGGTTTGTGGTTGGGAGTAGAAATTATAATTTTTACTAATTGATCGTTAGTTTATTTATATACTCGAGAACATCTAAACGAACTGTCAACTAAAACAAAATTGTAAAAATGGTAAAAAGCACATTTTTATAGCTTATACTATTTGCTACATGAGCTTTGTGTATATTTTCTATAGAACTGTAAGCTATATATTTCGAAGAGGTAGCGAATTTTGTTTACCTTCTGTACTAATTGTGTTATTTTATTACTTAGTAAGAAGCTTAGTAAAAAAGATTCATCAGGCTTTATTTTTGTTTTTTTAGACAAAGCCTACTTTTAAAGGTACGATAAAATATTGTATTTTTTAAGCGTATCTATATTTGACCCTATTTAATCCATTTTTTGAACTTGCATTATAATTCCGACTTGCATTATAATTCCATTATTATATCCATATTTCTCTGGAGGATCTAAAATACTTCAGTTTCGGGAACTTTAAATATTCAAAGTTTTAAAGATGTTCTTTAAGAGAAACGAAGATAGTAGCTTGAAAGATAATGTCTACGATCTAAGAAACCATAAAATATGTAAAAGTAATTGTTTGTAAATTAAATGAACTGCAAAGGTTTTCGAACAATAAACGTTTGTTGAACTATAGCAGACAGCTTCACGCTACTTAGGCTTAAGAGTATGAAATCTTTTAAAAAGCAAATATTTGTGAATCGGATATGTACATTTTACAGTAGTATCTCAGCCACCCAAATTGGATCATAATTATTTGTGTTATTAAAGCTATTATTGGTACATCCATAAGGTTGTAAAGTGTAGTTCAGTTCATTGGAAATTTCCGAAAAATATCAGTTAGTTAGAAATCCTAAAACATATAAACTATGGTAGGGAGTCTTCGATACAGAACTTCTCGTCTAAGGAAAAAAACCAAATGGAAGCTGCAAGGAAAAAAATCATTAAAGAAAATAAGATAATAATACGAGATGACTTGACTCTTTCAACTTCTATAGTTTTAGTTGCCGATGAGTTTTCGTAATTACAATCGAAACTTTAAAAATCAACAACTCTGATTCTACATTATATACATAATACTACTATTGTTTGTCTGGAGTAAGGTTTGGACATCAATAATGAAGATAAATCAGTACCACTTCAAGGTGGGGCTTATTGTTGGCATGATACAGTTCTATAGCGAATATTTTGAAGAGAGCAATTTAAAAATGTTTTCTTCAAAGGTTCAACAATATCAAAGCAGAATTTTGAGGTTGAAAATTTTCTAATTCAACAAAGATGAAAATAGTTTACGTCAAAAACCAAGATAGCAAATTGTACGGGACTATCAACTTTGAACCGAAACATTTGATCATCAAGATAAACGCCTCTGAGGAGATCGTTACTAAACTCCAATCATGTCTATATATATCCTATATATTAATTTTAATTTTATTTGCTAAATATTTACAGCTGAAATACCTCATATTGATTTTTGGAAACTACATTACACCGTTACCTCTTTAATTTTTATTGTATACTTCCGAATCCACAGTGAATTTGATGGGGTCAACTCAGATGACTAATTCGCTAACTAGAGTGTATTAAAAAATATTCGAAATACTGCTTACAAATAATTTCGTAATAAAGCACCGTATAGTACTAAAATCGTAATTCATACGATGAATTCAGAACCGAATAAATTTAAATTACATACTAAAACGGATACCGATAGAAATCGGGGTTGTTAAATCGCCATGAATTTGGATAAATCATTTTTCATTTCTTCTTTCTACTACTAAATCTAAATCTTAGCCTCTCAAGCATAAATAAAATCTAAACATGTCAAAATCTTTCTAAAACTTTGAATATGAATTATTAAAGTTATACATTTAAAAAATGTATTTATAATGAATGTGCACAACCGCAAAAAAACTTTATATAATAAAATTCTCAGACTCTAATTTAGATTTCCGCACATGATGATGAATTACCTTCGAGCTCAAAGTATTCGCTATATAATTTGCACCTTGCGATTTTCTAATCATCGCACACACAATAAATCCACGGTACACATACAAATAAAAATAAAAATTAAAAATGTTAGAACCAAAATAGAAACAGAAACAACCTTGAAAAGTTTTTGTTTAAGTCAACAACCTTATTTACCATATATTGCATTAAATAAAAAAAAAAAACAAATAAAAATTCAATAAAAAAAAAGCTTAGTACTCTAATTCAACAAAAACAAGAGCAAACAGTAATATATGTACTAAACTTTCGATTTTCCTCATACACCCGAAATTATCGAACGCAAAAACCCATAAAGTTTGAGTCGCATTTCAAATTCTTAATTTTAGTGTATACATTTCCTATATACATTTCTGAATATGTATATACTATATGTATATATACATGTTTATATATAAAGTTATACATACATCCACCGGTAGATAACACACACCATTTGAAAACCCCAAAAGCCAGTATGTAACAACAAAAATAAAAAATCTTATATTAAAAAACAAAAAAAATTCTATGGCATTGAAAATGCCCGATTTTTGTGTAGTTCAAGGAAAAATTTTTTAGTAACAGTCGATTAGTATTTCTGTTCGTCGATGTCGCGTTTCAAATTTGTGTATTATAAATTGTGTATTTGAAATATGTTAGATACGATGACGAGACGCGACTTTAATATATTATTATGTATATACGACATAATATATACGCATATACCGGGTGGTCCTTCTATAAACTGATTATGCTTGATTAAGTAACTATTGGAAAAAATTAAGGTGCAGCCGTTGAAAACAAATAACTTTTATGGTAGAAGTTGATTATATCTTGATGACAGATAATCTTAAACTTCCAGCGAGAGCCTCTTTTTTTTAAAGTTGTTGGTGAAATAACTCCGCAACAAGATACCCAAAAATTGTTTATAGGTAGCTTACATCAAAATATAAATACACATAGTACTACCATCATTAGAAAAAACAGTTTACCCATTGATGTGCCAGATGTCGGGTCGATAGAATATCGTTTTATTTAGTATAAATATATAACATTTAGGCGATTATACATATACAAATATTTTGATTATTTTAAAATGATACCAGTAACGACATCTATCACGTCAATGGGCTAACATACCAATAATGTGTATTTATGTTATGCTTACATCTTAGTTTATTTTAAAACAGGATCTATACGGATAGCAATATCTATATAATCGGGTCATTATATAGCTTAGTTAATCGGGCAGATTATTTATATTGTCAACTAGTAAATAAATTAACTCTCATTTTTAATTTCTATTAAGAATGCGCCAAATCTAAGAGAGACATTTTTTTCTTGTAATGGCTTGTTTTTTACACTTCTTTTACTAAAAATAGCCACCTTTGGAAACCTCTTTTTTTCTTCTTAGTGAATAATGCAAGTAAGGCTCTTCAATTACATTTTTTAACATTAATAAAAGTCTTCCTGCCTATAATTATAATCCCATCAAATTCGTCGTTTAATTGAGTTTATTAAAATCTTTAGTCTCGAACCCCGACAATTTTGGTTTCGGGTTTAGATTCAGGGTCTTGCACAACAATAAATTGGATTCGGGTTCAGGTGTGGGTTCGACTTCATTTGTTTTATTAATTTAAATAAATTTCATTTAAAAAATTATCTATGGAATTTCCATTCAATTGTGTACGCTGTGCCGCTAAAATATAACGCTAAATTACGGGCAGAAAAAGTTCACTGTATATTGACCTGTGCTGTTGCAATAGCAAGGACGATCTAAGCAACTTCGTATAGAAATAGAATATTCAATTTATCGTTTTCCCAGAGCTGCAAAACATTTGTTTCCTTTTAAACCCTTCAAAGCTACTTTAAACTTCCTCAAGATTTCTTCCAACACGCAAAAATTATTTTTATCATCCGATGAAATGGAGAATATTCTAGAAACATCAATATTTTCCCCAATTGTTTCCCGAAATTGATTGTTTTTGTATTTTTGAAAAGAAAAATTAACTTGAACTCGAACCCGAATTTTGATTTGGTTTGGTTTCGGGTTCAGGTTTACAAAATTATGAAAACATCTCTGAACCGGAATGGGTTCAGTTCGGGTTCGGGTTCAGTTACGGTTCGAAAACCTGTGTTAAACTATATGATAACGACATCACGTTTGACAACTCATAAAATAACCGTAAAACCAACCAGAAAAAGTAATTTATCATGCTGTGGAATATTTTTGGTTTTTCCCCGAGTTACATAAAAAACCATTATGTTATATTTTTTGTGAGGTTATACTCGTAACCGTTATTTAAATTTGTATAATAAGCTTATCCAAAACCAACAAAAATGTATTACAAGCCTGATTGTTGCATCGAGTACGCAGATACTATATTGGTGACATCGGGCTAGTGTATTGTAGGAGCTTTTGAGCTTATCCAAAAAATACTACTAATCTATTCAATCCTAGTTATACAATTGTGTAGATAATTTAGCGTATGGGAGTTTACATTTGATCAAATTCATTTGATGTGATTGGCACCAATATAATTCGTAAATATAATTGAAAACTCTTTCTTGCCGACTGTATTTAGATTCTTTCCAATATATAGCAGTTTAAGCCATCTTGAGTTTTTCTGTATGTCAGGTTTATGATGTTGATTAAGAAACAGGTTTTCGTAGAATGCGTATTTTTTGATATACCCATTTGTCTATAAAGAGAAAAGCAGCTTATCAAGCTGAAAAATTAAAACTAATACAACAATTTCGGTTTCGAAGATTCTAAATTTTAATAATTTATTTCAGTAATCATTGCATTATACTTCCACTCACATTAAATTCAGAGAAAAAATATGTACAGTGAGAATTCTTTCTTTAGTGAGAATTTTTAAGAAAATAATTGAATTGTATAACTATGACTATAACATAAAACAACTGCAGCAATAAGCAATGCACGGTTGATGGATATTTTGATTGTAAAATTTAAAAGTTGGCTAAATATTTTAAAATGTCTCAGATAGAACTATCCAGAGTAAAATGTTTTTAATATATGAAGCAGAACAATGTTCCGTAATAAAAAATATAGCTTTTCTTTAAAAAAAGAAACAACACACTTTAAGAGACCCACCCTGTATTTATATATATATATATATATATATATATATATATATATATATATATATATATATATAATATATATATTTATATTAATATATATATATATATATATATATATATATATATATATATATATATATATATATATATATATATATATATATATACATTTATATTTATTGGGCAGAAAATGTTGCGTCTTTTAATTGCGTAGAGATAATATCATTATATACTCGTGCTTCGAGATTTTATAAATCGAATTATCAAATTCGATAATTTGGCGCTTATCAATAAATTTATGCGTGTAAAATTCGTATTATGCTATAGTTGAATTACTTGAATATTTCCTGTTTTATGATTTAAAATTTTAGTTAATCGAAACAGGTTTTAGTATATGCGAATCGACTAGACGCGACACACTATGTATTAAGATTATCGTACGATCACATTTGAATTTTCAAGGTATTCGGATTTAAAATGTTTTATGTTTATGCGCAAAATAATAAATGATTCGTTATCTAATGTGTGTGAGTGTGTATGAGTATGGTGCTTACTGCTTATATGAACCAAACGAATTACACGCAATTTTGATAAATGATTATTTATGATGATAAATGAATATGTAAATATATACCAAATAAAATGTTGTTGGTGCAGACATTTGAACCTGACAATTAAATGCCGTATACGATTTTGGTAACGAGTTAAATTTTTGTTTTTTTTTTAATCATGTTTATGTATATTACATATTGTGCGGATAGCGCCATTTTAAAACTGACCAGTACAATATTTTGAATGTTGTGAAGACTTGGATTTTATTTTTATGTTTACTTCTTTGACCCAGAATTGTTAAAAAATATCAAAATAACTTATAAGGCAAAAGCATGTGTCATTGTCGTAGTGTTGATAGTTGGAATTACGTCACGTCTTAGTCACCGTTTATTTATACTAAATAATTTCTTTTTGCCTTTTCCCGGGATGTACCAGTCAATTATTAATGTAAACATGAGCCCACGAAAAAAATGGCATCTGATATTTGGGGAAAATATAATTACTATTCAATCATAACATAGCAACTTTAAAGTCTGATAGAGAAGAAAACCGAACAAAACTTTGGCCCGGCTAACACTACGATCGAAGGTACTAGCTTTGGTAGTAAAGTCATTAAGGAATATTTGGAACCAAAATTGTACCCATTGTGTTATTGTTACAAATTTTCTAATCTATACTATACAATAAATCAACGATATTTGTCCAATACCTAACTGAAGAAGTTCTTTTTGCACAACATCCATTTCTGCGGTAGTTATCATTACTAAAATTGCGGTCTGAATGATGTGAGAAAGTTAAGTTTTAGCTGCAGTATATTCTCTGATCATAAAGGCTATATATTAAAATTTCTGGTTGTGATTCCTTGTTGTATAACATTCCTTTTGGGATTTCATAGGAAATTATCTGGGACCGTTACTTTTATAATTTACTTTAATGTTGTCGTAAAAGTATAGTTCATACATTTTCTTTTTAATTGCTGAAGATGGGAAATTTATAGGCTCACTATTTCAAGTTTAAGCCTAGAAATAATTAATATTACGTACCTCGTTGATTTGCGCAGTTTTTATTTTATTTGTAAGATAATCGGCCCATCGGGACAAATGCCATAAATTACATTAAAAAAAGAAATTGCCTGTATCTTAAATAATTGATGGGCGCACAACTCAACAAAGATTTAGAGTCTAAAGTGTTATGGGGTCAAATTGCTCATGGCAAGATCGGAATAATATACTCGTATTTTCTGATTGTTTATCGAATATGCCAGTGCCTTTTAATTTTAAAGCGATTTACTTGCTCATCCCACGCGATATCTGAGATATCTGAAGTAATAATGAAACCCAGATTACTTGCTTTATATTTCCGGGCGGCTATTATTTTCTGACAACAGTTTCTATTTTTTGGGCCTAAATACATCCCCATTTTCTTGACATATGGGAAGTAGGCATAAATTCTGTTCCACGTCATGAGAGTGATAGGAGATTAAACTTTTGTATTAAATGAGCTTTATATCACAACTTTTCAAAACGATGCAGGTATTTTGGATGCGAAATGTGCTCGTTATAACCTTATAAGCAGTTACCTCATAGTATTTAGCTCATTGCGGGGATTCGGTATATATCAATATTGCTTTAGTAATCTCTATTTTTTAGATTTGGATGAATTTAAACAAAGACTGTTGGATTGAGCGCACTTGGTAATTCTATGTAGATCTTCATTAATATGTGAAGCTATAAGATTAACTAATGTCGGTAAACTACTTAAATAAACTTGAAAGTCATTGGCATACAAGTGATATTTAAAATAAGAAATAATCTTCGCTATACGTCTTTAATAAACATCAGAAATAATAAAGGACCTATAATACGGAATCTTGAGGCACACCACGCAAACTTTCAAGAGGGCATGATATATCATCATTTAACTTAACACTTAAAACTTGGCTTACTTAATGCCCATCAGATTTCACTAGCCAATAATTGAGTAGTGAATGACACTTAGGGTCAATACTAAGGTAACTTATAGTCAAGTTATCTATATGTACATCTACTTTTGGACGGTTTTCTTTTTCACATTACGTCTGGATTGCAGACAATTATTATACAACTAACTTCAGACTTATTACCACGCAATTCTGTACAAAGTGTCTCGCTTAGCAATTACAAGTATGCCCTCCATAATCCAGAAGATAAATGATAGTTTCCACCAATTTGTTTACAGTCATTTTATCATACTCGGTTCCGAAATAATTAGCCTTCTGATTTTAGTTCAATCATCTGCATGTTTTGAGCATATACATATGAAACTCTGATAAGAATCGATCACCCAAATTCGTGAGAATATTTTAGTGCATATTACAATTCCAGTGAATTAAGCTCAATGTCTAAAATCCCACACACAAAAAAAAAATAATAATTTTTTTTTACAACTTGGTCACACCATTAATTCTTGTCTCTAATCCACACACTGTGTCTGTTGTCTGTATCAATATCTACACATTAAATTATATTCGTACATGTAATGTACAAATATTTAACATTTGCTAAATTAAATCAATAAATATCATAATAATAATAAATAAAAATTCCTCTGTATAAAACTATTTAATTATTAAATAACATTTTTAGCCATGGTCAAAGTCATGGTGTAAGCACAAACTAAATCGGCCAATTTCAAAAGATTATTTTTATAAATAATAAATGATTATCTTTCGTTTACGAGACATATTAGAAATAATATTAGAACAATTTATAATTTTTTTTATAGGTATACGCATATATGTATGTACATAATACATAATATAATACATGCTGTTACTTAGCAGGTAAGCTTATATCGGTTTTGACATAAGAACCGATTTTATCTAATTTATTTATTAAAAACTTATTCGAATTAGATAAATGGCGATTTTACGCAATCGCTAAAAAATGTTTAGGTACTCATTTAAAGATTAAAATGATTGGATAGGCTAAAGATGTAAAAAGAAGATATTATGCTTATATTGTCAATACAGTGTGCTTTTTTATGTACGTATATATATGTTTAGCAAAACTTTTTTAAGTTTTAAGTCGTTTATCATGTTAACTTTATTTTTTTGGTCATTGATGATTTTTTGACCAATTTAAACTGATTACAAAAAAAAAATAAAAAATAAATAAATTATGTATGTAATCAAATTCTAAGAATCCGAAGGACCACACTAACTATACACCACACAGATTGTTGACATACATGGAAAAAAATATTTCAGGTTTAGTCCAATTCTAAGAATCCGAAGGACCACACTAACTATACACCACACAGATTGTTGACATACATGGAAAAAAATATTTCAGGTTTAGTCCAAGGTTGTGGTAATGGACTTGATATTGATGTAACCGCGCGTATATATACACAAAAAAAAACGTTTTAAAATTTATTCATCAATAGTTACAAACTATACAAAAATAAATTAAAAATTCTAATTTAGCCAATATTTTATTTAGTTATTTTAAATAAATGTATGTTTATGCTATCGATTAGCTTAATTTTAAAATTAAAAAGCTATCGCCACTCATTATTTAATCACATTATCGTCTGTTGTACGAATTATGCGGAAAAAGGTAACGATTAGTTGTATGTTATGCGTATGATTTTCAATGTTTGGTGACGTCATGGTATGTATATATATATATATATATATATATATATATATATATATATATATATATATATATATATATATATATATATATATATATATATATATTATACAGACATACATCAATCGATCTGTTTCACACCTTAACTCGCAAATGCTAAAACAGGCAGGCACTTAAAGTTAAAATACTATTTTGTTTAATAACAATTTTAGCAACCATACGTTAATTTTAGATCTCTTAATTTAGGCTAATTACTTATCCTACCTGATCGAAAAGACAAAAAAGAGCAAACATTTAATTTATCTTTAGAATTATTTAACTTTGACGAAATGAAACGGTGACACAATGGTTTCGAAAAAATATATCTCTAAAAATTATTCCTATATTTGAAACTCGGCAAAACCAAGTTGGCATTTATTTTAAAGCAATATATGACTATATATTTTAAAACGAATTTAAGAGACGTTTTGAATGCACGAAGTTTACTTGTTTGCGACTCTGTTGATTTTTCTCTTCAAAAGGCCGAGTCAATGATAAACTAAAGAATAAATACTAATTTTAAAAAAATATTTTGCTGCAGAATACTTTGCCTCACATAATTTTGACGATATGGACCAAAAAAAAATTAATCAGGAAATTCATGAAATCGTAATTATGATCCGATTAAAATGGTTCATGAATTTCCAAGTTAAAAAAATTATTTCTACATGTCTCATCCCATTCTTTTCTCCCCACTGCTTAAAATCTTAAAATTTAAATTTTAATCCAAATAGATATGTTCTAAATTTTTGCAAACTATTTACTTCCGCCAATGTCTCAACTCGAAACTATGCAATTTTCACTCTGCTACCATATTTTTCCTACGATAGTACAATATCGGGTAAATTTTTTTTCCTTCCCTTCTTTCTGAATCCTGCATATGCGTCTGTATGCAAGTCTGTTTCCGCTTTATGCAAAAATATTCTCAAAACTGGCTTCTATTCTCAGTGGCCAAAACTCCTCTTCTTGTTCTTTTTCCCATACAAACTTATTATTTTTTATTACCACCAAAAGTGGTGCTATTCAAAATAAAAGTAAACTTTCCAAATTGCCCTACTAATTCGACAAACCTCTGAATCTCTGTAACACCTTTTGGGCTTACATATTGAAAAGTTTATCCAATTCTCCTAATGCCCCTCTATTGTCTTTGGCGCTACTATTATGTCATCCATAAAACATACTACGTCTTCACTTTCTGCGAAATCTGCTAATACCCTATCCATGTATCTTATAAATGCCACCAGTGCATTAGCAAATCTAAAATGTACCTTGTAATACTTGAAATGTTCTTGTAGTGTCCTTGTTTTCTAAATCTACATGAAAATATTGTTTTCACTTCTTTATATCGTCTTCTATTACTGGCATTGGGCAGTGTTTTTTTCTACTAACTCGTTTAACCTTCGATAATCAATGCACATCGTTAGTCATTCGTCACTTCTCCTAATTACCCCCTTCCTTAATAATTCCTTCACATATTCGTATTTCCCATTTTTGATTTTTCTATTTCCCTTTACGTAATTCTTTACAAAAATCTCTACATTCTTTTTATCAATTTGAGTAGCGCTCCTTCTTCTTAATCCCACTCATCACCTTTCTCTTCTGCTTCTATCTTACAAATATCTAGTTGTTTTATTTTTTCCTCGTCTTTCTATTTCACTCATTTTCTTTTTTACTTTCTGACTTTTCTCCTTTAATTCAAACGATTTATCGTTGTTTCTACCTTTCTACCTCTGCTGTCACCTCGCCTCTCTCAACCCCTTGCAACCTGCGTCCCCAATATGGTCTTGATATCTCATGTCTTTACTCCTTCCACGACCCTGGATGATTCAATATACGTTCAACTCTACTCCTTCTCGATTACTTCCTATCGCAGTGCAGTCCGCTTGTGCCTGTCCTCTTCTCTAACATATCTAAAGCAAATTAGGTTGCTTCTATTTGTCTACCTATTGATCGAACTTTTCTGTTGCTATTAATCAGTCAACATATCAACCTTACAAAAGGTTCAATAAAATATATTGTGGTAGTCAGATTGTGTGGACTGATACCAAGTGAAAGGAAAGCAAGGAAAGTTTGAAATAGCATAAGCTCGAAATACTAACATCATTAGTGATAACCGTTTAATAAATCCTAACACAAGATTTATTTCTAAAAATAATTACACAATTCTTTGACAGTGGTAACCAACTCACGACGTACTCTGCATAACAAATTCTGGCAAATTCGATTGAAAGTCTCTTCCGTCTGTAAAATAAAAGTGATACAAATGATATTGCGGTAGCATTTAAAAACATTTTAGAATGAGGTAATAGAATGGAACCTACATGTCTTCATTGGAGAAATCCAACGTTACAGAATATTTACCAATTATGACAAAATTAGTTCTGGATTCTTAGTACGACTTAATCTACCTAATTGGATACATGCTACAATTCAGTGGCTCTAAATTATGGGCTTTAGTAAATAATAATTCAGTTTACCATATAAGCTTTACTAAAAGTCGGGTAAAAATACTTCCTGCACGCTTTTTTCTTTATCCTAAGCAAATGAGATGTCTATTAGCCAACAAACTCAAAATCGAGATGTCTCGGAAGAAATCGTACTGCTTTGATGACAGGAATTTACGACAAGTGGTGCACAAAAAAATGTGGTTCTGGACTGTCGCCAATAAAAATTTGAATATTGGTTTCACCATCGAATATTTCCAAGTTTCAGGAAGCAACCAAGACTTCTATTAAAGAACTTATAGTAATTGAAAGAGTAATTCCTGGCGTTAGTTGATTATTATGCCACGTTTTCCTTTTCAGAACTAAAGAAATCAAATCCATTTTTTATACGAATAGTTCTGCATCATCCCTCGTTCCTTCTAAATCCCAGTTTTAATTTTAACAAATGATACATTAAATGAATAGTTGCTCTTAAGGTAGAAGTTAAAGCTCTTAACAAAGCAATTTTTTTACCGTTTCACATATATAAAATTGATGTAATTGATAGACATTTAAGGATAAATAACCTTCGTCTTGCTTAATCGTCACAAGAATAGAAAAAACTATCTAGATCCACTGGCAATACAAAGGAGAACATATTTCCTCAACTGTTTTGCACTTTGCAGTACCTCACATAGAGAGTACACAAATGACTTGATTTAAAATAAATGATGCCAAAACAGGTAGACATTTCGATGAAACCGGATATGATATAGAACACACCTGATGTTGATATAATCATACGGCAAAGTACTATAATTGCAGTTTTCATATTTTAATCCATATTTCACAATTTGTTTGCTAATATTTTTAAAACTCATTTATTAAAAACTCACATATTAGAATGCGTATCTCTCTAATTCTAAACCATTATAGTGTAACTCATTTAGTAAAAGAAGAAACTAAACAAACCTATTGCAAGCCATCATACAAAAAATGAAAAATAATTAATTACAGCTTGTGTCTTCGACGCAGGAGGCCGCAAATTTTATTCAAATCTGTCAAACGCAGACGAGTTAAAATACGAGTACGTTACATAATTTAATTTTTTTTTAGTTAAAGCAATTACTGAACATTTAAATACTCTTATGACCTACTTATTATATTCCTAAGACAACGTATAATTGAAAGAGGCATGTGGTATTATAACCATAAATCCAGATTAATGTGTCTCATTTGACAACAACACCACAAAAAAAAAATAAAATAAAAAACAAACGAAACACAAAATGACTTAAATATTTAATTTTATTTTTGTGTGTGCTGTGTATTTCGGTCCGTTTCGTTTCTGTCTTTATAAGTAACGCATGGTTCACTATCGAGGAAATGTATTTGGGAATTTGGGCATTCATATCGAGACAAAATCTAATGTTCTTATGCTTTATGTTTATTGTACTGAATTTAAAATGTTTTAGATTTGGTTTGCTTGTACTATGTTCACATATAAAATGTGGGACGAGTTTATGGGACGAATTACATAGGCAGCTAATGAAATTTTAATTAAATAATTTATGTATGTAATGCATCATTACGCACATACCTGATATGATACTTGTATTGTTGCTAAAATTTATGTTATAAATTATACATAATTTTACAGTCGAGTTAGTTATGGTAGCTTAAACAGTTCAGGTTTAAGTATCGTATAATTAAGTGAGTTTATTGATGGTATAGTCTAAAATAAAAATGTGGTGTTTTCATTTACCACTAATTGGATACTTTTTTCATAATTCTTGATATAAACGACCTATCTGAATTAACTATACGAGCAAATTAACTATAAAAGCCATGTGAGAGAAGCGACAAAATTGTGATGTAAGGCTTTACAATCATGGAATTTCTTCATACACAATAAATTTTGATTTAATTCTTCAGTTTTCAAATTTTATGAAGCCGCTTAGCTTTTAGAGTCTGTTTCTTTGCTGCTGACTACACTCGTAACTTCACTAAAGCAGGCGACCTCAACGCAAAAAATAATTGTCAGGGCTCTAAGCAGATTTAAAGAATTAAGAATTATTTGTAGCGGCTCAAGAAATGAAATGCGAACTTTGATCAGTTACCAATCCTAAATATTGGCCAATTGAAATAATCTAAAATTCAAAAACGCTCCAGGATGTGACATGATAACAAGGCAAGTAATTATAGAGCTGCCTGTACACAAGTTACTACAAATTATCAATGCAGTTTTTAGGAAAAACTAATTATACCAGACAGTGGAAAGTAGCAGAAGTAATAATCGTTCAGAAACCGGATAAGAAGTACGATATACAATCTTACTTCTTTCGGGAACTTCGAAATTGTTCGATCGAATCTCAGCAGGAGTCCTACAAGATAGTGGCTTAGAACCAGAGTATCCGATACCAGCCATTTACAAGAAACTTACATGGATAATGGTACTAATGCAACATTTGCTGACAATATTGCGAAATTGGGTTTAAAAAGGCCTAGTACAGGTAAGTGCTTGGGGATGACATTATATACCAGGTTTGGATAAAAAAACACGTTATAGAGAAGAAAGGAGAACTTATTAATTAATTAAGAAAGATGTGGAAAGATTCTGGATTGTCAGTGCAAAACAAATTGTTGCTGTACCAACAGGATGTGCTAAAGTCCATATGGACTTACGAAATACAGTTAGGGGCTGTACGGAGAAAACTAACACACAAATATTTTAAAACAAAGTCCTACATGTTATATAAAGTTAATGATCGGTGGTACATAAGGAATGATCACCTGCATAGGGATCTGAAGATAGAGACAGCATTGTTCAATAAAATAAGAAACACTCAGCCGCCCAATTTCCATCTAGTGAAATATTAGTATGTGTGACGATCTTTATCTAATCTGCATAAAATTTGTACATTTGATTCAATATTTTTCAACATTTTAATCAAAGCAAATATTGTAAATTTTTTTGTGAAATCCACCCACCAATCTTTGTCGCGATGTCGGAGACCAAAACTATACACATATATCAATTATATGATCATCGATTAACGTCAGTTAAATATTAAATTTCGTTCATCATATATGTACCAAAAATTTCAATCAAAAACATATACTCGATTATTTAATCCGCACCCGATCTGTGAGTACAAATTTATGTGATTTCTATATATTCCAATTTACTGCATTTTGTATGATTTCATAATGCGTGACACAATTACATGGTAGAAAAGTAAAAAAAAATAATCTTGCCTATATAATATTATGATAAATCACTAAGTGCATTTCAACTACCCATTTCGGTGCCACGACCGGACATATCTCAATTGAAAACTAACCATCAACATATATGTCATCATTGTATCATTTATCAATTTATGAGTCTTAAGCGGAGAGATAGTGCAAAAATATTGCATTGTTTTCCACGAAAGTCAAAAAACTTGATAATCACACAAATATCTCGCATAAAAAACGTGTTGTAGATAAATTAAAACGATAAATCATTTCGAACAGCTTCGTATACATAAAACTATTTAACTATTAACTCACAAAGATTACTATCAATTATCTCCATAGGCGTTTTGTTTACATTAATGATACACTCAGATATATATATATATATATATATATATATATATATATATATATATATATATATATATATATATATATATATATATATATATATATATATATACATTTATATATAAATGTGAAAGCCTCACATCAAAAGTGTAGTCAGTACAAAGATCGACATAAGTAGGAGCTTTCAAATGAATTCGAGATCTATTATTTTTCATTTGCACACATATTATATAAAGTCGCGAGAATACAAATTAGAAAATTAGATTTCCAAAACCAATACTACTTAGTCACAACTTTAAAACGGTTAAAAAGCGTTTTGACTTTTGTTTTCCTGCTTGCACTTTGGCTTTTGTAACTCATTTATTTACACATTGCCATTAGTTTTATTAAATTTTAGATGAACCACACTAACATTCGAAACTAAATCTGGATCATTGACTAAATCTGGAACATTGACGGATTTTGTTCGTGTTCCGTTTTGAGTTCCGGATTTGGTTCCGGAACGGGATTCATTTCCTGAACTTAATCTGGAACATTGACGCATCATGTTCAGACGCAACCGACGGATCCGTTTCTGGAATTTAATCCGGAACATTGATGGATCTTGTTCGATTTCCGGTTTAAGTTCCGTAATAACATCCGGAACCGGGTCTGTTTCCGAAACTAGATCCAGAACACATACGGATCTGTTCGAGATCCGGAGTTTAGAACACGAGACGGTTTCGTAGCATAATCCGGAACATTTTTGGATCAGGTTCCAGTTCCGTTTTAAAGTCCAGTCGTCGTTCTAAAACATGGTCCATTTTCTAAACTAAATCCGGTACATTGACGGATCTGGTTCCGGATCAGTTTCCGGAGCATAATCCGAAGTAAACTGACCTTGTTCGAGTTCCGTTTTGAGTTCCGTAGTAACATCCGAATCCAGATCCGTTTCTGAAACTAGATCCGGAACAATTACGGATCTGTTCGAGATCTAAATATTGGAGCGCGACACATTTTCGTAGCATAACCCAGATTTTTCGAAACTGGTTCCTGTTCCGTTTTAAGGTCCAGTCGTCGTTCTGAAACATGGTCCGTTCCCTGCACAAAATTCGGAACATTGACGGATGTTGTTCGACTTCTGTTTTGAGTTCCAGATTTGGTTCCGGAACGGGATCTGTTTCTGAAAGTAAATCCGGAATACTAACGGATCTGGTTCCAGTTTCGTTTAAAGGTCCAGTTCCGAATTCAGTTTCGAAACGGGATCCGTTTCGAGAAGATGGATCTTGTTCAAGTTCCAGCTTAATATCCGGGTATTGACCCATTTCCAGAATTAGACCCGGAGCACTTACCGATCTGTTCGATATTCAGAATTTGGAACTGGACACGTTTATGTAGCATAATGTCCAGTCATCCAGTTTTTAACGTCGAATTGAGTTCAGGTTTAGGTTCCAGAAAGGGATCCGATTTCGGAACTAAATACAGAAGATTGATGGATCTTGTACGAGTTCTGTTTCGAATTTCAGCTTAATGTCCGGGTCCAGGTCCATTTCCGGAAGTAGATCCGGAACATTTACGGATCTGTTCGAAATTCGGATTGTGGAACTGAACACGTTTTTGTGGCATAATCTGGAACATTTCCGGATCCGGTTCTAGTTCCGTTTTAAGGTCCAGTCGTCGTTCTGAAACCGGGCCCGTTTCCGAAACTCAAAACGGAACATTGGCAGTTCTTGTTCGAGTTCCGTTTTGAGTTCCATTTCTAAAGCTAAATCTAAATTAAACTGATCTTGTTTGAGTTCCGGATTAACGTCCGGAGCAAGATCCGTTTCCGAAACTAGTTTCGCAGTACTTCCGGAATATTGACAGATCTTGTTTGAGTTCCGGATTAGTTGGATACGTTTTTGTAATATAATCTGGAATATCTTCGGATCTGGTTCCAGTTTCGGGTTCGTTTTTGGAGTTAAGGCGGGAACATTGACGGATCTTGTTTGAGTTTTGTTTTGAATTCCGGATTTGGTTTCGGAACCGAAACTGTTTCTAAATCTGCATAATCGACGGATCTTGTTTCCGTTTTGAGTTTGGAACTTTCATATTTTTTTCCATTTCCGAAAGTAGATCCGGAACACTTTCGGATCTGTTCGAGATCTAGATTTTATTCACATTTTATCAAACCGGGTCCGTTTCCTGAACTAAAACCAAAACATTGATGAATCTTGTTCGAGTTCCGTAAGTACCATTCCTATCCAATCATTCGGTTTTGTTATATGTAACACGCTGGTACGGTGGTGCCCGGTAATCATATTGGAGATTCTTGAGATTCAGTTTTTCTTTTAATTAAGAAATAAATTCAGCTCAACGCCGATTGTCTTATGATTAATTATCCTCAGTATCAGTTAAGGCATGCATTCTCTAAACACGTGTTTAAACTATAAGCTATTGCGCGTGATTTTAACGCCTTTCGCTTTTCATCAGTCGCCTATTTATAATTTAATATTTGGTTATATTTTTCAAAGCATTAAATTTAAAAAAAAAAATCAACATCCAGTAAATGCTATATATAGTTTATTCTAGAAAAAAAGGATATATAGGGATTAACTGCAAGAAAAATTAAGTTTTATATAGGAAACCAATTCCCATTCCCAAGGAAAAGCAGAATCGGCTAACTAAAAGAACTTCTTTAGTTTTTGATATAATATAACGCACGTCATAGTGGTCCAATTTTTGAAACCTAATCAAATGCTCTCGACATTAGTATAAATACTGTTTAAACAATTGTTTAAAAATATTTAAACATTTTCATAAATCATTTTTGCATAACAATTCGGAAAGCAGTATGCCTTCACATATTTAAAAAATATAATATAATATAATAGACGTTAACGCACAACGTAGCCGATAGTAACCAACATGGTTTTACATCTATAGTCGAACTAACTTTACTTTGGAGCATCAGTCGCGGTTGCCTTTATGTTTTTAAGCGAGTCCAACAATCACTTTGGTGAAAATCCTTCGATATCAGGTTCGTTTATTAGTACTTTACAATAAAATCAAGTTCCCTTCAACCACAGTGGTCAAATAGCTTATATATAACTCCTAATTTCTATTGTTGTTGTTTAATTCATTCATATCATCACATTCATTTACACATATATATATATATACACACACATACACACACACTGACATGAACACACATGACATTAAATTCCATCGCATGCAAAGTGAAGGTGGAATAGTTTTATCACATTCCCATATCTTGTATTTCCGATTTGTACGTTAATTAAAACTAAATTAAATTATGTCGTTTAAACTACATAACTGAAAACCATTCACTGTGCTGTCGTTGTCGCCTCTGCGGTAATACAAAAAAAAATAGTTCAAATATCCAGAAAATTACCCAAATTATGTGCGACGAAGATAATAGACGAGCCGAATTTGAATTTGATTATTTGATTCAAAAGGTGGAAATGACCACTTTACTCATGAGTATGTTATTGTGATATAGCCGCCGCACGCATTAAGCGCACCAAGGTAATTTACTTTTTTTTTATATTTTTTTGAGTGTCATCTTCACATAATTTTCCATTCATAAATTTTTGTTATTTTTTTTTTAAGTCTATTTCAAAATACTGTTTATAACTCGATTCGAACGAGTTGTTGTTATTTTTATGAATGAATAATTCAATCTCGTATCATATAATGTGTAGATATATAGAAAAGTATTATTATAACAATTACACAACTAGAAAAATACAGTAATATAATAATAATAACAATAATAATAGTGGTAATGGTAGTAATAATGATAATCGTTAGTGCGGTTTTTATAGATTGTGTGTCGGATAATTGGTGTCATATATGATTTGATTTTTAATTGCTTAATAGGTACTTCACAATTTATATGTTTTTTTCAATAGTAGCTTACGTGATTGAAAGAATCGATTGGATTATCTTTATCTGCAGTTCCATGCAGTCCTTGAAAATAATATTATTTAAAGACAATAATCGGTGAACAAAAATAAATCAGCACATGCTACATTCCATTATGAAATTGAACTATTCTTCTAAGTACTTAGGCTTACATTAGACAATTTTTATTGGCTAATAGGAAGATAATCAAGGTTTTCATTTAAAAATAAAGTACTATACACTGCGATACGCCCCTATGTACTAATGGTAATTATGGTGATCCACCAGTACATCAAATAGAGTATACAAATATACGTTGCATACAATCGAAGATACTTCGCAGTAACACAAACTCACCCTGGTTTATCCGAAATACCAACATACATGATGACCTCGGTATTTTAACCATAAAAAAACGATAGTTCGAAATATTGACACGTCCCAATGATTGGCTCAAGATATTCTAAAAAAAGGCCAAAATAACCTTAAGGACCTAACAATAAAAAAATTGCAAACTACTTTTTAGCTTATTTTGTCGTAAGATTCAAGAATAAAGCCATTGATAAATTCAATTTTTATTTAAAAATAAAAATTATAGTAAGTTTTTTTATCACTAAATTTTGAGCTAAATTAGTGAATTTTATTAGTGAAAAAAATGAAATATAATCTTGTGTCATAAAAGTATCGACGACTGTCATGCTACGAGGAATACTTACGACTACTCTATTTAGACAATAGTACTAGTTGGAAGTTTTCGGAAGCTATTTAATTTCCTAAATTGGCTTAAACCATTTTTTTTGATTACATTTACTTTATGAGATTCATATATGAGCCATACTAGTTTCAAAGACAATTTGAGGATGTTGGCTCATTTTTAGTATTACATACCTTTAAAATTATTTCGGTACTGAGAGCATTGTAATCATCTGATTATTATCACAACGATCTTCGTCTGTAAAAACTAGTAACATTTATTGTTATTCGGCTTTGCTATAGCCAATATATTTTACATCATAATGCAAATGAAGAATAAAAGTTAGTGTCTTGCAACTGTCTCAAAAGTATATGCGATTTTAATTTGGTTAGATTCCAGTAGTGTATTTAGATAAACGTTTAATGAAAATGCATTTAAGATATTCCGTGTCTGGTTTTATATCAAATGATTGTTTTAACAGGACACAATTGATCATTGTTATATTAATTACGAAGTCGATGGTTTGTCTGCTCCTATTAAAATTGTCATAGTATGGGTATGTATGATGTTCTATTTTCAAAATTAATAAGTACAACTAGCTGTGGTATGTTTTTACAATTTGGCCTTGAATCTAGTTTCCGATAATGTCTTGCCATTTTGGACTGCACGGCATCGTTATAAGAAAGTCAGAGTGGCAATTTTTACGAAAACTCCTATCGCATAGTTTTGTAGCTAAATTTTTCATTTGTAAGCTTTTATAACTAGTCATTAAATAATTGTATTACTTTTGGATGACCTTTCAGGATTTATTAAGTATTACCATATGAAAAATTAAAAGTTTTTTCCCTCTTTACACAAGAGAATTAGCTTCAGGACTACGTAATGTGGTATTTCTTCGCTCTTCATTCATTGTATGGTCCACCGTCCATGCCACGAAGGGGTTAATATTTTAGCTCCCATTATTATCCTCTAGCTCAATTATCCTCTATTAGCATACAGTTCAGCATCTTATTTATTCTATTTGCTCTGCAATTTGATCGTATTAAGTTCGTTTACTCTTTCGTTTTATTTTGTATTAAAGAGACATCTATATACTGATACTGAGTATAACGAAATATACAGATTTTTTGGTGAGATTAAAATACTTTAAATGTACATGACGCGATCATGGTTAAAAGTTTGAGTTACGAATTTTATTTGGAAAATTATTGAGCTTTCAAGGTTTTCAATTAGATTAAATGTCTTTTCTAATCCTTCGGTCAAAGTCATTTCGAAGATCTTCGTTTTAAAATTCAAATAAGATATTATCATTTCGTCAGTTATGTAGCCGTTGGACTACCTCAACATTCCTGCAAGTCGTTTATTTATTTTTGAACATTCATAATATTTCAATGATGACATTTTAAACTTTAACGGTGGTCCACTACATACATTTCCAATATAAACGAATCACATTACTATTATATTAATATTCAAAAGTTCGAATAAATATCCACCAAACTATAAAGATACCACCTTTATGATGCCAATAGCTAAAAGCACAAAAATTCCATTTCATTTCATCTCGGACTTTTATTTATCTAATTAATTTTTTATAGTATCTAATTAAATTACATTAAAAAAAATTAGAACTCGTCTAACCAGATACTGTTTGGCAGCGCAATGTCTTAGAAACAACAAAAAGAATTTGAATGAAGAAGAAAAAAAAATTGCTAAGATGACCACAAAACCAAATCAATATAGAAGACGCAAAGTTGAATGAATGAAATACAAGAAAAGTAGAAAACAACATGATGATGGTGTCTGAATGTCTGTTACATTATTGACATAAAATTTACATAAAAATTCATACATTTTTTAATTAATTTTTTTTTTTAAATATTCATAACTTTGAATTTGTGTGTTTCTAGGTAATTTTAAGTAAAATTTTTAATTTATTTACACAATCCAAAGATGCTGTGATGAGTTTCGTAAGTTTATGACATTTACGTTATTTCCATATGAATGGATTTTGGTTCTGGTTATCATTTACTATTTACATTCCCTAATCGATATTCAGTTTATTCGTGTCTTTGAAATGTCATGCAAGATGATGTAATTTTTTGAAGTTCTACGAATTTTTATATACATACTCGTAGTCGTAGATTAAATTAGTGATAAAAATATAAGTGTTAATGTCGTAAGGAATCTTTGGAAGTTCATTTTTAATTTTATTACTTTTGGAATAGTGTATCAAGTTGTTTAATGATCATTGGAGATTATTAGATTTAGAACGGCTCTTAAGCGATTTTAAAAATGTTTTTTATGTTAACGTTGCAATTATTAGACTATATAAAAAGACATAACACAACAGATTAAATCTTACTATAATGGATATTAAATTTTATGGGTGCGAATAGGTGTAGCGGCTTAAACTTGAAATTTTAGTAGTGTTAATAAATTTATAATATAATTTACTTATAATAAAATGTTAAATTGGTATTTGATAAATATTTCCCGTTCATTATTATATACTAATATGATCCCAGTCATCTGTTGGATATTGGCGGAGAGTAAAGAAATGTTGTTGCAAGTAAACGGGTTTTTAGTGATTCTCAGTAACTAATCAAGGTTATTTTAAGTCAGCCGTCTATATTATCCTTTTTTGGATCTTCATAGTGATTTAACTTCTATATCACGACATGGCAATCTGTATATCAAAATTCTAACAAATCTACTAGTTTATTGCAGATGATTTGCCACGCATTGGTGCTACTCTTTTAAACAATAATGATCAAAGGTATACCAAATGATTTTATGGAACTAATCGGAGCTAGTTATTGCGAACTCAGATGGAATTATTTTTCGAAGGATTTGATCAAATCCCTAATTTGAAAATTATATAGATAAACAGATTGGAAATGGAATACATAAAGTTCATGACTGAGTATGAACATTTGAGACATATGACTTTATCGAATGACAGTATTTGTAGTAATACTACGGATTTGGAATATTTCTTGCTTCATCATGCTGTGCTTAAACCTACCAGTACAACAACTAAATTACGTACGGTTTTTGATGGGTCAGCGAAAACTGATTCACATGTCTCGCTGAATGATGTTGTGTTGGTTGGTCCCGTGGTTTAGGATGAGCTTTGGTCAATAAAAATCCGTTTTCGCCAATACGTCTATGTTTTTACAACTGATGTTGAAAAAATGTATAGGCAGATTGGCATACATGATGATGACACCAAGTTTCAGAATATTTTATGGCGATCAGATTCTTGTCAGCCACTTCGTATATTTGAATTGAAAACAGTTACTTACGGCACAGCTCCGTACCTCGCTACAAAGGTTTTAAATAAATTAGCGGACTTGGAAAAACATACATATCCTTTAGCTTCACAAGTTTCTCAAAAGGATTTTTATATTGATGACCTATTGACAGGCAACAACGATTTGAATCAAGCTTTAGAATTGCAAAAACAATTAATCAACATGTTTAAATCAGGCGGAATGCGTTTATGCAAGAACAGGATGACTTGGGTTTAATTTATGATGATAATGTTCCTTCCACTCATTGGCATTTAGGTCGTATGATGAATGTTGTATGTGGAGGTGATGGGTAAGATTCGAATCGCCACTGTGAAAACGAAAAATGGAATGTTTACTCGCGGAATAGCCAAATTGGCAAAATTACCAATTTTTTTTGTGTATATCAATATGCCATAAACTTTTTCGAAGCAATGCCCGTTCACAATAATCTTCACTTAGTTCTTTTGTTGGAAATCAAATAAATTTTATAATTTTGTGACTGAAGATACCAGATTACAAAATTCGTTTGGACAAAGTTTTAGTGTGAACAGTGTTTGCAAAGAAGACTGTACAAAGGGGTATCATAACTTCTCTCATCGGTCATTTTCTCATAGGTCTAAATTATTTTGGGCTTCCTTTGTTAGAAATAAAAAATTTTTTAAATGGCACTTCCTTATATTAAAATACTCGTCTTTACTTAAATACTTTTAAATACTGTTAAATACTTTTGTTTTCTGGTTAACCCCCGCCAAGGTAACTCCATCTATAGTGTCATTTACTGCACTTATCATCTGTTTTCGAATATCCTTTCCAATGTTTTGTTGAATTTGGAGTAATTCAGGAATAGGGCGCAAAATATGCCAACATAATTGTTCAACATTTCTTGCGCTATCGGTAATTTACTTGATACCATTTTTGGCTGCCACTGTACTCAAAAACTTTTTACACTACAGTATATGGCCATGCCATAGGGCATACATATTTCTCCATCCACTTCAAGATTGGTACTATACTCATAATTTTTTGATTCTTTTTTTATTTGCTACAAGAATAACCTTTTCTATATATCATGTTCTCACTCAGGGCTCCTTACGACTTTTTGCTTTACTCAAGGTTTTGTCGGCTGCTGATTCTACGATTGTGACTTTACACATTATTTCAACTGATGCATTCACCATGCCATAGCCATCTCGAATTGTTACGTCTACTGCTTATACCACCTAATTATTACTGTACTAGTTTTACACTTTAATCTTAAGGTGCTGGTTAATTTTTAAGACTAATTTTAGATTGCTCTGACACTACATATATACGTATATGCATTTTATTTAAGTTTTTTTTTAAGATTATGGTAAATAAGTTACCTATATAGCTTGAAATATGTCGGGGTTTGAAAAAAGTCTCTTAGTTTTCAGTCAAATAATTCAGTCATTTCAGAAATGCGTTATGAGATTTTCTCAGATTTGATAATACTTTTATATACATTAACTTTCATCGTTGTGCATCTTCATTCCACTTTAAATCAAAATTGCAAAAATATAATTGAAAAGTCATTCATCAGATCGTTTAAATCGTTGAAGACAAAATATAAATCGCGTAACAGTCAAATTATATATTTGAAGACGATTAAATATAAGTCGGCTAAATGATCGCTCATACGCCATAACAAACAATACTTGAAGACAAGTTTGTGTGTATACAAATCGGATGCGCGAGTACTTATAGACAAAATATAGAAAATTAAAACGTATACGAGTGCTTTATAATTATCGATTTATTTCTTTTGAGATACTCGTATATCAGAGTGAAAGTTATTTGCAAATAATAACTTTAATAGTTTTTGATTCAAACTACATTCATTCTTTATGTACAACAGAAATTGATTAACTTTTACCAAAATCCAATAGTCGAGAGAAATTATTATTTGGTGGTTATGTGCGCGCATTGACCGTTGTCAAATCGAAGCCGAGGGGTCAATAAATCATAGTATAGATAGTTTATTTTAGTTTGTCGATATTGGGTGATCAATTAAAGTGGATTGGTTGTATTTATGTTTGATTCTGTATTATTCGAAGATAAATCATTCATAGACAATATGTTCGGATTTATATGTACATTTTATGTGTACGTGTTGACAAGCAGCAATGGCGTTTTGTGAAAGGTTTTTATTTAGTTTTGATATGGTTTTAATTCGAAATCGTTATAAAGTGATACCGTTATTATATTATGATAGTTCGCAGTCAATCATTGGCCGCATTAAATGGTATCCGGTGTGTCTCGGTTCCATAAATAATCTTATCTTAATATGAAAATGATAAAAAATTGGTGTCCATACCCATTAGGTGTGTAATAACAGCATAATAAATTTTAAAAATAACCATTAGCCTTTCTCCTCTAAGTGTCGAATACAAAATTCTAAACGCATCATGATGACAATATAATATGATAGCCCTATCCTATGTATATATATATAACTATACCACAACTAGACCAATTAGCTAATTTCCATATAATAATAAAATCTTGTTAATCGCTGTATGCTAGTTAGCCCTTTTACCATTGAAAAGTGTCGACACGAAATAATTTTTTTCCCTACTTCTTCAATCGTATACTTATATATATATATATATATATATATATATATATATATATATATATATATATATATATATATATATATATATATATATATACGCGAGTACGTCATATATATTCAAAAGGTGTGTCACACATGTAACATTCATAGTTTTTTACTTTCTAGTGGACAGCCGCGTGATAAACAATTTTGATAAACATTTCTGAATTTATAAATAAAAAACGAATTATTAATTGATGTTGAATTCATTTTCAAGTATTTTGGAATGTCCATGAAACTATTGAATAAAATAAAAAATATATAAATATATATTAAATTTCAGCAAGGTGTCTTGACCACCGGTGTCGGCCCTTTTGATCAACGAGAAAATATATTATAAAAATATTAAGGCGCGTGTGCATTTCATATAATGATTGCGTTCGATTTAAATTATTATTTATGATTCATTTCCGCTTCTGTATACGCTCGGTATCGAAAAACGGATTCCATAACATTATTAAATTCTCACGCTCTGATTTTCTTAGTTGATTCTTTGGTGTAGGTAGGTATACAAAAATCATAATATTTTTATGTATCGATCGAATTTAATGCATGTAACCGACAATATGTTACTGCACATTACATTAAATTACTTATCACAGTTGGATCGAAATAATATATGGGTATATATCCAAAAGCCCGAAAGTCAATAAGCAAAAAAAAAATTAAATGTTTAATTCATTCTTAAGAACATAATTTTGTGTTTGATGTGTGTACGAGAAGATGTTGAAGAAGAATTTTAACCATATGGTACATATTTCCGAACGAAGATGAATGATGATCTAGACAAGATTATGTAAAAAGATTTTCTTAAATATTAAACCACGGAGTAATTGAAATAATTAAATAATAAAAGAAATGATCAGACAAATTATTTCAGGTCTTCAACCTCTATATCTAATTTAATGTTTAACACACACACACACACACACACACACACACACACACTCTAAAAATGAAAAAGAAAACCAAATTAAAATCTTCTTACCAACCCGTAAGCTACACCGAGACACAAACTTAGCATAAAAATGTTTTTGGTTTGGTTTTGAATTTCTTCAATTAAATTCTTGTGATGCGGTCTTCTGTGTGTGTGTGTTTTTTTATACAATATACTTTCTTTAATGGGAAGAAAATTTCCTTGCCGAACATCTTGTGGATTTTTAGTACGCAATATGTAATATGAAAAAAAAATTAATGTTAAAAAATTACAGTAGATATTATTTCGTTTGGTCCAGCTCAGGCTGATTTATTTATTTAAGATGTGTACAGTAATTTAATTTTTATGTGTGCTTGATCAAGATTCTGGTAAGTTATTTATAAGATTTAATTATTTAAATTGTTTTTGTTTGATTTCTTGTTACTTATAGGACCAGAGCCTTCGGATTAAATCTTATAATTTAAATTTATTTAATCATAAAATTTATATTAAGCTGACGTCTCAAGAAGAACGGAATTTAGATCTAGCTATATCAACGCAATCCAAAATAATTTTACCAAAACCCACGTCACTTCTCAAATCTGATAAGAATTTACAAGTATGCTGTAGCTGTTGTAGTGCAAAAATAACATTTGTAGCCTGGAGCATTTTACTGGTGAAATCAACTTCAAACAAAATACTGTGCCATATATGTTATCAATAGAACAATTTGTACATTCATTCCTAAGTAATGGTCATGTATTTCTTTGCCTGTTATTTTTATACAATGCTCTTTGTTAAGGGGGTGAAATATAGTCAAAAGACACATTCAAAAAAGTTTCGATTCGTTGGAAATGCTGCTTTGGAAGGCTAAATTCTGCTCACCCAAAACTTTTGAGTTCAATCAATCGTTAGAGAATACTGCCAATAATTTTTCTTTTGCTTTATTATAGCGTGCTGCTCTTCGTCTATATATGATACGTCTCGGTTTAAGTCGCATTTCTAATTGCCCCCTCAGCTATAACTATCTAAATATTTTCGGTTATAATAAAAATTTTAATTTTCTACTGTGCTGATCGATAGGAAATGGGTAATTTTCAGTTTAGTTTTTTGATTATTTCAATTTTAGATATGACATATTCTCCAAAAGCAAGTATTCAGTTAGGCAGCGCTTCCAAAATATTCGATGAAATTTTCAGAGTTCAAGGGTGGCCCCAAAACGTTTGAAGCAGCTCATAAATGTTTCTGAGCTCAAATCGGAGGCCAATTCAAAATGGGTTGCAGATCAAGCAGATCTTCGTCGGTGGTTTACCACGAATTTGGTAATGGACATAGAATGCTGTACGATTTTGATGATGGTAAAGAATGCTTGGTCCAATTTTTCCAGCATAAACGGTCTGCTAAATTTGAATTCATACTTGACCTTTTAGCATAGCATATATACGCAATGACTCGTATTAGTTTTAGGAAGTCGTTATAAAATTTCATATTCTTAAGGATGCTAGAAGATTCTTCACGCAATGACGGCCAAGATGAAAGTTCTTTTAGCAGGAATGCAGGTGTAATTCATGCAGCCAGTTTTCCTTCTTTGAGTTTTTTTGTATGATGGCCACTCGATTATCAATGAATATTTTCGATTAAGGTCGGCAGGAATATATCAAATGAGTCGAGTCTGACCATAAAATATTTCATTGATATCAAAATTTAAATTTTGGTGAATTTTGTGTACCAGCTGCGAGTAAGGAGCACCGCCGCACACAATGCTAATCGATGTAATGTTGTCTTTTGCAGTAGGGCTACACGCGATTTTGAGCACAGTAGCTTGGCGGACACCAGGCCATCTGGTGATGAGTTGTGAATGTAAAGTATTTGGATATTTTACATTATTTGAAGTAAATATAAATGACGCTTGATCATACATTTATTATATAAAGTAACTTTTGACTTTCTCAAAACGTCTGCCAATATGCGTGTTGGGTTTGTGGTAGTGATTGATCGCAGTTCAGCTTTAAGTGCCAGAGCGATTGCATGAGCAGTTTTCCCGAGACAACCACTGGATTCTTCGGACGATAACGGCTTAACAGAATGTGGGAGGTTCTTAATGGTCCAGAACCTTTAAATTGCTTTACTCAAAATCACTGAATTGTCACCAGCCAAATGTCAGCAAATCAATGTCATAGGTTTAAAAAATTCTGAATCGGCTAAAGCTGGATGTTCGATGGAATTTCCCATGAACCCATTATTAACTGAATTAGCTGGTGATATTAGTTAGTAATTGAACGTCTAAAGTTGCATAAAAATTGGTTATGTTCAACTTTACGGTGATTGTTGAATTGAAACGCGATGTTATAAGTAGCAGTGCTCTCCCCACAACAAAATGTCCATCTTGGTCAATAATATTAATAAATGCAGTATTCAGATAGATAAAAGATTCTGAATTTGGCTTACAATTGGGTTTTGCTAGCGATAATGCGACTGATATGGCAACATTATTGGTTTGCTGATCGCTCTGTTTGTTGACTGATAAATTCTATGCCTTCGAATTTGTTTACGTTGGTACTGGTTTCGTTGGTGAGTAATGTACTCCTTCCACGTCCTTGTAAAGAAGTGAATGATGTAATGAGTTACATTGTCGGCAGCGAAGGGTCACTGGACATGCATCTACTGCGTGATCAGAACGTAAATAATTATAGCATAATTAAGAACTAGTTACAAAATGGTGGCGTTGATCAATTGGCATGATAGAATTTATGACATCAAATAATCGTGTGTCCTCTATGGTTTGGTATTACACGCAATAAAAATTTTGTAGGTTGGTAACATTAATGTTGTGGGTGGACGGTTGTGTCGTAGAGTAGGTTTGAACACTGGTTTTGATGGTGTTGATACTATCTCGAGTGAACTTTGGTTTTTTGTGGCTATGAAGAGCTTTAGCACTAAGAAAGTTGCAAGATCGTCCATTGTTGGCAAGTGGGTTGATGGAGCGGCATTGTTGCATTTAATTTTTGTATTTACATGCAGGTTTGAGACCATTAAATAAACAACCACGTTCCACTGTGTCACATGCCGTTTGAGCACTTCTAGTGAGCGTAGATGAGGTCAAAGATGATCTACATCGCATAGCAACTGTCAATTGCAGCCAAGTGATAATTTAACTTATTGCTTTCACTTAGGAACATTTTTAGCTCCAATCGCTACAGATATCAGATTAACAATATCTGAATTTAAGCTTATAGAATATGATTTTGGAGATATTTATCGAGCTTTAAATTTTAGTTCTTTTATAGAACTCATAATGTAATATCACGGGCAGAAATACTCCCTTGATTAGCCAACTACTAGTATTATAGATACGTTAGGGCTACAGTCGTTTTAATTTTTAATGCTAACTAAACACGAAAATATTACAACCGGCAATACTATATAGTTCTTTCACCTGTAAGTCTTTATAAATAAATCGATTTCGACAGCATGACTTCATTTACAAATTTTTAACAAAAATTTCGTCTGTCAACTCGAAGCATATCAAACTGTACGATATAATAATATACGTCCGGTTTTTTGCATAATGAATTAATTACAAATAGACAGAATTTCAAACAGCTTTATGTAGGCCTTAAACATATAATGAGTAATGACACGTGCGGCACATTTTGTTATTTTTTATCCACAACGCGAATTAAAATCATCTTGATTGATATGTTTGAATTAGAATTTAGACGACTAGTTTTAGTAACCATATAAATGTGTATAGTGTCCTTTACCCATATTAGACGCCTTTACACATATACGACTGTAATAATATATATATGTATGTATAATGATGCCAGTTGTTGTATATTTATCATTTTATTTTATGACAGTGACAGTTTTATTTTTTTTGTATTTCCACAAGGTAGATTTCTAACGATTTTTTTTTTAATATTATAAACGAAGTATGTGATGATGATTGATATTCTGGTTAAATATCCAACATAACAAAAAATTTCACCAACTGTGGCAAATTTTTGTGGATACTGTACGTTATTACTGTATAGTTGAGATTACTAAACATCTGGAAATATTTCGTGAGTATAGATGTGAATTAACTTTTAATTCTGATAATTATATGATCCACGCGTCTATGTGTGTGTGTGTGGCTGAGTAATGCAAATGTATGTTTATGATATGATCCAGAAATTAAATAATTTAATTTCATCTCATCATAATATATCAGTATCTCATGAGTCGAGTGAATTTTTTTAACTGAATCATTCATCATGACGAATTAGAAATTATATGTAATACAATATAGAACAGATTCATGTTTTTTATGTATCAACAAAAAAAAAAAAAAATTCGATTGATTTATGATAAAATCTTGTCTTGACCCTATATATATATCTTGTGTCGATATACATTTTGGTAATAAGAAAACTGTTCATAAAATGATTGAACTTTTTTATGATGCTTGCGATTTCTTATTAATTTCTTTTAATCATTGCAAATTCCTATAAGAACATAAAAAAAAATCTCGTACACCCATTCAACATAACTTTTTTTTTTTGTATATTTAGCAAGTCAACAACATCAACAATCCACAAGAAAAGCAGATATAGATTACATTCTTAAATTATTAGTTTTTGTGCTTGCTGCTTATATGTACTCGGTTTATATACTTGTCTACAGTATAATCTGTAGAACACTTTACTTGCTCTATTTTGAACTAAATCTGTAAACATTTGTTTGGTTTTGTTTGATTACCTTGCCTTGTTGTTCTTTTTCTAGGCGCTAAGAAAGCTTGAAATACTAAAGCGAATATAGTAAGACTGAACTTTTTAATTCTTGAATCAAACGTATATGGATGTTTTCTGCTCATTTGGCTTGTCAATAAAAGCATTCTATCTATATGGTGCTATTTATCTTTTGTTAACATCGCAACTGCTTTCTTTAATGCCTTCGACTTCAATGTAGTTTGAGGCTTTTTTTCTGATATTTAAAAGTCAAATCAGGAACTTTGTCAATAAGGTAGTTCACACTTGCACCGTAAAGTGCACATCCTTGCGCCCAATTTGTGCTTTCAAACTGAGCCCATTGCTTTTTTATAGACGATATTTTTTCTATACACGTTTTTATAACCCTTGATAACCATGAAAATTAGTCACAAATTGAAATTTTTCGAAATCCAGAAAATAAAAATAGCTTATAGGTTATAGCCTTGAAAACCAAGAAAATTTACTGTTATTTGTTTCAGTAGTTGAACCGAAATTGCTTTGACCACGATACATTTCTTACTCCAAATTTTCTTGGTATTTTAGAGAAATGGCAATATGAGAAACTTATCTTGTACTGTAATTTTAGTTTGTTATTCTGCTGCTGAAACTGGATCAGTGAAACTGATTTTGAAGTTACCTCATTGACCTTTGGTATTACGACCGGTGTCTTGGTGCTAATATTGGAGGTCGTGTCATTTCTATTAAACCTTAGCCATTAAAAGAATATCCCTTCGTTGCCCCACTTTTTCGATACTGGAAGACATTTTCTTCTATGAAATTTTAGTCAAATTGAATTTCCTACTTATCTGCTGGCAAACCGTTTAGAGTTTTCTTACATCTGCCACATTAAAGCACGCCAGATTAAAAATTTCTTAATAAATATTGGACATTGTAGTTATATAATATATACGTCGTAACAAATTAAACTAAATCGCACCCACTAGTCTGAGATATCGTCTTGAAAATGTTCGACAGATCATACTGTATAATATATATTCATAAAACATAACATGAAACAATCTCTGCAGAATACATGAAGCAACGAAGAACAGCAGAAAATATATTTCAATGAAAAGCAGGACATGATACACCTATATACGAGTAAAGTAGTTTATGACGTAAGAAATTCTTCTTAAAATTGTTAATATGAAAATAAATCTACGTATGGTCAACATTGACATAGAACAAATAAAATTAAGTTGTAAGCAGAGAATTTCTTGTGAACTAAATACGATCAATGTATATAAGTATTCGTTTAAAAATTGCCGGGTTGTTATCACCAAGGATAAAAATAATGACGCATATGATCAAAAAGTTTAAGATCATAATAATCGAGGACAAATCGAAATTATTTTTATATTTTGCGCTCAATAATTAATTACCCTGCTAGACTATATTATACATAGAGATATTATATGCTTGTCCAAGATTTGTAACAACTACAACTGGATTGAGGGTAATTTTTATTTATTTTAATCTAGCGATCTTTAGCATTGGCATAATTTACTCAGTGTTTAACTTTATAGAACGTGATAAATATTTGAATTAGGCCGGTAAATTGCAAAATTTTAAAAGAGATTTTAATTATAATTCGATTGAGATAAATGTTTTATGTACTCTTTGATAGTTACTCTAAAATCGAGGTGGTTCAAACCTTTGATGGTATAAAATGGCCTATTTAAAAATAAAGTACCAACGATTTCAAAAATCTAATATTTGTCTGTTAATTTTTAATCTCGAGTTAACTCCAAAACTAGTCCTACATTTTGAGGATAAAGATATTGTTAGAACTACTTGAATTGAATACCTTATCTAGATTTGCCTTTGATCACCCTTAATACTGCCATATAATCTGATATGGTATGATGAGCCAAGTGGATTATGGTTCCCATATCCTGTGTTATATATTCAAATATCAATACCATAGAAGTTTAACCACTTGTACAGTAGTGTAGTGGCATGAAAAAATGTATGGGAGCAGTGAATAAAATTAAAATAGGGCCTTCAGCTCAGCTAGTTGTGCGATTTGAGCCATGTTAGTAACTTCCGGTTATTAAATGATTTAAATTAAACGCTGGCATACTAATGCTAAGTTACGCAAGCTATATTCCTCACCGAACCGGTTGGAAATAGTTTTTTTTATTAATATCAGTCCATGTATCAGGGTCTAAGAAATTGATGTCTTTCATCAGTTCCTGATACTCGGTTTCTCCTGAAAAATACATTCCTCTGCGATTTGACGAGCTATAGTTGAAAAACATCGGGAACCCAAATCATCAACCAGAGATATAATGAATTGTCCTCGATTAAGCGACACAATTTTGCTGGCAATTTTACGAATTGTGATATTTTAAGCAGGATCATGATATTTATTTTCCTTTTTCCGGGCTTTGTTTTAAAATAAGTCATAACTTTTATTGAACATTTCATTAAATTATCTGGTTTTGGCAAAGCACAACTTCTTTCTTGGAGGCGCAATGACAAGCTCTCCTAAAACGTTATACATCAATGATGAATTTTGAACAAACTCGATGGTCTCCATTTTCTTGTACAGCCCAGTATATTTACTGCGTTACGCGCTGGTTCTTGATTTGTCTTGCAAGGCCTTTTTGAAATGATTGTACAGTGCCGGATAGCCATTCTAAATGATTTTAATGTTACTATGGCTACCCAGTGAATTTCCAGTACTTCTCCAATTTTTGTGATATTTAACTCCAACTGCGCAGCCACAGCTTTTAAATTATAGAGTTTTTAAAGACTATCTATATAGTACGTATATCGAATTGATAAAACTTTTAAAGGGATTCAGACCCCGTGTATCGGGAATCGCATCATGCACAACAGCAAGTTCGATGCGTTGATTCAAATATTGCTATATGATAATATTTGACTGATTCAGGTTTTCTCGCAAAATTGCTCCGACGCCTGAAGTTCTTCCAAGCATAGCACTAGTGCCGTCTGAAACGAAGCAGATTCAATTATTTTTTGTGACTGCTGTTTTATTCTCAAGCACTATCAAATCCAAAAAATGAGTACACGTTCGGAGATTTAAAAAGATTTTTAGTAACAATGTTCTTGCCCTTTCAAAAATAAAAAACTTCTACCTGTTTTTTTTCTAGTTTCTAGTTTTTAGAATAATTAAATCTTATACTAAATTCTGTTTCAATTTTTATTTCAAATAATGGTACAAAGGTTTCGGTGTATTAATATAAATTATTGTCTTGTAATTTACCTCCTGCTGCTGTACTGCAAGCTACCATTATTATGTTGAAATTTTTGATGACTTTCTGGAATAACTGTGGTTCTATCAATAGTTTGTAAATCGTTGGCATTAACTTTCAAATATCCTCATATAGAATGCAATCTATAGGTTGTTAAATCGCAAGATCTAGACTATCAAATTATATCATCTTTTAAAAATTATTAAAGCGTTCGCACAACAGATCATTGGTTTTATTTGGTGCCTGACATGTCATATCATCCTGGTAAAACCGAATATTCTGGAAGTTGTACCTATCAATTCGAAAAATTTCGTAGTCAAATTCAATTATCGAGGTTTTTAATTCACAGTTACAGTAATCCCAGGTTGGTTTTAAAAAAAAATACGGTCCGATTACTCCACCAGCCCAAAACCCACACCAAATACAATCATTTTCTTACAATTCCACCGAGTTAAAAATTTGTTTCGTCGCTTAAGATGAACTATCAAAAACAGCGTAATTAGCGATTTGGCGACGTACTCGAAAATCAGTTGGCTTTATTTTTGATTTATCTGAATCTTAGACAAGCTTTCGGATGAAGATTGATGGAATTGATGTTTTTTTACTCTTATTTACCACTAATTATGCAACAATACATGAATAGCCACAATTGAACTACTAAAACAACATTTTGTTGACATCCTGTCCTTTTATTCTTCAACAAAATCTCCTTCAACTGCGATACAGTCATTTCAACGCTTTTTTTAGTTGTCTATAACACGATGTTACAAACTATTTATCTTTGGCCTTTAAAAATCCATCAGTTTCGGCGATTACTTCATCATTAGATCCAAATATCTTTTGCTGGAGCATTTTTTGGTATCTGCAAAGAGCCAGTAATCAATATATAGGGATCAGATCTATGGAGAAAAAGATGGATCCATTATAAAAAGTCCTTTTTATATTTTTTTTTTCAAAATATTATTCACACTACTATTTTATATCTTTATGATCTTACCTTTCTCATGTACTTTTACTTTTCGATCTTTCATCACAATTTTTAGGACTTGCTTGGTGTTTCCATGATTCACTGCTTCATTTGAACGACCAAAGCGTTCATTTGTGTCTGCACGACCCAATTGAAAATCAGCATACCTGCGAAAAATGGTTAGTTTCAATGAAATAGAGTTCGAATAAAAGTTTGCAAGCAATTGCCGAGCTTGACGTTGTTTTTCCCCATATAAAAGTTATAATAACACGATAACATAACACGATACTTTTTTATAAATGTATAGGCAGTATCGGGACTTATGAAAGATCGTATATATTCTGTATGAAATTTTCTTGCGTTACAAAAAGTTATAACATTTCAACAACAGCAAAATTTACCTTTCAGATTAAAGAACAGAAATGCGTAAGCAATTACACTGTGCTACCATCGAACTAGTACCGCTGCATTGTATGCCTAAGTAAATAAAATCTGACAGAACTCTCCATTTTGCAGTGCTTAAGTTGATCACCTAATCAAAGTTCGTTGAACTAATGTTATATTTTATTATAATAGGATAAAATTCGGCACATCTAAACATACCTCCATTTTCACTAGATTTAAATATTCATAAACAAACCACATGAAAAATCCATAAAGCTGGTCACGATACAAACTACCAACATATACACAAAAAAAAAAAAAAAATTAAATGATCAATTCGACAAAGTATCAAATGTTAGGTGATTTCTAATTTATCATTTGACACGCGGAAAATAAGATTTAATCAACCACAAATTTTTTTATAGTTTTGACCACCAAACTGCCGAACTCACCGAAAATAGTTTCATTCAACAAAAAGGTAAATACCGATATTATTTATGTTATAATGTTTTGATTTATTTATGATTTATATATATATATATATATATATATATATATATATATATATATATATGTATATATATATATATATATATATATATATATATATATATATATATATATAGTAAGTCTATACGATTGATAGTTTATAGATATTCATCTATATCGTGTCTAGAATTAAATTTACACCACCAAATAGTTTCAATTCGGTTATAAATTTTTGTGTAGAATAAATTTATGTGGGTCGTGTGTTTTAGATAGACACAAAGTATATATATATATATATATATATATATATATATATATATATATATATATATATATATATATATATATATATATATATATATATATATATATATATATATATATATATATATATATATATATATATATATATATATATATATATATATATATATATATATATATATATATATATATATATATATATATATATATATATATATATATATATATATATATATGTACAATATATATTATAGAGACACATAATGTTCATTTAATAGTTTTTGTATCTAGTGTATATATATATATATATATATATATATATATATATATATATATATATATATATATATATATATATATATATATATATAAATAGATACTAGATAGATAGAGAAAGAGCTTTCATGTTTGTAATATTGATTAAATGGTTTTTAATTAAATTTTAATTGAATAATTGATAATTAAATTTAATTAGGTTGTTTATATTGCTGTAGTTTGATATAAAATTTCATCATTTTTAGTCTGGTTTATCTATAAACTAATCTGGATTTAATTGTTTGTGTTTTTCACACTATGTCGATATAGCAAAGGAAACACAACTCTAACTAGTTAACATACAACATGCACCTACATATAAACTAAATTAACCTGCAGTCATATACCTATTTAACACTTAATAAAAAAATCCTTATCTATCATCAGCACCGGGGAAATCAACTCGTTTACAGCTGCAGAGGAAATAACAAGAAATGTTAATTGTCTTATGAAAATTTCACATTTTCTCGTATATTCATTCGATCCGTTTCATCGGGCAACTCTATTCATTCCGATGTAGATCACTCAGATGTCATTATTGCGTTTATCAAACAAAAAAAAATTAAAAAACGACAAACTGAACCATTTCCAATCTGTTAAACCAATTTTGTTGTTGTTAGGAAAAGTTAACTAAACAAAAATAAAAAAAAACAAACTAATTAACGTTTCTTAATCTTAATTTTTTTTTAACATAATAACCATAATTAAATTTAACTATGATAATTGATTTAAAATTAAGAGTTCATGTATCGTCGTATCGACAAACATAAAATTATTTATATTTTTATAATTAAATAATTATAATTAATTATGAGAGAAAATATTTAGTGGTAATTTTATATATTATAGGTTTACGTATATAGAGTCGTAACGCCGAATTTTGGTATTCTTACAAAGATATGGTTTGCTTTAATATCTCTAGGATGACCTTAACAAAATTTTGTTAAATTTGAAACAACTTATTGCAAATTCATCTTTTGTAAAACACCCCAGTAGTGTCACTTTAAATTTTTGATGTAGACTTCCTACGTTTATTAAGTAAAATGTTTTCTATTTGAGCTTATTCGATTATCAATTAGAAGGAGTCGTGGCCCGCGGTGGTGATTTTGGAGCCGAGAATTAACAAGCTGCTTCTTATTGCCTAAAACAATAGAAAGATCCGGCTTTGAGTCAAGGCTGATGGAGCTGACTCATTTATATTTAGGTGCTGCTTAAAATTTTCCAAATGTTCTATAGAAATTGTGGTTTGACATACTATAAATGTTGCTTATAATTTAAGATAAAATTGCTCCTATCCTGATCAATCCAAAGTTTAACGCTTTTAGTGGATTTAGTAATACAGTGAAACTTGTTAATTATGGAATCGTACGGGTCCAAGCCAAATTTTCAGTTCTGAGAAGTTTTCCAGCTCTTACAAGTTCCAGTGTCATAATCATATTTAAAAGTCCATCGTTAATTTTACTTGAAAATCTGTTATAAATGAAATTTTAACATAGAAATTTATAACTAATAGCCGATTTATATTCAACGAATTTTGTCATCTTGAAAAAAAATGAGACACTAGATTAAAAAATTAGGCAAGCCAGACCGAGAAATTTTTCTTCTTGTAAAAATAAAAAGACTAAACCCGAGATCCAAACCCAAAAACTGTTATAAAAATATGAACTTGATTTTTACCAGATGAAAAGTTTTATCTTTTTGTAGCATAATGGCCGATTTACATTCAATAAATTTTGAAGACGAAGTTGATCTTGAAATCAATTAAGTAAAATTGAAATAAAAACAAAAACTGCAATAACATTTGGTTTTTATTTGTGTGAGTAACCATAACATAGAGTATGTTAAACTAATTTTATACATGTATTGTCATCTTTTTATATGTTTTGCCACAAAAAAGATAAAACTTTTCATCTCTTTTTATAACTTTTCATATCTTTTTTATAACAGTTTTTGGGTTTGTATCTCGGGTTTTATCTTTTTATTTTTACAAGAAGAAATTTTTTTTCGGTTTGGCTTGCATAATTTTTCAATGTAGGGTCTCGGTTTTTTTCAAAATGAAAAATTTATTGAATGTCAATCGGCTATAAAATATAAAAAGCCATAACATGAATAAAATTAGTTCAATATACTATGTTTTGGTCACCCACGCAAATAAAAACCAAATGTTATTGCAATTTTTGTTTTTATTTCAATTTTACTAAATTAATATCCAGATCAACTTCTTTTTCAAAATTTGTTGATTGTAAATAGGCTATAATGCAAACCGAAAAAAAAATTTCTTCTTGTAAAAATAAAAAGATGAAACCCGAGATCCAAACCCAAAAACTGTTATAAAAAACAGATTTCAAGATCAGGTATTTCTTCAAAATTCGTTGAAGATAAATTGGCTATATTAACCACAAGCTATATGTACTACAAGCATTTGATAAAGGTATCATTCATCAAAATCGGACCACTATTACGTGAGCTATTGACAATTCATTGATTGTATATAACAACAGTCAACACACCGGGGTGCTTTATGTAACAACACACCTTGTTTATACATCATTGCTTATCTCATTATGGTTTAATCTGATTTGATATCATTGTTATTTGTCTCTGCTTGATTTGATGTTGAAGTGACGTTTACCAATATTTCGGTTAAAATTTGATCTTTTTCTGATAATCTTATTACCAAGAGACAATTGGTTGATAGCTAAATAGTCCAACGCTCAATTTAAATGATCCTTTTAAACCACATTTAACATATTCTAAACTTTGTTTTATGAATTTTCATTATCTGTGTCTTAAATATAGGTAGCGTTTGCCCATGAAAAGCAGCACTTTTCAAATTATTTCGAAAACATGATTGGGAAACATAAATATATCAGGCGGGGTAGGTTCCGATGGTACATACCATTAATTCTAAAAAATGCGCGCAGTCTTGGTGTGAACCATTACTTTATTTGTTAAATACAAGTTGGTCGAGTGGTATATTTCCAGATTTTTGGAAAAGATCTTATATTTTTCCCATATTCAAATCAGGTAGAAGATGTGCTACAGGGGAATTTCGATTTTTTTTGTAATTCTTAAATTTTTTGAATCTTTAATCAAGTGTAGAATAGATCTCAACACGGTTTTACCCAGGCTAGATCTTCAGTTACTAGCTTCACGGTATCTTCGAGCAATGTTTTTTCAAAGGAGTTTCATAAATTAAATCACTAAATTCTTCTTTAAAAGTTATTGGATATTTCGCCGGTTACTTCGTTCGAATTTATCATACCTACTCGGGTTCCAAGGCAGTCAATTTGGTACAGCTTATGCTCAAAATAAATTGCCCATAAACACGAAGTCATAACTTTATACACGAAGTATAAAGTTATCACTTTTTGCAGACAGTGGTTGTTTTGTGTAGAAGTTCAGGTACCATATGTTTTATTAGAAGAACAGATTAGTCGGGTTTCTGATATTCATGATCTTTGGGTTAGTTTTTCGTGCAAAATTTTCGTACAATTGATTTCGATCAATAATAAAATATTTAGTACTAAATTTATTAAGTGTTACCAACACGAAGTATAACATTTTAGAACTTTATTGAGTCAAAATGTCAAACTTTTATATTCATTTCGGTTCCTATGAAAACATTTTTTTATTTAAAACTATTAATTTAATTTAATTTATATTAAATAAATAATAAATCATTTATTTTTATAATTTATTTATAATAAATTAAAATAAATTTTCATAATTTAATTTAAATATGTATATATGAGTATTTATGAACGCAAATCAATTTAGATGATAGGCAAAAATAGTGAGTGGTAAATTATGCGTTTTAAATTTTCCGTATGTACACCGTCTGTTGTTATTTAATTTACAAAATTTTGCAAATAGGCGTGAAGATAGGAGCTGATTGAAAAATGTTGCGTTTGTGCTCTTCATCGTGCACTTAGCCCGCTTTCGGGGTTATCACAACGTATTCCATTTAGAGCAACCATTTTTACAACAATTGAACCAATTATCAATATTTTTAATGTCTTTAATTACGGATGTTTCGTAGTTTAAACATATCAAGAGACTTGTTTTAAAAGAAGGCTAAGGCCAATATAATTTGTTAATTTAAAAATAAAAATAACGATAAAAATGCAACTCATTTAGCAATATTGCAATGTTTAATTCCCAAAATATCGTGCAGAAATACGCTCTCTATACTAATCAATATACTTCTATTCAAATCTAGATGTTGAGTATCTACATGCCGGTCTCTGAATAATGTGTCCTATACCTTTATAAGTAGATTACTCTAAATAGGCAACAAGTCATTACAAAATTGTAGCAATATTTGATCAAAATTAGAGCATTATTCGCCATAAAAAATTTAATTTCCAACTACCACACTGCACTATCATATCTAATGGTTCGTTGCACTAATTTCTCACAGCGATAAAAAAAAGAAACAAAACAAAAAATAGTGTTAAGAAGTCAAATTAAGCGTCGTTTATAAACCAAAAGCCAAAAAAAAAAACAAAAAAATCTTATAATTCGTGATAAATAGTTGTTTGATGAATTTATTCGATTAGATCATCGCAAAATGTAAATAAATTAGCATTTTATCATGCAACACAAATTAAACAGCTAATTTCAAATTGGAAAGTTGATTAACCGCCAACATTTATTTCAATAAATTATATATATATATATATATATATATATATATATATATATATATATATATATATATATATATATATATATATATATATATATATATAAATATATTATAAACAAAACAAATCAAACCAATAATAATAAATGTTGGATATTAAGCACAGAGAGTACGTCTTGTCAAGTCATCGTCATATTCGATCAAATTTGTGTGTTGTCTGTGTATAGTGAAATTTAAAGGGCGGATGAATACAATGGAGCAAAAACTGAACAAGACACCGAACTTATCGTTTTGTTGACACTTTAATTCCCACAGTTGTTACACATTTTGTTTGTCTTGCCATAATCTGCCTAATGTATACGCGTATAATTCTAGTCTGTCAGTTTCATTACAATAGCAAAATAAATCTGCATGCCGAATCAGAAAAATTCATGAAAGATTTTAAATCCATTTTTAATTTTGATAAGTTTGGATTTCTTAATTTTTATAACAGATTTTTTTTGTTGTTTACTTTGGTTCCGCGTGTGTATGTGTGTGTGTGTGTTTCTATTTATTTTTGTGTGTATAAAACGCGCGCTCGAATGCATTGACCTCCTTAGAGCAATAATTTGCCATGAACTTGTTGTATGGACTCAATTAAAGAAACGTAACGAAAAGCGTTTTCTCAAAATACAATGCGCGAACTGAACAACTATGGTAATCAATTAAAATTAATTGAAATACATATGTAAATACATACTCGTGCGATTACACCATTTTATTGCGAGTTGTATGATTTAACGTTTTGTCTATAATAAACGAGGTGTTCACGCGTGTATGGTTTAGACTATACGAATTTTAATTAAATTAATTGTTATGTATATATGTTAGGGTATCGTATGATTAATAGTTTTAATTAGGAACTAAATTTATTTGCAGTACTTTTTAATATGCGGTGTGTCTCAGTCTTGTACTATATTGTAAGTCGTATCCACTGTCAATTGTAAACATTTTAGTAAATCTGTTCATGAATAACGAGATCTAATGGATACTTTAAATATCAGTCAGTGCACTACTCATTCACTATATAGTTACAGTTTAAAAATTCCAAAGGTACGCACACAAGGGTTCTTCAATTCTTCAATCGCAGGCGTTCACCTAAATTACTATATATATATATATATATATATATATATATATATATATATATATATATTTATATTTATATATATATATATATATATATATATATATATATATATGTATATATATATATATATATATATATATATATATATATATATATATATATATATATATATATATATATATATAAATATAAATATAAATATATATATATATATATATATATATATATATATATATATATAAATATATATATATATATATATATATATATATATATATATATATATATATATATATATATATATATAAATGTGTGTGTGTGTCAAAAACGTCTTAAGATGAAATGGAATAAAATGTATACACTGGGCTAAAACAAAATCTAGATTAATAGATAAAGCACATACGAATTTCAACTCTTTAGGAGCAGCAGTAAATAGTTAGTAAGGGCATATGTTTGAATAATTTCCGGTAGGTTATTACAAGCTTAGCAGTTAAACAAATAATCATTGGTTAATAGGAATCTATAGATTTTTAAGCCCATCTCAGGAGCTTTCAACATTTAAATTATATTAGGCTTTGCCATTAGGCTGTTACAGTTGCTAACTAACTACTCACGCATTTACCACTTATTTTTTGTCTGATGTTGGAAAAAGTTGTGATATAGCCTTTAATTCTGCTTCTCATTTGCCAAAGTCGACTGAAATTCGTGGCTCAACTCAAGATCACTATACAAGTTATAGTTGCTGTGTCTTATTATAATCAATTATAATTGATTTAAATTTTGATCTCTCAAGAAGTTAAAGGAAAAACCAGCAGCAATGAAGGTCGATATTTGATCAGGAGTATACATTTTGGGCACTGGTCATATGGCGATAGTTAAGATAATGTGGTATGGGACGTATACCGCCTATATACCATAGTTTAGTTTTAGTACATTTTGGCACATTTTGAAATCCAATTTTAGTTCAATACTATTGCAAGCGTATCAGCCATTGACATAGAAATACGTGACCAGATTTATTTATTTCAACCATTAGATGAGTCATCGTTTTATGCAATTGTTAAGAAATACTGTTTTGTGCGATTCAATTAAGTCAGACAAAATGTAATCACTTGTCCAAATATTACTAAACTGACTTCCGGTGGCCACTGTTTATACATCTATATGTAATGGATAAACCTTATCATAAAACACATACAAATGATTATTACTATAATCATAAATCAATAAATTACATAAATCAAAAAAATGTTGTTTTGGTGAACATAAATATTGAAAACATTATTTTGAATGTAGGTATATACAGACAAACAAGTACAGCATATTATTAGAGTGCACTACCCGATCCATGTCATCATCATCATATGATTTTTCAATTTAAATTCAAACATGAAATGTATACTAATTATGCAGAAATAATTTTTTTGTTTTTTTCTATGACGTGGATTAACATATGATAATACACGATATGCATACATACATATACATAAACATTTCTTGCAAAAATGTTCCAATGAAAGACAGGAAGTGATCGAGACATTTATTTTATTACAAAGTTCTCTTGTAAAGAAGGCGAAATTATTTTGGCATTTGCCATTTTTAAATGACTCATTAATGCGCGCTTTGGTATGCTTTTCCGGAAATTTGCTTTATAATTGCAATTTGTTATTCATGTTAGCTAAAAATATATTAGAATAGTAGCACTGACCTTGAAATGCATGAAAAAGCATTTTAGGAAAAATTAGTAAATTAATGACATTAACAATTATAGGCATACAACTTGCATATACATTTAGAATTTCTCATTCTAAAGATATACGAAGTATTCTTTGTATATACGAAGTATTATCTGATTCATTCGAGGTATTTGACCCAGTTGAGTGGTTCTCATCAATAATATTCACCGCCAAAATCCACGTGTCTACCAACTTAGACGCCAAATGGATGAAGTAAAAAAAGGAACTGTCACGAATATATCACATTAAGTAACCGCACGTTGGATGGAATGGCACCACTCATATAAGATATAATTGGAACATTTCTTTCAGACAACAATATAACACTTTGTAAAACATCACGAAAGTCCTACCAGTAAACGCTTAAAACAATTCGCAAATAAGACAGCTGATGACAAAATGCAGTAAAAGGGGAGTAGAGTTCTAATTGCTGTTAAACCTATTTTTAGTTGTGATTTAAACTTTTCCAACTGCAAAGCTATTTGAATAAAATAAAAAATTAAATCCAACACTTATATGTTAGGAGTTCATTAGATTTATCCATTTGTCAACACTAATTTCTATATTGAGTATACTAAAACTTTTCAATCAGTGCATGAGAGCTCAAATGTTTATAATCGGATTCATATGTTGCCAAAATGCACATCTTCTGTTGCAGAAATTCATTTTATTGATTAATGCTAAAAAAAGTGTTGACTTTCCACACAAATTAGAATCATAAATATTCAGGTATAGTTTGTAATAGTAACACTAGTGTCATCTATGAATGATTGTTACGAAATAATAAAAAATTTAGAAAAGTTGACGTTTTAGGGGAAATTTTTAGCATGAGGTAACTCAGCATTTTCAAGATTTTGTTATTATTCAGATAACTATAAGAGTGCTCCTCGTCATTTTAGGTTACTGAACAGGTACAAGTTCCTCGATTTCATACCAAAAATTGAAAATGATATAAAATATAATTTGAAAAAATTTTATACGTTTGTAAATGGTAAGAGGGGTGTGTCAGGTTTTCCACGCAATGGGAATTTTGATGTACGGGATGGGCAGAGGTGAATGAGATAATAGAAATTGTTTCTAATTTTTTTTTCAAAATTGTTGCCCTCTCCGTTATACTTTATCGTTTTGATGACAGCAAAGGAACTAGTGGATACAGCTAGGATCGGTTGAAATTTATCACTATTTATGTAAATTAGAATCAAATGTTAGACATATGTAGAATTTATTGTTCGGGATGTTTTGTTTTATATGTTTCGAAAGGGCATTACGCCTCAACAGCATTGTTTCGTCCTGAGTACATTAACTGCAACTAACAGGACCGCATTAAAATTTTTTTGGGCCCTAGGGACACATCGATTTCAGTCCCTCCCAAGATACGTAATACTAATAATATATTTAAAGAACTTCATTTATTCATATGTATATAGGGTTGTCCAAAACCGAAAATAAACTCAAACTAAAACCAAAGATAATGTTTGTTTATCTATGCTAAAACTACAAATATTTATTTTTGAATCAGGTTGGGTACTTTAGTTTGAAGGTTTATCAATGCCATTTATGTGTAAAAAATGATATCTCTCAAATATTAACCACGGTTGGATTTACAGACGTAGATCAGATCGTCAAAATTGTCCAATATTAAAAATTGCTTTTATTAAAAATTCCCATAAAAAGTGATCTAATGGCGTTAAATTAAACCCCGCCTGGCTTTATCACCCATCAGCTTAATAAATTCATCACAACTAGCCGAAGATAAATAATTAGTGTGACCATTACCTAGGTTGGCATTATGACATATGTTTTCTACGAAATGGATCAAATTACGATAAAAAGTGTAAGCCCCAATGAAGTTTCTACTGTCCTCTTTACTTGCGAAAAGCAAGTTAAAGTTCCGCGTATGAAGCCAGGAATTTACTGGTTGCTACGAACCTTTTTATGACTTCTCTTAAGTACTGTTGTTCACTGTCAAGATTTCTAATTAAAACTACATCGATGCGACCCACTTATTTTGACCTGGAAATTAAAGAACGAATAGATGTCTTATATTCCGATGAGTTATCATGTTCGGATATTTTCCAATCGCAAATTCCTTGGGTCTTGCACATTTTTTTCCTAAAAAAAAGTTTGCATACATAGCAGTATGCTTTTTTATTAGTTTGTGTATACTCAAACAAACCACGTTGAAATTGTTCACCGTTCTCGTTTGTGCCGGTAAATGCACTTTTATTTAAGCTCCTATTTATTTGTCTTGTTCCTACGATAGACATCAACTTAGATTAATTAAGATCACCAAAAATAGGTGATGGTTGGATTTTAATAAAGTAATCCTGCATTGCTGAAGTTATAGTTTCTAGCCATCGAGCAATATCGTTTGAAATAAGAAATCAAGAGGATTACTTCTTACCTTACACTTAGACAATAATGAGTGAGTATTACCAATAATCGTTCTTTCGAATTTGTTATTCCGTTTGGTGTGGACAGGGCAGCCACTCTTGATCGTTACTTGGGTTGTGCAGTATTTCAAGTTCTGTGAGTGTCTATTGTATGCTGACGTTTTAAAAATATATTCTAGGTAATTAATTCTTTTAGTGACACTGTACATGTTCATCACGAATTCGATGTTTTTTGGGACTTTAATACGAGTAAATGCAAATTTTTTTTTTTCGTAGATCGCGTTTGTCCTGAGCAGAGGCTACTTAATTTTTAATGAATGCACTACTTTGTAGAGTATGCGATATTTGGAATCTTGGCGTTATATTTTCAAGCAACTTTTATACATTTGATAAGCGCATGTAAGCTACATTGCAAGCAAAGTTACCCTTTATTGGAGTTCGTTAAGCGTAATGGGAACGGATTTTGTGGCCCTCTCACCTTTAAATTTTCCTATGTTAGTTACGTCAGGTCGATATTAGAATATACCGCGGTAACTTGGGATCCGTTTTATTTAACTTACTCGGCGAAAAACAATTTTTAATTTATGCATTACATCGGTTACCTACATTATTTGATGTTGTTTGGTACATGTTGGTTGATGGTCGCTTTTTTTATAAAACACACTATCAAGAGATAACCTCCTATAACGTTGTAAATTATTCAAAGCAAAAAAGACCGTAAGATCTTTTAAATGTAGAGATAGCTTGTATACTTGAAAAATAAACCTTTGAAATGGTTTGAATGGTTTAAAGTACTTGAAAATAGGGTAAGCTTAAGTGAAGAAAATTTTTGTCTTTCGAAAATAAGTCCAAAGAGACAATAACAGTTTACAAATTTTAAAAACAAAGTAGATATATGTACGATAATGGCAAAACATAGTTTAAGACGTCTCATAAGAAACGGTAATTAGTTTTAAATTTTAAATTTTATAGGTCATAAGAATGCATCTGCTTCCTCGAAATTATTACTGTCCTTGTAAAACGGCAAAAAGTTCTACTAATGTTCGCCAAAAAGTTCACAAAAAATTGGACTGTATATTTTATTGCTGATCTGGACATTGTAATGGAACACCCTTTACACACACACATGTTGTTGATAGCCCATTTAAATGTAATATCTTAATCTCATGGGTGGGTTACATGTGTGTATATAACAATTTTATCTCAATATAGATATACAGAATGTTAAAATCAATCAAGATCTATCTATCTGTCTGTATATCTTATACTATAATATGTAGTCGACACAAAGAGTAACAAACATATTTTCTTATGTTTAACTTTATGCTCAGAATTTATTCAAAAAATATTTCACACGATCAATCATAATCATCTATCTCGGCATATCGTATAATAAGAATTGAAAAAAGGTTACGATTCGATATATTCAAATTCAATCACTCAACTCAACTCATGTATGTATATAAATAACAAAAAACTGATTGAACTTTTTCGGGGTTGTTGTTGTTGTTGTGTTCATGTGTTCCGACTTTTAGACCACAAAAAAAAAAACGCAAAAAGCTTCGTTCATCGTGACCGCTCTCAGACGTTGCGATTATATAATGACAATTCATCGATCGATTGGTGAGTGGTACTCATTTGTTTCTATATATACATATTATGATACTAGAAGATAAATTCTTTAAATGTCGAAATCAATTAATTATTGTATATTGATCGGTTTAATAGGCAGTTCGTGGCATTCCAAATAGGTTGTTGATCTTTAATTTGGTCTATGTAAATAAATAAGTACCTGTTATAAATGTCTATCTTACGAAGCTGAATTCAATGAGGAGGTGCTCAATTTGATAGAATTATGATTCTTTGAAATTTAAGGCAAATTGTTGAATGTAACATTTAGTAAAATAAATAATAAGTTGAATGACTCCATCACACATTCCACTCCGAGCTAACTCTTCCTATTGTATTGAATACCCAAATTCTGTGCCTCGTAACGTCATCGGTACGAGATTGTACTCTCATAAAATTACAATATAGTTCAGTTACATCTATCAGTTATATCTACGATGAAACTATCTCTGATGAAGCAACTTCTGAATCGTAATTATGGAACAATCGGTTACATAAAATAAGTACTTAGTGCGTGTTCCATTTGGTTTAAATACCGCATAAAAAGTTAAAAATTGAGATGAATAAAAATGTCAAAATTTTTACCTGCTTCAACAGCCGATAAAAGTTAAATTATGAAACTTAAATAATTTTGTACATTCGTTTATAATATTTAGGCTTTTAGAGCTCTATAAATTATGCAATTTAAAATAATAATAAATAAACTTTCGTTCATATAAAATAGATAATTATTTTTTTATTTAATATTAATACACTATTGTTATAATTAAAAAGGACAATTATAGTACTTTTTTTATTTCGACGCTATTTCCCATTTTATTATTTTTTCGTACCAAAATAGGTTCGGTTGTGACTATCTCAAACGTCAAAATTTAAACCAGTTGAAACAGATAAAAAATTAAAAATTTTCACCACGGATAAAAATTTTATATTTTAACATTTTATGCGGTATTTAAATCAGTTAAAACAAGACCTTAGTAATTATGTTTGATAAACTTTAGATATTTTGTGATTTACGTGCCACCTAGATGTTATTGAAAAAGTATAGTTGCTAGGCAACCAAATTTAAAGAAAAAAATTGGTCATAATAAATGTCACAATTGAGAAATTGAGACAAATTAAGGTTACTGTGTGAATTATAAAATATTTTGACGTCAATTGTATAGAATTACCCGATGCAGATAACTTTAGTTTTATCGTACACCGCGATCTTTTTGTCGATTTGGCGCTTCTTTAATAAAGTTTTATGTTCTGTAACTCAATTCTTTATCGAATTTTATGAAATATATTAAATTCTAAAATTAGCTCTCAAATCGAATTCGTTTCAATTTTTAGTTTTATGTTATAGTTTAATTAAGATAAAAGTTCTTAAAAAATATATTTATGTACAACAAAAAATTGTATCGATGAGTTATGACTATACCCGGAAGTATTAAGGACGGGTGTATTACAACCGGCTTATTTTACTATAGTCGGCTTAGAACATTCCCATTTTCAATCCAGTTTATGGTTTTCATAACTATGACTAACAATTCAAATTTACTTCAATCAAATGAACAGAGTCCTTTTCAAAAACAAGCAAAAGTTACGGTGTTCGTTTAGCTGTGCCGATCATTTTAACTGTCATGTAAATCCCCTTCGACCATATTCGCTTATATAATCCATCACGTTTAATACTGACGTACGTACAATTAGGAGATAATTTATCGACCGGTATATATTAGCATGTCGGAAACGCGCACGATTTTATCACACCAAATATAGTCGCAAAAAGTCTGTATTCGACACATGTATATATACAGATAAGTATGTATCACAAGAAGTGGGTTAAACTGGCACACAAATCACATTGTATTTAAACGAACAAAAAAAAAAAAAAGAAACGACTTACGTGGGTTCGCTTACCTCTAAGCCACATGAAGCTATATTTAGACAGAATAAATAATTTGCAAACAATTTTGTTGCATCAAATTAAAAACTCCTCTATTGTATACGATCGAGCATATGTGAATATAGTTGTAGTTTGTATAGTTTGTATATATACAAAACACAAGTTCACTGTAGGCGTTTGTAGTAAATTCTTGAAGACAACAAAAAGTTTAAAGTTTTCATTCATAAAAATGATTATTTCACAAACGATCGTATGCGATATGGTCGATTGTGGGATATTATATGGGCCGCACCCGCTGAATCATAATAATAAATAATAATAATAATAACATACAGTCGCGATTGTCTGTGTGTGTGTGTACATACAAATAAGAATACTTTCTTTGGCCTGTCTGTCTGTCTATACTTCCCTTGCACAATCGACACCAACAACAAAAGCAACAAAATAGAAAATTTCACTCAATAACAGCAACAATAACATCGACAGAAAAATCGTTTTAATTAACGAAACCAACTCAGTTACGGTAATAAAATTATAGAGTTGTATATAGCCTCGTACCAGTGCAATAAGCGTTAAAACACTTTGCTAGACTTAAGCGCAAATTTTCAGTGAATTAATTACGATACAACAACAATTTCATTGTATAATATGCCAACTAAAAGATGTATCATGGAACTGTACAATGATAATTATCTTCGTCTATCTATATACGTCTTCTTCTTCTTGTTCTTCTTCTTGTTTTGCTTTACAGAGCTAATTAGTTCATAATGTATAACGAATTCTACAAGTTTATGGACTGAGATTAATTTTGATTGATAAGAATTAATTAGGTGTATCTATATTCGGTGAATTATTTTTTTTTTCATTTATGAATAAATTAATAAATTAAATTTATATATAAGAGATGGAATCGAGATAATCGAATATTAAGTGTGTGTATATGTAAGTGTGTGTTCTAAGTCAGTGCACCTGATATGTATTGTTAGGATAATCACTATATACAGGTGTTAACAACGTAATTTTTATGGCGGAGTGAATAAATATACAGAATTATAACTTAATTGTGAGCTCGGAATTAAATATTTGAATTATGGTAACGATCGAGTAAGGTTCCTGATGCCTTTATACTAAACGTGGTTACCCATCTTTCTTTTTGAGGCATTTATTGCTTCTTGAAAATCACCCTGTTGTCGATGGTGATACTTGGGTATTCACTTTGCCATCGAATATTTTACACATGAGGATCCTGTTACCCAAGTAGTCCTTATTAGTTCTGTTGCTTTAAATAAGTTCATGACATCAGTTGTTGAACCATCCTTTCGACTGCTATCGTGCAGTTTGGCCAAGTAACCGTTCAACTGTTTGTTTCGATCTTTCTGATATTGCACGTTCCACTAATTCCCTTAGTGTCAGGCATATACATATTGGTCTATACCTTGAATAATGCAATGGATACTCCATCAGATCCGGGGCCGTTTCGGAACGAATATATGAGGAGGACGGCCTTATAGAAAGTAATCATTTTCTTTTCTTCTAATGTAGTAGGTCAGTCAAGAAGAAATGTGTATGTAGTGTCCAGCATTTTACTAGCTAGCCCTTTAAAACTACTTAAAAAAAAAATTGCGCATTCGTACGGGTGGCTGACAGCTAGATATATCGCAAAAAAATGTTTCAGCTTTCAAATTGATAGAATGAATGATAGTATGGTGAGTCCTGCGTCATCCAGAAGATGCTACTTAAAGATCGGTTGTACACTCCTAAACAATCAATCAAAGGTATATGTAATCTCGTAACGGCAATGTTGTCGTACTTTTCACATGTACTTGATATACAATGTACATTTTTGTTTGACGTCGACTTTGTGCTATGTTTAAAACTTTAAACTGGATCACAGATCGCAAAAGAATGTGCAACACGAATTAATTATTTTATGTTCATTACAATTCCAACGTTATTTGTGCCGGTGTATGCGTATTAAACGACAAGTGAAAGGTTTGCTGTAAATTGGTTGTTTTTTTTTGTTGGTTTTGCATTATTTTTTAGCAAAAACCCACTATCAATTCACAACTTTCGGCAATCAATCTCATTTCATATCAATTAATTTATTCAAGAAAATCGCGGGCCGCATTAAATTCGTTTGACAATAAATTAACACAAAAGCAAAATAATTTAAAATGAAAAAAAAAAATTGAAAACATATTCCGGGTCATTCGCATGTTATGCATTACAGTAATTCGGTCAAATACCTTAGGAGAACACCTTTCATATATTAACAACAATCGCCAAACCACCACAAACATAATAAAAAAAAAATTGTTTGATAAATTTTGAATTGGGAAAATTGTGAGGACCAGTGGTGGTCGATGAAATAGGCCGATCTAGTACAAATATTTCATAAAATCAGATTACGGTTTACGATTATTCCCCCAACACCACTGACAGTATATGAGTATGAACGGAGTATGAACAAAATCTAAACAACAAATTATTTTATTTAACTTCAATCAACAAATGTTACAAACTATTTGAATAAGTTTATCATTTTGACATTTTATGAATGGTTTCATTTCTATAAAATGACGGATTAAGAATTTAACAAACAACAAAGACACGGAATAAAAAAAAAAACAACAACAACAAAATGTTGAACTGTGGTGTCTCTTGTCTGTTTGTTTCGCGCATATACTAAACGCGATTTAATAAAAATGTCGATTTGGCTAATCCGTATCTCGTATACATGTATACCAATCACAAAGTACAATGTAATTATGATTATTTGTGAAAGATTTATGTATTTATGTTTGGTGATACTCCCATTTTATTGTACGATAATCGCGGAGGATTTTGCAATTTTCGTTTTTTTTATGGATATAATGAAGGCGCTAACGCCTATGTAAATTTTGTTAATCCATTTCGTTCAACTTTCACCCGTAGTCGTATAGTTTGGAAATCTCGTATTTATGTATTCGTCATTGGTTAACAGATTTATTTTATCCACCTGGCCGTACATATAAAATCGATTCCTCACAAAAATTACACTCGCATTATGTGACTTGATGATTTACAACAGCAATCGTGCACCCTAAACCAACGTACAAATCGATATACTGTAACGTACAGGTCTCTTTGGCAATACATTATATGAACATTCAACATATGATTGATCATTGCAAACGTAGGTTTACTCTTTGGAGTTAGATACACTTCTGTTTCGCATTTCTTAATTCGTTTTATTGTGTTATGTTGATGAATTATTTCGTAATTATAGTGACATTTTTTAGGGGTAAATTTTGTGTGAGTGTGTGTCATTTTCCTAAGTTCTAGATCTAAAATTCCAAAATAACCAAACATATTCTGTAAATGATAAAGTGATTTAATTGCACTTGCTGCTAGTCATCATCACAAGTCCACAATACATTTAACTAATTATTCAATAAATTTCTAAAGATGGCAGTAATAAAGAGTAAGGGTTGACTCAAAAAACTAAAGATGGCAGCAGTTAGATTTAATTTAAAATATTGGCAGCATGATCTTTCAACGAATAGCTTTCGAGTGCACAAACACTTAAACGGTTAATTCAATTGATTTGTAATGTTTAAAGATTTTTTTTTAAAAATCTAATTTATATTAAATTTTTAAAATTTCATATTTTTAATGATGTAATAAATTAATTATTTGTAAATTTCAGGCAAAAACTAATCCAATTTATTACAGCGTACGACCTGTAGGAATTAGCCTGTTCATAGATTTTCTTTTTAGAGAATTTTTTTCGCAGATTACAGTTGAATGGTGGCACACTGGAGTTCAATTAAATTGTCTTATGCTAACAGTAGTTTAAATATTGGCTACCATTATCTTTCTGGCATTACTGGCTTATCTTTCCTTTCCTTACACCACAAAAATAGAATAGAAATGTGCCGTAATGATCATGAGGTATCTGAAACCGGGTCGTTTCTATCATGCTTGGAAATATATGATCCTACCGTTTGTTAAATGTAAAAAAGCTGTGGGAATAGAACCTGCAGAATAAGGAATAGAACAACAACAAATAAACCAATCGTGAACGTTATTAGAATTAACAATTGTTTCTATATGCTATGGTTTCATCAAGACGTTGCAACATGCCACGCAGAATAATTATCTGTAAGGATATGCTGAAAGTAATATTCACTGCGTCATTAAAAGTTAAACTTCTAGATTGGGCTTTAATCGACCCAGTGGGGTGGCTCTGCTTATGCCCGATATTATTATTTTTTTAAATTTTATTAAGTCTTTCCATTATTTTAAAAGCTGTTTTGAGGTTACTAAACGCAACGCCACGGAAGCAGCTACAAGTTGGTGAATTCCAAATATCACGAGCAGCATAATCGGCCTTAATATCACGATCGACCATTATCGTCGGTATTGCCTGAAGCTTAGTTAAAAGAGAAAATGGTTTTTCTGTGAATACATTGGCTTGAAACACTAAAATAAACAAACAACTGGACAAGCAAAACTGAAAATTAGCCAATGCAGCTTAAGCACCAAAAAGCAAATGCTACAACAACATTAGAGTTTGGAATAAATCGACACTGCTGAGATGTAACTGAAGTAATAGGAAAAGTACAATCAAGCACGTCAAAAAAAAATTTTTTCATATACATTTTTAAGGAACCAGGAGCAATAGGATTCAAGTCACGTTACATCATAATTGGTCGACCTGAAAAGTGCTGTTTACTGTTTTAATTCTGGTGCCTAAAAGCAATGCAAATAAATTGTAACATTTACACAAATTACAAATATCTTTGACCACTAGACTATCCCCTATATATGAGTTAAAGGATATGAGTTAAAGGATTTCCTGAAATCAGCCGAGCATTTTCTTATGTAGGTCAACTAAAAGGACTATCAGTTGATTATTTGAATCCAAGGTATTCATGAGCGGTCTGCTCATTATCGATTGAGACGCTCAAAAAGCTTAGTTTGATAACAAATAATGGTTTTCTATTTATCATAATAGAACGCATAAAAATGTATGTGATGGGCTTGAAAAACAATTCCATTCATTTATGTTTATTAATTAATAAGCGATATACACCAAATTACTAATTCAGGTATTAATGCTTTTGCTTTTAAAAAGAAAACTCAGCCATGATATTAGAAAGGATAAAACGTGGCCACTTGCCATTAATACGATCTAACTGCACTTAGCAATCTAATCGAATAAGGTTCCACTCAATTTTAGAACACCGGTTTCCTTATTTTTCCCGGGTGTGGAAACTTCGTAGAATGAATCGTATAATGCGTCTCTCCTAGTGGTGGCTAACAGTGACTTTGCAACGGATATGGCCTTCTTTATATAAGTGCAGTTATTCATTTGATGGTCACTATAAATGAGTTTTAGCCAAAGCCGTATTCAATCCCTTATAAAAAATAAGAAAAATTTAACCTGTTAAATGTATTTGTGAGATTATCTCACGTTTATACATTGTAGAAAAAATAACAAAACAGCTAACTAAAGAGGAAACAAAAAATACATAACGTTCTTGTAATTTTGTTTGTTTTATTTCAACTATTTGTTTTTATATTTGGAAAATAGAGAATATTAAAATAATACGCTCTCACTACGAGAGTTATAATATGCTCAAATTTATATGATGTTATTGTGTGTGGGTTAATTAAAACCATTCAAAACAAAATGTATTTTCATATGTATTTTTTCCGCACTAATACAGTCAATAGGTTATATTTTTATTATGGTATCTGTGTACGGCGTATCTGCATGTTCTCGCTTCTTAGAAGAGATTGAAGACGGCTTGGATTTTGTTTTAACACTTAGGTATATTGTTAGAATTTAGTCGTTGCATATAATAAGCCCGAATTATTATCTTAGTGAAGGTCAGGTTTTACATACAACATACACCAAGTATGCATGCAGGAACTCTAATTTATTCTAATTGATCGAAATTTTACTTAATTAATGATATATACCAAAGTTTTAACAATATTTTAATTAGCTAATTTTGGTTATCGGAACTTAATCATCTCCAAAAAGTCGATCGATCAATCAACAATTTTAAGCGATGAGTTGTAATTTTGTATCAAAATATTTCGTCTTGCGAATAATATGCGCGAATCAATATTGATTTAACATTAAGCACTGAAGATGTTATATGCTGTAAGTTTCGCCTATTTTCATGCAAACTCATCGATACATACATACATACATACAATATCTGTAATTAAGCGTGGGAAAATAATAAAATTTAAACTACGAGTATAATTTACGTAACCTGATCGCGCATACATGATTTCATTTGAGATGAATGGAGAAATTTTTGATGATTTTTTTTATTTTTATTTTTTGATTTTGTTTGCAATTTAAAAGACGTCAAGAGCGTAAATTGCAAACATCATACTGTGTTAAAAATTTGTACTTAATGTTCTGTAATTATCATCATATGTCAGTTTGATGTCCGAATCAATTTTGTTAAAAAAAAAATAAAATTTAATGGTTGCAAAATATTGAGAAAGTAACAGCATTCTAATTATGGAAATTGCTTACGTTGATATTATATTATGTGCGTGTTTTGCTAGAAGATATTAAGAGTACGCAGAAATTAAGGTGCTTAAATTTAAAGCAAAGTTCATTCAAATTTTAAAATTATTTAATGCAAACACCTTATTAAAATCAATACTATCATGATCAATACTTTTTCCTTAATCTTAAATAAATTATTGATTTAGAGCCACCATTAAGTGGAAACAAATGACCGATTCTAACAAAATAAACTATAATTATATCTCGTCAGTCATTTAAAAATTAAAATTCATGTCCGCCATATAATTAAGTAGCTGCGTGTATTTATAATAAAAAATGTAACGGTCATGTTGACTTGTCGGTTTAAATAAATAAAAATTCAAATTGCCAGACATGATTGTCGGTGAAAAGTAAAATTATTGATTATAATACTAGTCCATATAATTGACCTATTTGACAGTTAGCTCCTATTTGAAGCTCATACCGTCTTTCTAACAACTGCCAAACTGAAACTAAACATTATAGATGATCAAAATTTAATCAAAACTTCAAAAGGTTTTTAAAGAGTTGCTAGCAATTTAATTTTGCTTTAAAATTGAAATTAAATATACCAGCGATCATACAATTTTTATTAAAAGTTACTGAATTTTTTATTAAATTTGCCAATGTGTCGACTTAAGGTTAATGTATATTATCAGCTCAGATCAGCACAGCTCATAAAAAAATATTGTTTTCTTGCATTACTATGCGAGTATTTATAATACGAGTATCATTACGTTCCCGTACAGCACAGTACAGCACATAACAAATCACTCAAAACGAATATTGTGGTTAAACAAAACACAAAGTAAGCGAAAGAAAATGAAAGAACGCGAAATTATAAAACTGTATGTATTTTGTTGGGTTTAGGATTCATTATCATAGCGTCTTGATTACAGAAACAAATACGAACAAAATGTATGTAATGGACCGAGCTGTTAGTATAAATCGTTGATGTACGCGCTGGACTCTACTGAGCTGAACTGATAGCATATTAGAATTTTAATGTAAAATACATCTATGTAAAAAGCTTACACTATTCCGATTGTTTGTGTTTTAACATGTTTTGTGTAAATGAATGTATAATTTATAGCAAAAACTACTTTAAAGCACATAACATCGGAAAGGTGTAGCCTTTACAAATTTACGGAAATGACTAAAAAGTCAATGATGAACATAATAGCGGTCCGATTGTGATGGTTTAAAAGTCATTAAAAGTCTATTTTATTTAAAAGCTCTCGACATCGAAATATTCTTTTTGTTAATATTCAAAAATTTGCAAAAGGGTACCCCAGTTAAATTTTTTATGCTACAAATCATATAATTCATCACAATCGGACGTCTATTTAATGTTCTAAGGACTATTTCTTAAAGTATACGCATCTATATCAATCCTGCTAGTATATTCACCTAGTTTCGTCTTTATTGATTTACTAAAATCAAAGTTATGGCTGATGGCGTGGATCACCGTGACTTTGAACCACTAAAACCTTGTTTTATTTTTTTTTCGCCCATAATGAAAAATGACAATCTCGGGAACTAGTACAACTAGCGACTTGAAACTTCGTACACACCCTATTTTTGGTACAAATAGAGCGTGGTGTAAGTTTGAAGTCGATAGCCCATCTAGTTTCGGAAACACAGAAAATTTGCAAATTGATCGGCTGGAATTCTAAAATCAGGCAAGGGGTACCCCTTTCCATTTTCTCAAAAATCTAATTTTGTCAACTACTAATGGTTTGGTATTCCTTATTAGTATACGCATCGATTACTAGAAGCAACATATAGTCTCAGATCAATAGTTAGTTCACAATCGATTTTAGAAGCCATCATTTCCATTCTAAGAACGGTCATTTCCCTTGGCTTCAAAAAATTCTCCCGTTGTAAATAAGGGCTAAAATGCTCAACTGTAAAATCAGTTTGTGTCTATATCAATCCTGCTAGTATACTCACCTAGATTCGTCTTGATTGATCTACTAAAATCAAAGTTATAGCTGATGGCGTGGATCACCGTGACTTTGAACCACTAAAACCTTGTTTTAGTTTTTTTTCGCCCATAATGAAAAATAACAATATCGGGAACTAGTACAACTAGCGACTTGAAACTTCGTACACACCCTATTTTTGGTACAAATAGAGCGTGGTGTAAGTTTGAAGTCGATAGCCCATCTAGTTTTGGAAAAACAGAAAATTTGTAAATTGATCGGCTGGAATTCTAAAATCAGGCAAGGGGTACCCCTTTCCATTTTCTCAAAAATCTAATTTTGTCAACTACTAATGGTTTGGTATTCCTTATTAGTATACGCATCGATTACTAGAAGCAACATATAGTCTCAGATCAATAGTTAGTTCACAATCGATTTTAGAAGCCATAATTTCCATTCTAAGAGCGGTCATTTCCCTTGGCTTCAAAAAATTATCCCGTTGTAAATAAGGGCTAAAATGCTCAACTGTAAAATCAGTTTGTGTCTATATTAATCCTGCTAGTATACTCACCTAGATTCGTCTTGATTGATCTACTAAAATCAAAGTTATAGCTGATGGCGTGGATCACCGTGACTTTAGACCACTAAAACCTTGTTTTAGTTTTTTTCGCCCATAATGAAAAATAACAATATCGGGAACTAGTACAACTAGCGACTTGAAACTTCGTACACACCCTATTTTTGGTACAAAAAGAGCGTGGTGTAAGTTTGAAGTCGATAGCCCATCCAGTTTTGGAAAAACAGAAAATTTGCAAATTGATCGGCTGGAATTCTAAAATCAGGCAAGGGGTACCCCTTTCCATTTTCTCAAAAATCTAATTTTGTCAACTACTAATGGTTTGGTATTCCTTATTAGTATACGCATCGATTACTAGAAGCAACATATAGTCTCAGATCAATAGTTAGTTCACAATCGATTTTAGAAGCCATAATTTCCATTCTAAGAACGGTCATTTCCCTTGGCTTCAAAAAATTATCCCGTTGTAAATAAGGGCTAAAATGCTCAACTGTAAAATCAGTTTGTGTCTATATCAATCCTGCTAGTATACTCACCTAGATTCGTCTTGATTGATCTACTAAAATCAAAGTTATAGCTGATGGCGTGGATCACCGTGACTTTGAACCACTAAAACCTTGTTTTAGTTTTTTTTCGCCCATAATGAAAAATAACAATATCGGGAACTAGTACAACTAGCGACTTGAAACTTCGTACACACCCTATTTTTGGTACAAATAGAGCGTGGTGTAAGTTTGAAGTCGATAGCCCATCTAGTTTTGGAAAAACAGAAAATTTGCAAATTGATCGGCTGGAATTCTAAAATCAGGCAAGGGGTACCCCTTTCCATTTTCTCAAAAATCTAATTTTGTCAACTACTAATGGTTTGGTATTCCTTATTAGTATACGCATCGATTACTAGAAGCAACATATAGTCTCAGATCAATAGTTAGTTCACAATCGATTTTAGAAGCCATAATTTCCATTCTAAGAGCGGTCATTTCCCTTGGCTTCAAAAAATTATCCCGTTGTAAATAAGGGCTAAAATGCTCAACTGTAAAATCAGTTTGTGTCTATATCAATCCTGCTAGTATACTCACCTAGATTCGTCTTGATTGATCTACTAAAATCAAAGTTATAGCTGATGGCGTGGATCACCGTGACTTTAGACCACTAAAACCTTGTTTTAGTTTTTTTTCGCCCATAATGAAAAATAATAATATCGGGAACTAGTACAACTAGCGACTTGAAACTTCGTACACACCCTATTTTTGGTACAAATAGAGCGTGGTGTAAGTTTGAAGTCGATAGCCCATCTAGTTTTGGAAACACAGAAAATTTGCAAATTGATCGGCTGGAATTCTAAAATCAGGCAAGGGGTACCCCTTTCCATTTTCTCAAAAATCTAATTTTGTCAACTTCTAATGGTTTGGTATTCCTTATTAGTATACGCATCGATTACTAGAAGCAACATATAGTCTCAGATCAATAGTTAGTTCACAATCGATTTTAGAAGCCATAATTTCCATTCTAAGAACGGTCATTTCCCTTGGCTTCAAAAAATTCTCCCGTTGTAAATAAGGGCTAAAATGCTCAACTGTAAAATCAGTTTGTGTCTATATCAATCCTGCTAGTATACTCACCTAGATTTGTCTTGATTGATCTACTAAAATCAAAGTTATAGCTGATGGCGTGGATCACCGTGACTTTGAACCACTAAAACCTTGTTTTAGTTTTTTTTCGCCCATAATGAAAAATAACAATATCGGGAACTAGTACAACTAGCGACTTGAAACTTCGTACACACCCTATTTTTGGTACAAATAGAGCGTGGTGTAAGTTTGAAGTCGATAGCCCATCTAGTTTTGGAAAAACAGAAAATTTGCAAATTGATCGGCTGGAATTCTAAAATCAGGCAAGGGGTACCCCTTTCCATTTTCTCAAAAATCTAATTTTGTCAACTACTAATGGTTTGGTATTCCTTATTAGTATACGCATCGATTACTAGAAGCAACATATAGTCTCAGATTAATAGTTAGTTCACAATCGATTTTAGAAGCCATAATTTCCATTCTAAGAGCGGTCATTTCCCTTGGCTTCAAAAAATTATCCCGTTGTAAATAAGGGCTAAAATGCTCAACTGTAAAATCAGTTTGTGTCTATATTAATCCTGCTAGTATACTCACCTAGATTCGTCTTGATTGATCTACTAAAATCAAAGTTATAGCTGATGGCGTGGATCACCGTGACTTTAGACCACTAAAACCTTGTTTTAGTTTTTTTCGCCCATAATGAAAAATAACAATATCGGGAACTAGTACAACTAGCGACTTGAAACTTCGTACACACCCTATTTTTGGTACAAAAAGAGCGTGGTGTAAGTTTGAAGTCGATAGCCCATCTAGTTTTGGAAAAACAGAAAATTTGCAAATTGATCGGCTGGAATTCTAAAATCAGGCAAGGGGTACCTCTTTCCATTTTCTCAAAAATCTAATTTTGTCAACTACTAATGGTTTGGTATTCCTTATTAGTATACGCATCGATTACTAGAAGCAACATATAGTCTCAGATCAATAGTTAGTTCACAATCGATTTTAGAAGCCATAATTTCCATTCTAAGAACGGTCATTTCCCTTGGCTTCAAAAAATTCTCCCGTTGTAAATAAGGGCTAAAATGCTCAACTGTAAAATCAGTTTGTGTCTATATCAATCCTGCTAGTATACTCACCTAGATTTGTCTTGATTGATCTACTAAAATCAAAGTTATAGCTGATGGCGTGGATCACCGTGACTTTGAACCACTAAAACCTTGTTTTAGTTTTTTTTCGCCCATAATGAAAAATAACAATATCGGGAACTAGTACAACTAGCGACTTGAAACTTCGTACACACCCTATTTTTGGTACAAATAGAGCGTGGTGTAAGTTTGAAGTCGATAGCCCATCTAGTTTTGGAAAAACAGAAAATTTGCAAATTGATCGGCTGGAATTCTAAAATCAGGCAAGGGGTACCCCTTTCCATTTTCTCAAAAATCTAATTTTGTCAACTACTAATGGTTTGGTATTCCTTATTAGTATACGCATCGATTACTAGAAGCAACATATAGTCTCAGATCAATAGTTAGTTCACAATCGATTTTAGAAGCCATAATTTCCATTCTAAGAACGGTCATTTCCCTTGGCTTCAAAAAATTCTCCCGTTGTAAATAAAGGCTAAAATGCTCAACTGTAAAATCAGTTTATGTTTATATCAATCCTGCTAGTATAATCACCTAGATTCGTCTTGATTAATCTACTAAAATCAAAGTTATAGCTGATGGCGTGGATCACCGTGACTTTAGACCACTAAAACCTTGTTTTAGTTTTTTTTCGCCCATAATGAAAAATAACAATATCGGGAACTAGTACAACTAGCGACTTGAAACTTCGTACACACCCTACTTTTGGTACAAATAGAGCGTGGTGTAAGTTTGAAGTCGATAGCCCATCTAGTTTTGGAAACACAGAAAATTTGCAAATTGATCGGCTGGAATTCTAAAATCAGGCAAGGGGTACCCCTTTCCATTTTCTCAAAAATCTAATTTTGTCAACTACTAATGGTTTGGTATTCCTTATTAGTATACGCATCGATTACTAGAAGCAACATATAGTCTCAGATCAATAGTTAGTTCACAATCGATTTTAGAAGCCATAATTTCCATTCTAAGAACGGTCATTTCCCTTGGCTTCAAAAAATTATCCCGTTGTAAATAAGGGCTAAAATGCTCAACTGTAAAATCAGTTTGTGTTTATATCAATCCTGCTAGTATACTCACCTAGATTCGTCTTGATTGATCTACTAAAATCAAAGTTATAGCTGATGGCGTGGATCACCGTGACTTTAGACCACTAAAACCTTGTTTTAGTTTTTTTTCGCCCATAATGAAAAATAACAATATCGGGAACTAGTACAACTAGCGACTTGAAACTTCGTACACACCCTATTTTTGGTACAAATAGAGCGTGGTGTAAGTTTGAAGTCGATAGCCCATCTAGTTTTGGAAAAACAGAAAATTTGCAAATTGATCGGCTGGAATTCTAAAATCAGGCAAGGGGTACCCCTTTCCATTTTCTCAAAAATCTAATTTTGTCAACTACTAATGGTTTGGTATTCCTTATTAGTATACGCATCGATTACTAGAAGCAACATATAGTCTCAGATCAATAGTTAGTTCACAATCGATTTTAGAAGCCATAATTTCCATTCTAAGAACGGTCATTTCCCTTGGCTTCAAAAAATTCTCCCGTTGTAAATAAGGGCTAAAATGCTCAACTGTAAAATCAGTTTGTGTCTATATCAATCCTGCTAGTATACTCACCTAGATTCGTCTTGATTGATCTACTAAAATCAAAGTTATAGCTGATGGCGTGGATCACCGTGACTTTAGACCACTAAAACCTTGTTTTAGTTTTTTTTCGCCCATAATGAAAACTAACAATATCGGGAACTAGTACAACTAGCGACTTGAAACTTCGTACACACCCTATTTTTTGTACAAATAGAGCGTGGTGTAAGTTTGAAGTCGATAGCCCATCTAGTTTCGGAAACACAGAAAATTTGCAAATTGATCGGCTGGAATTCTAAAATCAGGCAATGATTTAAAGGGTACCCCTTTCCATTTTCTCAAAAATCTAATTTTGTCAACTACTAATGGTTTGGTATTCCTTATTAGTATACGCATCGATTACTAGAAGCAACATATAGTCTCAGATCAATAGTTAGTTCACAATCGATTTTAGAAGCCATAATTTCCATTCTAAGAACGGTCATTTCCCTTGGCTTCAAAAAATTATCCCGTTGTAAATAAGGGCTAAAATGCTCAACTGTAAAATCAGTTTGTGTCTATATCAATCCTGCTAGTATACTCACCTAGATTCGTCTTGATTGATCTACTAAAATCAAAGTTATAGCTGATGGCGTGGATCACCGTGACTTTAGACCACTAAAACCTTGTTTTAGTTTTTTTTCGCCCATAATGAAAAATAACAATATCGGGAACTAGTACAACTAGCGACTTGAAACTTCGTACACACCCTATTTTTGGTACAAATAGAGCGTGGTGTAAGTTTGAAGTCGATAGCCCATCTAGTTTTGGAAAAACAGAAAATTTGCAAATTGATCGGCTGGAATTCTAAAATCAGGCAAGGGGTACCCCTTTCCATTTTCTCAAAAATCTAATTTTGTCAACTACTAATGGTTTGGTATTCCTTATTAGTATACGCATCGATTACTAGAAGCAACATATAGTCTCAGATCAATAGTTAGTTCACAATCGATTTTAGAAGCCATAATTTCCATTCTAAGAACGGTCATTTCCCTTGGCTTCAAAAAATTCTCCCGTTGTAAATAAGGGCTAAAATGCTCAACTGTAAAATCAGTTTGTGTCTATATCAATCCTGCTAGTATACTCACCTAGATTCGTCTTGATTGATCTACTAAAATCAAAGTTATAGCTGATGGCGTGGATCACCGTGACTTTAGACCACTAAAACCTTGTTTTAGTTTTTTTTCGCCCATAATGAAAACTAACAATATCGGGAACTAGTACAACTAGCGACTTGAAACTTCGTACACACCCTATTTTTTGTACAAATAGAGCGTGGTGTAAGTTTGAAGTCGATAGCCCATCTAGTTTCGGAAACACAGAAAATTTGCAAATTGATCGGCTGGAATTCTAAAATCAGGCAAGGGGTACCCCTTTCCATTTTCTCAAAAATCTAATTTTGTCAACTACTAATGGTTTGGTATTCCTTATTAGTATACGCATCGATTACTAGAAGCAACATATAGTCTCAGATCAATAGTTAGTTCACAATCGATTTTAGAAGCCATAATTTCCATTCTAAGAACGGTCATTTCCCTTGGCTTCAAAAAATTATCCCGTTGTAAATAAGGGCTAAAATGCTCAACTGTAAAATCAGTTTGTGTCTATATCAATCCTGCTAGTATACTCACCTAGATTCGTCTTGATTGATCTACTAAAATCAAAGTTATAGCTGATGGCGTGGATCACCGTGACTTTAGACCACTAAAACCTTGTTTTAGTTTTTTTTCGCCCATAATGAAAAATAACAATATCGGGAACTAGTACAACTAGCGACTTGAAACTTCGTACACACCCTATTTTTGGTACAAATAGAGCGTGGTGTAAGTTTGAAGTCGATAGCCCATCTAGTTTTGGAAAAACAGAAAATTTGCAAATTGATCGGCTGGAATTCTAAAATCAGGCAAGGGGTACCCCTTTCCATTTTCTCAAAAATCTAATTTTGTCAACTACTAATGGTTTGGTATTCCTTATTAGTATACGCATCGATTACTAGAAGCAACATATAGTCTCAGATCAATAGTTAGTTCACAATCGATTTTAGAAGCCATAATTTCCATTCTAAGAGCGGTCATTTCCCTTGGCTACAAAAAATTATCCCGTTGTAAATAAGGGCTAAAATGCTCAACTGTAAAATCAGTTTGTGTCTATATCAATCCTGCTAGTATACTCACCTAGATTCGTCTTGATTGATCTACTAAAATCAAAGTTATAGCTGATGGCGTGGATCACCGTGACTTTAGACCACTAAAACCTTGTTTTAGTTTTTTTTCGCCCATAATGAAAAATAACAATATCGGGAACTAGTACAACTAGCGACTTGAAACTTCGTACACACCCTATTTTTGGTACAAATAGAGCGTGGTGTAAGTTTGAAGTCGATAGCCCATCTAGTTTTGGAAAAACAGAAAATTTGCAAATTGATCGGCTGGAATTCTAAAATCAGGCAAGGGGTACCCCTTTCCATTTTCTCAAAAATCTAATTTTGTCAACTACTAATGGTTTGGTATTCCTTGTTAGTATACGCATCGATTACTAGAAGCGACATATAGTCTCAGATCAATAGTTAGTTCACAATCGATTTTAGAAGCCATAATTTCCATTCTAAGAACGGTCATTTTCCTTGGCTTCAAAAAATTATCCCGTTGTAAATAAGGGCTAAAATGCTCAACTGTAAAATCAGTTTGTGTCTATATCAATCCTGCTAGTATACTCACCTAGATTCGTCTTGATTGGTCTACTAAAATCAAAGTTATAGCTGATGGCGTGGATCACCGTGACTTTAGACCACTAAAACCTTGTTTTAGTTTTTTTTCGCCCATAATGAAAAATGACAATATCGGGAACTAGTACAACTAGCGACTTGAAACTTCGTACACACCCTATTTTTGGTACAAATAGAGCGTGGTGTAAGTTTGAAGTCGATAGCCCATCTAGTTTTGGAAAAACAGAAAATTTGCAAATTGATCGGCTGGAATTCTAAAATCAGGCAAGGGGTACCCCTTTCCATTTTCTCAAAAATCTAATTTTGTCAACTACTAATGGTTTGGTATTAGCCCATCTAGTTTTGGAAACACAGAAAATTTGCAAATTGATCGGCTGGAATTCTAAAATCAGGCAAGGGGTACCCCTTTCCATTTTCTCAAAAATCTAATTTTGTCAACTACTAATGGTTTGGTATTCCTTATTAGTATACGCATCGATCGATTACTAGAAGCAACATATAGTCTCAGATCAATAGTTAGTTCACAATCGATTTTAGAAGACATAATTTCCATTCTAAGAACGGTCATTTCCCTTGGCTTCAAAAAATTCTCCCGTTGTAAATAAGGGCTAAAATGCTCAACTGTAAAATCAGTTTGTGTCTATATCAATCCTGCTAGTATAATCACCTAGATTCGTCTTGATTGATCTACTAAAATCAAAGTTATGGTTGATGGCGTGGATCACCGTGACTTTAGACCACTAAAACCTTGTTCTAGTTTTTTTTCGCCCATAATGAAAAATAACAATATCGGGAACTAGTACAACTAGCGACTTGAAACTTCGTACACACCCTATTTTTGGTACAAATAGAGCGTGGTGTAAGTTTGAAGTCGATAGCCCATCTAGTTTTGGAAACACAGAAAATTTGCAAATTGATCGGCTGGAATTCTAAAATCAGGCAAGGGGTACCCCTTTCCATTTTCTCAAAAATCTAATTTTGTCAACTACTAATGGTTTGGTATTCCTTATTAGTATACGCATCGATTACTAGAAGCAACATATAGTCTCAGATCAATAGTTAGTTCACAATCGATTTTAGAAGCCATAATTTCCATTCTAAGAACGGTCATTTCCCTTGGCTTCAAAAAATTATCCCGTTGTAAATAAGGGCTAAAATGCTCAACTGTAAAATCAGTTTGTGTCTATATCAATCCTGCTAGTATACTCACCTAGATTCGTCTTGATTGATCTACTAAAATCAAAGTTATAGCTGATGGCGTGGATCACCGTGACTTTAGACCACTAAAACCTTGTTTTAGTTTTTTTTCGCCCATAATGAAAACTAACAATATCGGGAACTAGTACAATTAGCGACTTGAAACTTCGTACACACCCTATTTTTGGTACAAATAGAGCGTGGTGTAAGTTTGAAGTCGATAGCCCATCTAGTTTCGGAAACACAGAAAATTTGCAAATTGATCGGCTGGAATTCTAAAATCAGGCAAGGGGTACCCCTTTCCATTTTCTCAAAAATCTAATTTTGTCAACTACTAATGGTTTGGTATTCCTTATTAGTATACGCATCGATTACTAGAAGCAACATATAGTCTCAGATCAATAGTTAGTTCACAATCGATTTTAGAAGCCATAATTTCCATTCTAAGAACGGTCATTTCCCTTGGCTTCAAAAAATTCTCCCGTTGTAAATAAGGGCTAACATGCTCAACTGTAAAATCAGTTTGTGTCTATATCAATCCTGCTAGTATACTCACCTAGATTCGTCTTGATTGATCTACTAAAATCAAAGTTATAGCTGATGGCGTGGATCACCGTGACTTTAGACCACTAAAACCTTGTTTTAGTTTTTTTTCGCCCATAATGAAAACTAACAATATCGGGAACTAATACAACTAGCGACTTGAAACTTCGTACACACCCTATTTTTGGTACAAATAGAGCGTGGTGTAAGTTTGAAGTCGATAGCCCATCTAGTTTCGGAAACACAGAAAATTTGCAAATTGATCGGCTGGAATTCTAAAATCAGGCAAGGGGTACCCCTTTCCATTTTATCAAAAATCTAATTTTGTCAACTACTAATGGTTTGGTATTCCTTATTAGTATACGCATCGATTACTAGAAGCAACATATAGTCTCAGATCAATAGTTAGTTCACAATCGATTTTAGAAGCCATAATTTCCATTCTAAGAACGGTCATTTCCCTTGGCTTCAAAAAATTCTCCCGTTGTAAATAAGGGCTAAAATGCTCAACTGTAAAATCAGTTTGTGTCTATATCAATCCTGCTAGTATACTCACCTAGATTCGTCTTGATTGATCTACTAAAATCAAAGTTATGGTTGATGGCGTGGATCACCGTGACTTTAGACCACTAAAACCTTGTTTTAGTTTTTTTTCGCCCATAATGAAAACTAACAATATCGGGAACTAGTACAACTAGCGACTTGAAACTTCGTACACACCCTATTTTTGGTACAAATAGAGCGTGGTGTAAGTTTGAAGTCGATAGCCCATCTAGTTTTGGAAAAACAGAAAATTTGCAAATTGATCGGCTGGAATTCTAAAATCAGGCAAGGGGTACCCCTTTCCATTTTCTCAAAAATCTAATTTTGTCAACTACTAATGGTTTGGTATTCCTTATTAGTATACGCATCGATCGATTACTAGAAGCAACATATAGTCTCAGATCAATAGTTAGTTCACAATCGATTTTAGAAGCCATAATTTCCATTCTAAGAACGGTCATTTCCCTTGGCTTCAAAAAATTCTCCCGTTGTAAATAAGGGCTAAAATGCTCAACTGTAAAATCAGTTTGTGTCTATATCAATCCTGCTAGTATAATCACCTAGATTCGTCTTGATTGATGTACTAAAATCAAAGTTATAGCTGATGGCGTGGATCACCGTGACTTTAGACCACTAAAACCTTGTTTTAGTTTTTTTTCGCCCATAATGAAAACTAACAATATCGGGAACTAGTACAACTAGCGACTTGAAACTTCGTACACACCCTATTTTTGGTACAAATAGAGCGTGGTGTAAGTTTGAAGTCGATAGCCCATCTAGTTTTGGAAAAACAGAAAATTTGCAAATTGATCGGCTGGAATTCTAAAATCAGGCAAGGGGTACCCCTTTCCATTTTCTCAAAAATCTAATTTTGTCAACTACTAATGGTTTGGTATTCCTTATTAGTATACGCATCGATCGATTACTAGAAGCAACATATAGTCTCAGATCAATAGTTAGTTCACAATCGATTTTAGAAGCCATAATTTCCATTCTAAGAACGGTCATTTCCCTTGGCTTCAAAAAATTCTCCCGTTGTAAATAAGGGCTAAAATGCTCAACTGTAAAATCAGTTTGTGTCTATATCAATCCTGCTAGTATAATCACCTAGATTCGTCTTGATTGATCTACTAAAATCAAACTTATGGTTGATGGCGTGGATCACCGTGACTTTAGACCACTAAAACCTTGTTTTAGTTTTTTTTCGCCCATAATGAAAACTAACAATATCGGGAACTAGTACAACTAGCGACTTGAAACTTCGTACACACCCTATTTTTGGTACAAATAGAGCGTGGTGTAAGTTTGAAGTCGATAGCCCATCTAGTTTTGGAAAAACAGAAAATTTGCAAATTGATCGGCTGGAATTCTAAAATCTGGCAAGGGGTACCCCTTTCCATTTTCTCAAAAATCTAATTTTGTCAACTACTAATGGTTTGGTATTCCTTATTAGTATACGCATCGATTACTAGAAGCAACATATAGTCTCAGATCAATAGTTAGTTCACAATCGATTTTAGAAGCCATAATTTCCATTCTAAGAGCGGTCATTTCCCTTGGCTTCAAAAAATTCTCCCGTTGTAAATAAGGGCTAAAATGCTCAACTGTAAAATCAGTTTGTGTCTATATCAATCCTGCTAGTATACTCACCTAGATTCGTCTTGATTGATGTACTAAAATCAAAGTTATAGCTGATGGCGTGGATCACCGTGACTTTAGACCACTAAAACCTTGTTTTAGTTTTTTTTCGCCCATAATGAAAACTAACAATATCGGGAACTAGTACAACTAGCGACTTGAAACTTCGTACACACCCTATTTTTGGTACAAATAGAGCGTGGTGTAAGTTTGAAGTCGATAGCCCATCTAGTTTTGGAAAAACAGAAAATTTGCAAATTGATCGGCTGGAATTCTAAAATCAGGCAAGGGGTACCCCTTTCCATTTTCTCAAAAATCTAATTTTGTCAACTACTAATGGTTTGGTATTCCTTATTAGTATACGCATCGATCGATTACTAGAAGCAACATATAGTCTCAGATCAATAGTTAGTTCACAATCGATTTTAGAAGCCATAATTTCCATTCTAAGAACGGTCATTTCCCTTGGCTTCAAAAAATTCTCCCGTTGTAAATAAGGGCTAAAATGCTCAACTGTAAAATCAGTTTGTGTCTATATCAATCCTGCTAGTATAATCACCTAGATTCGTCTTGATTGATCTACTAAAATCAAAGTTATGGTTGATGGCGTGGATCACCGTGACTTTAGACCACTAAAACCTTGTTTTAGTTTTTTTTCGCCCATAATGAAAAATAACAATATCGGGAACTAGTACAACTAGCGACTTGAAACTTCGTACACACCCTATTTTTGGTACAAATAGAGCGTGGTGTAAGTTTGAAGTCGATAGCCCATCTAGTTTTGGAAACACAGAAAATTTGCAAATTGATCGGCTGGAATTCTAAAATCAGGCAAGGGGTACCCCTTTCCATTTTCTCAAAAATCTAATTTTGTCAACTACTAATGGTTTGGTATTCCTTATTAGTATACGCATCGATTACTAGAAGCAACATATAGTCTCAGATCAATAGTTAGTTCACAATCGATTTTAGAAGCCATAATTTCCATTCTAAGAACGGTCATTTCCCTTGGCTTCAAAAAATTATCCCGTTGTAAATAAGGGCTAAAATGCTCAACTGTAAAATCAGTTTGTGTCTATATCAATCCTGCTAGTATACTCACCTAGATTCGTCTTGATTGATCTACTAAAATCAAAGTTATAGCTGATGGCGTGGATCATCGTGACTTTAGACCACTAAAACCTTGTTTTAGTTTTTTTTCGCCCATAATGAAAACTAACAATATCGGGAACTAGTACAATTAGCGACTTGAAACTTCGTACACACCCTATTTTTGGTACAAATAGAGCGTGGTGTAAGTTTGAAGTCGATAGCCCATCTAGTTTCGGAAACACAGAAAATTTGCAAATTGATCGGCTGGAATTCTAAAATCAGGCAAGGGGTACCCCTTTCCATTTTCTCAAAAATCTAATTTTGTCAACTACTAATGGTTTGGTATTCCTTATTAGTATACGCATCGATTACTAGAAGCAACATATAGTCTCAGATCAATAGTTAGTTCATAATCGATTTTAGAAGCCATAATTTCCATTCTAAGAACGGTCATTTCCCTTGGCTTCAAAAAATTCTCCCGTTGTAAATAAGGGCTAAAATGCTCAACTGTAAAATCAGTTTGTGTCTATATCAATCCTGCTAGTATACTCACCTAGATTCGTCTTGATTGATCTACTAAAATCAAAGTTATAGCTGATGGCGTGGATCACCGTGACTTTAGACCACTAAAACCTTGTTTTAGTTTTTTTTCGCCCATAATGAAAACTAACAATATCGGGAACTAGTACAATTAGCGACTTGAAACTTCGTACACACCCTATTTTTGGTACAAATAGAGCGTGGTGTAAGTTTGAAGTCGATAGCCCATCTAGTTTTGGAAAAACAGAAAATTTGCAAATTGATCGGCTGGAATTCTAAAATCAGGCAAGGGGTACCCCTTTCCATTTTCTCAAAAATCTAATTTTGTCAACTACTAATGGTTTGGTATTCCTTATTAGTATACGCATCGATTACTAGAAGCAACATATAGTCTCAGATCAATAGTTAGTTCACAATCGATTTTAGAAGCCATAATTTCCATTCTAAGAACGGTAATTTCCCTTGGCTTCAAAAAATTATCCCGTTGTAAATAAGGGCTAAAATGCTCAACTGTAAAATCAGTTTGTGTCTATATCAATCCTGCTAGTATACTCACCTAGATTCGTCTTGATTGATCTACTAAAATCAAAGTTATAGCTGATGGCGTGGATCACCGTGACTTTAGACCACTAAAACCTTGTTTTAGTTTTTTTTCGCCCATAATGAAAACTAACAATATCGGGAACTAGTACAATTAGCGACTTGAAACTTCGTACACACCCTATTTTTGGTACAAATAGAGCGTGGTGTAAGTTTGAAGTCGATAGCCCATCTAGTTTCGGAAACACAGAAAATTTGCAAATTGATCGGCTGGAATTCTAAAATCAGGCAAGGGGTACCCCTTTCCATTTTCTCAAAAATCTAATTTTGTCAACTACTAATGGTTTGGTATTCCTTATTAGTATACGCATCGATTACTAGAAGCAACATATAGTCTCAGATCAATAGTTAGTTCACAATCGATTTTAGAAGCCATAATTTCCATTCTAAGAACGGTCATTTCCCTTGGCTTCAAAAAATTATCCCGTTGTAAATAAGGGCTAAAATGCTCAACTGTAAAATCAGTTTGTGTCTATATCAATCCTGCTAGTATACTCACCTAGATTCGTCTTGATTGATCTACTAAAATCAAAGTTATAGCTGATGGCGTGGATCACCGTGACTTTAGACCACTAAAACCTTGTTTTAGTTTTTTTTCGCCCATAATGAAAACTAACAATATCGGGAACTAGTACAATTAGCGACTTGAAACTTCGTACACACCCTATTTTTGGTACAAATAGAGCGTGGTGTAAGTTTGAAGTCGATAGCCCATCTAGTTTCGGAAACACAGAAAATTTGCAAATTGATCGGCTGGAATTCTAAAATCAGGCAAGGGGTACCCCTTTCCATTTTCTCAAAAATCTAATTTTGTCAACTACTAATGGTTTGGTATTCCTTATTAGTATACGCATCGATTACTAGAAGCAACATATAGTCTCAGATCAATAGTTAGTTCACAATCGATTTTAGAAGCCATAATTTCCATTCTAAGAACGGTCATTTCCCTTGGCTTCAAAAAATTCTCCCGTTGTAAATAAGGGCTAAAATGCTCAACTGTAAAATCAGTTTGTGTCTATATCAATCCTGCTAGTATACTCACCTAGATTCGTCTTGATTGATCTACTAAAATCAAAGTTATAGCTGATGGCGTGGATCACCGTGACTTTAGACCACTAAAACCTTGTTTTAGTTTTTTTTCGCCCATAATGAAAACTAACAATATCGGGAACTAGTACAATTAGCGACTTGAAACTTCGTACACACCCTATTTTTGGTACAAATAGAGCGTGGTGTAAGTTTGAAGTCGATAGCCCATCTAGTTTCGGAAACACAGAAAATTTGCAAATTGATCGGCTGGAATTCTAAAATCAGGCAAGGGGTACCCCTTTCCATTTTCTCAAAAATCTAATTTTGTCAACTACTAATGGTTTGGTATTCCTTATTAGTATACGCATCGATTACTAGAAGCAACATATAGTCTCAGATCAATAGTTAGTTCACAATCGATTTTAGAAGCCATAATTTCCATTCTAAGAACGGTCATTTCCCTTGGCTTCAAAAAATTCTCCCGTTGTAAATAAGGGCTAAAATGCTCAACTGTAAAATCAGTTTGTGTCTATATCAATCCTGCTAGTATACTCACCTAGATTCGTCTTGATTGATCTACTAAAATCAAAGTTATAGCTGATGGCGTGGATCACCGTGACTTTAGACCACTAAAACCTTGTTTTAGTTTTTTTTCGCCCATAATGAAAACTAACAATATCGGGAACTAGTACAACTAGCGACTTGAAACTTCGTACACACCCTATTTTTGGTACAAATAGAGCGTGGTGTAAGTTTGAAGTCGATAGCCCATCTAGTTTTGGAAAAACAGAAAATTTGCAAATTGATCGGCTGGAATTCTAAAATCAGGCAAGGGGTACCCCTTTCCATTTTCTCAAAAATCTAATTTTGTCAACTACTAATGGTTTGGTATTCCTTATTAGTATACGCATCGATTACTAGAAGCAACATATAGTCTCAGATCAATAGTTAGTTCACAATCGATTTTAGAAGCCATAATTTCCATTCTAAGAACGGTCATTTCCCTTGGCTTCAAAAAATTATCCCGTTGTAAATAAGGGCTAAAATGCTCAACTGTAAAATCAGTTTGTGTCTATATCAATCCTGCTAGTATACTCACCTAGATTCGTCTTGATTGATCTACTAAAATCAAAGTTATAGCTGATGGCGTGGATCACCGTGACTTTAGACCACTAAAACCTTGTTTTAGTTTTTTTTCGCCCATAATGAAAACTAACAATATCGGGAACTAGTACAATTAGCGACTTGAAACTTCGTACACACCCTATTTTTGGTACAAATAGAGCGTGGTGTAAGTTTGAAGTCGATAGCCCATCTAGTTTCGGAAACACAGAAAATTTGCAAATTGATCGGCTGGAATTCTAAAATCAGGCAAGGGGTACCCCTTTCCATTTTCTCAAAAATCTAATTTTGTCAACTACTAATGGTTTGGTATTCCTTATTAGTATACGCATCGATTACTAGAAGCAACATATAGTCTCAGATCAATAGTTAGTTCACAATCGATTTTAGAAGCCATAATTTCCATTCTAAGAACGGTCATTTCCCTTGGCTTCAAAAAATTATCCCGTTGTAAATAAGGGCTAAAATGCTCAACTGTAAAATCAGTTTGTGTCTATATCAATCCTGCTAGTATACTCACCTAGATTCGTCTTGATTGATCTACTAAAATCAAAGTTATAGCTGATGGCGTGGATCACCGTGACTTTAGACCACTAAAACCTTGTTTTAGTTTTTTTTCGCCCATAATGAAAACTAACAATATCGGGAACTAGTACAATTAGCGACTTGAAACTTCGTACACACCCTATTTTTGGTACAAATAGAGCGTGGTGTAAGTTTGAAGTCGATAGCCCATCTAGTTTCGGAAACACAGAAAATTTGCAAATTGATCGGCTGGAATTCTAAAATCAGGCAAGGGGTACCCCTTTCCATTTTCTCAAAAATCTAATTTTGTCAACTACTAATGGTTTGGTATTCCTTATTAGTATACGCATCGATTACTAGAAGCAACATATAGTCTCAGATCAATAGTTAGTTCACAATCGATTTTAGAAGCCATAATTTCCATTCTAAGAACGGTCATTTCCCTTGGCTTCAAAAAATTCTCCCGTTGTAAATAAGGGCTAAAATGCTCAACTGTAAAATCAGTTTGTGTCTATATCAATCCTGCTAGTATACTCACCTAGATTCGTCTTGATTGATCTACTAAAATCAAAGTTATAGCTGATGGCGTGGATCACCGTGACTTTAGACCACTAAAACCTTGTTTTAGTTTTTTTTCGCCCATAATGAAAACTAACAATATCGGGAACTAGTACAATTAGCGACTTGAAACTTCGTACACACCCTATTTTTGGTACAAATAGAGCGTGGTGTAAGTTTGAAGTCGATAGCCCATCTAGTTTCGGAAACACAGAAAATTTGCAAATTGATCGGCTGGAATTCTAAAATCAGGCAAGGGGTACCCCTTTCCATTTTCTCAAAAATCTAATTTTGTCAACTACTAATGGTTTGGTATTCCTTATTAGTATACGCATCGATTACTAGAAGCAACATATAGTCTCAGATCAATAGTTAGTTCACAATCGATTTTAGAAGCCATAATTTCCATTCTAAGAACGGTCATTTCCCTTGGCTTCAAAAAATTCTCCCGTTGTAAATAAGGGCTAAAATGCTCAACTGTAAAATCAGTTTGTGTCTATATCAATCCTGCTAGTATACTCACCTAGATTCGTCTTGATTGATCTACTAAAATCAAAGTTATAGCTGATGGCGTGGATCACCGTGACTTTAGACCACTAAAACCTTGTTTTAGTTTTTTTTCGCCCATAATGAAAACTAACAATATCGGGAACTAGTACAACTAGCGACTTGAAACTTCGTACACACCCTATTTTTGGTACAAATAGAGCGTGGTGTAAGTTTGAAGTCGATAGCCCATCTAGTTTTGGAAAAACAGAAAATTTGCAAATTGATCGGCTGGAATTCTAAAATCAGGCAAGGGGTACCCCTTTCCATTTTCTCAAAAATCTAATTTTGTCAACTACTAATGGTTTGGTATTCCTTATTAGTATACGCATCGATTACTAGAAGCAACATATAGTCTCAGATCAATAGTTAGTTCACAATCGATTTTAGAAGCCATAATTTCCATTCTAAGAACGGTCATTTCCCTTGGCTTCAAAAAATTATCCCGTTGTAAATAAGGGCTAAAATGCTCAACTGTAAAATCAGTTTGTGTCTATATCAATCCTGCTAGTATACTCACCTAGATTCGTCTTAATTGATCTACTAAAATCAAAGTTATAGCTGATGGCGTGGATCACCGTGACTTTAGACCACTAAAACCTTGTTTTAGTTTTTTTTCGCCCATAATGAAAACTAACAATATCGGGAACTAGTACAATTAGCGACTTGAAACTTCGTACACAACCTATTTTTGGTACAAATAGAGCGTGGTGTAAGTTTGAAGTCGATAGCCCATCTAGTTTCGGAAACACAGAAAATTTGCAAATTGATCGGCTGGAATTCTAAAATCAGGCAAGGGGTACCCCTTTCCATTTTCTCAAAAATCTAATTTTGTCAACTACTAATGGTTTGGTATTCCTTATTAGTATACGCATCGATTACTAGAAGCAACATATAGTCTCAGATCAATAGTTAGTTCACAATCGATTTTAGAAGCCATAATTTCCATTCTAAGAACGGTCATTTCCCTTGGCTTCAAAAAATTATCCCGTTGTAAATAAGGGCTAAAATGCTCAACTGTAAAATCAGTTTGTGTCTATATCAATCCTGCTAGTATACTCACCTAGATTCGTCTTGATTGATCTACTAAAATCAAAGTTATAGCTGATGGCGTGGATCACCGTGACTTTAGACCACTAAAACCTTGTTTTAGTTTTTTTTCGCCCATAATGAAAACTAACAATATCGGGAACTAGTACAATTAGCGACTTGAAACTTCGTACACACCCTATTTTTGGTACAAATAGAGCGTGGTGTAAGTTTGAAGTCGATAGCCCATCTAGTTTTGGAAAAACAGAAAATTTGCAAATTGATCGGCTGGAATTCTAAAATCAGGCAAGGGGTACCCCTTTCCATTTTCTCAAAAATCTAATTTTGTCAACTACTAATGGTTTGGTATTCCTTATTAGTATACGCATCGATTACTAGAAGCAACATATAGTCTCAGATCAATAGTTAGTTCACAATCGATTTTAGAAGCCATAATTTCCATTCTAAGAACGGTCATTTCGTTTGGCTTCAAAAAATTATCCCGTTGTAAATAAAGGCTAAAATGCTCAACTGTAAAATCAGTTTGTGTCTATATCAATTCTGCTAGTATACTCACCTAGATTCGTCTTGATTGATCTACTAAAATCAAAGTTATGGTTGATGGCGTGGATCACCGTGACTTTAGACCACTAAAACCTTGTTTTAGTTTTTTTTCGCCCATAATGAAAACTAACAATATCGGGAACTAGTACAATTAGCGACTTGAAACTTCGTACACAACCTATTTTTGGTACAAATAGAGCGTGGTGTAAGTTTGAAGTCGATAGCCCATCTAGTTTCGGAAACACAGAAAATTTGCAAATTGATCGGCTGGAATTCTAAAATCAGGCAAGGGGTACCCCTTTCCATTTTCTCAAAAATCTAATTTTGTCAACTACTAATGGTTTGGTATTCCTTATTAGTATACGCATCGATTACTAGAAGCAACATATAGTCTCAGATCAATAGTTAGTTCACAATCGATTTTAGAAGCCATAATTTCCATTCTAAGAACGGTCATTTCGTTTGGCTTCAAAAAATTATCCCGTTGTAAATAAGGGCTAAAATGCTCAACTGTAAAATCAGTTTGTGTCTATATCAATTCTGCTAGTATACTCACCTAGATTCGTCTTGATTGATCTACTAAAATCAAAGTTATGGTTGATGGCGTGGATCACCGTGACTTTAGACCACTAAAACCTTGTTTTAGTTTTTTTTCGCCCATAATGAAAACTAACAATATCGGGAACTAGTACAATTAGCGACTTGAAACTTCGTACACAACCTATTTTTGGTACAAATAGAGCGTGGTGTAAGTTTGAAGTCGATAGCCCATCTAGTTTCGGAAACACAGAAAATTTGCAAATTGATCGGCTGGAATTCTAAAATCAGGCAAGGGGTACCCCTTTCCATTTTCTCAAAAATCTAATTTTGTCAACTACTAATGGTTTGGTATTCCTTATTAGTATACGCATCGATTACTAGAAGCAACATATAGTCTCAGATCAATAGTTAGTTCACAATCGATTTTAGAAGCCATAATTTCCATTCTAAGAACGGTCATTTCCCTTGGCTTCAAAAAATTCTCCCGTTGTAAATAAGGGCTAAAATGCTCAACTGTAAAATCAGTTTGTGTCTATATCAATCCTGCTAGTATACTCACCTAGATTCGTCTTGATTGATCTACTAAAATCAAAGTTATAGCTGATGGCGTGGATCACCGTGACTTTAGACCACTAAAACCTTGTTTTAGTTTTTTTTTCGCCCATAATGAAAAATAACAATATCGGGAACTAGTACAACTAGCGACTTGAAACTTCGTACACACCCTATTTTTGGTACAAATAGAGCGTGGTGTAAGTTTGAAGTCGATAGCCCATCTAGTTTTGGAAAAACAGAAAATTTGCAAATTGATCGGCTGGAATTCTAAAATCAGGCAAGGGGTACCCCTTTCCATTTTCTCAAAAATCTAATTTTGTCAACTACTAATGGTTTGGTATTCCTTATTAGTATACGCATCGATTACTAGAAGCAACATATAGTCTCAGATCAATAGTTAGTTCACAATCGATTTTAGAAGCCATAATTTCCATTCTAAGAACGGTCATTTCCCTTGGCTTCAAAAAATTCTCCCGTTGTAAATAAGGGCTAAAATGCTCAACTGTAAAATCAGTTTGTGTCTATATCAATCCTGCTAGTATACTCACCTAGATTCGTCTTGATTGATCTACTAAAATCAAAGTTATAGCTGATGGCGTGGATCACCGTGACTTTAGACCACTAAAACCTTGTTTTAGTTTTTTTTTCGTCCATAATGAAAAATAACAATATCGGGAACTAGTACAACTAGCGACTTGAAACTTCGTACACACCCTATTTTTGGTACAAATAGAGCGTGGTGTAAGTTTGAAGTCGATAGCCCATCTAGTTTTGGAAAAACAGAAAATTTGCAAATTGATCGGCTGGAATTCTAAAATCAGGCAAGGGGTACCCCTTTCCATTTTCTCAAAAATCTAATTTTGTCAACTACTAATGGTTTGGTATTCCTTATTAGTATACGCATCGATTACTAGAAGCAACATATAGTCTCAGATCAATAGTTAGTTCACAATCGATTTTAGAAGCCATAATTTCCATTCTAAGAACGGTCATTTCCCTTGGCTTCAAAAAATTCTCCCGTTGTAAATAAGGGCTAAAATGCTCAACTGTAAAATCAGTTTGTGTCTATATCAATCCTGCTAGTATACTCACCTAGATTCGTCTTGATTGATCTACTAAAATCAAAGTTATAGCTGATGGCGTGGATCACCGTGACTTTAGACCACTAAAACCTTGTTTTAGTTTTTTTTTCGTCCATAATGAAAAATAACAATATCGGGAACTAGTACAACTAGCGACTTGAAACTTCGTACACACCCTATTTTTGGTACAAATAGAGCGTGGTGTAAGTTTGAAGTCGATAGCCCATCTAGTTTTGGAAAAACAGAAAATTTGCAAATTGATCGGCTGGAATTCTAAAATCAGGCAAGGGGTACCCCTTTCCATTTTCTCAAAAATCTAATTTTGTCAACTACTAATGGTTTGGTATTCCTTATTAGTATACGCATCGATTACTAGAAGCAACATATAGTCTCAGATCAATAGTTAGTTCACAATCGATTTTAGAAGCCATAATTTCCATTCTAAGAACGGTCATTTCCCTTGGCTTCAAAAAATTCTCCCGTTGTAAATAAGGGCTAAAATGCTCAACTGTAAAATTAGTTTGTGTCTATATCAATACTGCTAGTATACTCATCTAGATTCGTCTTGATTGATTTACTAAAATCAAAGTTATGGTTGATGGCGTTGATCACCGTGACTTTGAACCACTAAAACCTTGTTTTAGTTTTTTTCGCCCATAATGAAAAATGACAATCTCGGGAACTAGTACAACTAGCGACTTGAAACTTCGTACACACCATATTTTCGGTACAAATAGAGCGTGGTGTAAGTTTGAAGTCGATAGCCCATCTAGTTTCGGAAAAACAGAAAATTTGCAAATTGGTCGGCTGGAATTCTAAAATCAGGCAAGGGGTACCCCTTTCCATTTTCTCAAAAATCTAATTTTGTCAACTACTAATGGTTTGGTATTCCTTATTAGTATACGCATCGATTACTAGAAGCAACATATAGTCTCAGATCAATAGTTAGTTCACAATCGATTTTAGAAGCCATAATTTCCATTCTAAGAACGGTCATTTCCCTTGGCTTCAAAAAATTCTCCCGTTGTAAATAAGGGCTAAAATGCTCAACTGTAAAATTAGTTTGTGTCTATATCAATACTGCTAGTATACTCATCTAGATTCGTCTTGATTGATTTACTAAAATCAAAGTTATGGTTGATGGCGTTGATCACCGTGACTTTGAACCACTAAAACCTTGTTTTAGTTTTTTTCGCCCATAATGAAAAATGACAATCTCGGGAACTAGTACAACTAGCGACTTGAAACTTCGTACACACCCTATTTTTGGTACAAATAGAGCGTGGTGTAAGTTTGAAGTCGATAGCCCATCTAGTTTTGGAAAAACAGAAAATTTGCAAATTGATCGGCTGGAATTCTAAAATCAGGCAAGGGGTACCCCTTTCCATTTTCTCAAAAATCTAATTTTGTCAACTACTAATGGTTTGGTATTCCTTATTAGTATACGCATCGATTACTAGAAGCAACATATAGTCTCAGATCAATAGTTAGTTCACAATCGATTTTAGAAGCCATAATTTCCATTCTAAGAACGGTCATTTCCCTTGGCTTCAAAAAATTCTCCCGTTGTAAATAAGGGCTAAAATGCTCAACTGTAAAATTAGTTTGTGTCTATATCAATACTGCTAGTATACTCATCTAGATTCGTCTTGATTGATTTACTAAAATCAAAGTTATGGTTGATGGCGTTGATCACCGTGACTTTGAACCACTAAAACCTTGTTTTAGTTTTTTTCGCCCATAATGAAAAATGACAATCTCGGGAACTAGTACAACTAGCGACTTGAAACTTCGTACACACCCTATTTTCGGTACAAATAGAGCGTGGTGTAAGTTTGAAGTCGATAGCCCATCTAGTTTTGAAAAAACAGAAAATTTGCAAATTGGTCGGCTGAAATTCTAAAATCAGGCAAGGGGTACCCCTTTAAACTTCGTACACACCCTATTTTTGGTACAAATAGAGCGTGGTGTAAGTTTGAAGTCGATAGCCCATCTAGTTTCGGAAACACAGAAAATTTGCAAATTGATCGGCTGGAATTCTAAAATCAGGCAAGGGGTACCCCTTTCCATTTTCTCAAAAATCTAATTTTGTCAACTACTAATGGTTTGGTATTCCTTATTAGTATACGCATCGATTACTAGAAGCAACATATAGTCTCAGATCAATAGTTAGTTCACAATCGATTTTAGAAGCCATAATTTCCATTCTAAGAACGGTCATTTCCCTTGGCTTCAAACAATTCTCCCGTTGTAAATAAGGGCTAAAATGCTCAACTGTAAAATCAGTTTGTGTCTATATCAATCCTGCTAGTATACTCACCTAGATTCGTCTTGATTGATCTACTAAAATCAAAGTTATGGTTGATGGCGTGGATCACCGTGACTTTAGACCACTAAAACCTTGTTTTAGTTTTTTTTCGCCCATAATGAAAAATGACAATATCGGGAACTAGTACAACTAGCGACTTGAAACTTCGTACACACCCTATTTTCGGTACAAATAGAGCGTGGTGTAAGTTTGAAGTCGATAGCCCATCTAGTTTTGGAAAAACAGAAAATTTGCAAATTGGTCGGCTGAAATTCTAAAATCAGGCAAGGGGTACCCCTTTCCATTTTCTCAAAAATCTAATTTTGTCAACTACTAATGGTTTGGTATTCCTTATTAGTATACGCATCGATTACTAGAAGCAACATATAGTCTCAGATCAATAGTTAGTTCACAATCGATTTTAGAAGCCATAATTTCCATTCTAAGAACGGTCATTTCCCTTGGCTTCAAAAAATTATCCCGTTGTAAATAAGGGCTAAAATGCTCAACTGTAAAATCAGTTTGTGTCTATATCAATCCTGCTAGTATACTCACCTAGATTCGTCTTGATTGATCTACTAAAATCAAAGTTATGGTTGATGGCGTGGATCACCGTGACTTTAGACCACTAAAACCTTGTTTTAGTTTTTTTTCGCCCATGATGAAAAATGACAATATCGGGAACTAGTACAACTAGCGACTTGAAACTTCGTACACACCCTATTTTCGGTACAAATAGAGCGTGGTGTAAGTTTGAAGTCGATAGCCCATCTAGTTTTGGAAAAACAGAAAATTTGCAAATTGGTCGGCTGAAATTCTAAAATCAGGCAAGGGGTACCCCTTTCCATTTTCTCAAAAATCTAATTTTGTCAACTACTAATGGTTTGGTATTCCTTATTAGTATACGCATCGATTACTAGAAGCAACATATAGTCTCAGATCAATAGTTAGTTCACAATCGATTTTAGAAGCCATAATTTCCATTCTAAGAACGGTCATTTCCCTTGGCTTCAAAAAATTATCCCGTTGTAAATAAGGGCTAAAATGCTCAACTGTAAAATCAGTTTGTGTCTATATCAATCCTGCTAGTATACTCACCTAGATTCGTCTTGATTGATCTACTAAAATCAAAGTTATGGTTGATGGCGTGGATCACCGTGACTTTAGACCACTAAAACCTTGTTTTAGTTTTTTTTCGCCCATGATGAAAAATGACAATATCGGGAACTAGTACAACTAGCGACTTGAAACTTCGTACACACCCTATTTTCGGTACAAATAGAGCGTGGTGTAAGTTTGAAGTCGATAGCCCATCTAGTTTTGGAAAAACAGAAAATTTGCAAATTGGTCGGCTGAAATTCTAAAATCAGGCAAGGGGTACCCCTTTCCATTTTCTCAAAAATCTAATTTTGTCAACTACTAATGGTTTGGTATTCCTTATTAGTATACGCATCGATTACTAGAAGCAACATATAGTCTCAGATCAATAGTTAGTTCACAATCGATTTTAGAAGCCATAATTTCCATTCTAAGAACGGTCATTTCCCTTGGCTTCAAAAAATTCTCCCGTTGTAAATAAGGGCTAAAATGCTCAACTGTAAAATCAGTTTGTGTCTATATCAATACTGCTAGTATACTCACCTAGTTTTGACTTGATTGATTTACTAAAATCAAAGTTATGGTTGATGGCGTTGATCACCGTGACTTTGAACCACTAAAACCTTGTTTTAGTTTTTTTCGCCCATAATGAAAAATGACAATCTCGGGAACTAGTACAACTAGCGACTTGAAACTTCGTACACACTCTATTTTCGGTACAAATAGAGCGTGGTGTAAGTTTGAAGTCGATAGCCCATCTAGTTTTGGAAAAACAGAAAATTTGCAAATTGGTCGGCTGAAATTCTAAAATCAGGCAAGGGGTACCCCTTTCCATTTTCTCAAAAATCTAATTTTGTCAACTACTAATGGTTTGGTATTCCTTATTAGTATACGCATCGATTACTAGAAGCAACATATAGTCTCAGATCAATAGTTAGTTCACAATCGATTTTAGAAGCCATAATTTCCATTCTAAGAACGGTCATTTCCCTTGGCTTCAAAAAATTATCCCGTTGTAAATAAGGGCTAAAATGCTCAACTGTAAAATCAGTTTGTGTCTATATCAATCCTGCTAGTATACTCACCTAGATTCGTCTTGATTGATCTACTAAAATCAAAGTTATGGTTGATGGCGTGGATCACCGTGACTTTAGACCACTAAAACCTTGTTTTAGTTTTTTTTCGCCCATAATGAAAAATGACAATATCGGGAACTAGTACAACTAGCGACTTGAAACTTCGTACACACCCTATTTTCGGTACAAATAGAGCGTGGTGTAAGTTTGAAGTCGATAGCCCATCTAGTTTTGGAAAAACAGAAAATTTGCAAATTGGTCGGCTGAAATTCTAAAATCAGGCAAGGGGTACCCCTTTCCATTTTCTCAAAAATCTAATTTTGTCAACTACTAATGGTTTGGTATTCCTTATTAGTATACGCATCGATTACTAGAAGCAACATATAGTCTCAGATCAATAGTTAGTTCACAATCGATTTTAGAAGCCATAATTTCCATTCTAAGAACGGTCATTTCCCTTGGCTTCAAAAAATTCTCCCGTTGTAAATAAGGGCTAAAATGCTCAACTGTAAAATCAGTTTGTGTCTATATCAATACTGCTAGTATACTCACCTAGTTTTGACTTGATTGATTTACTAAAATCAAAGTTATGGTTGATGGCGTTGATCACCGTGACTTTGAACCACTAAAACCTTGTTTTAGTTTTTTTCGCCCATAATGAAAAATGACAATCTCGGGAACTAGTACAACTAGCGACTTGAAACTTCGTACACACTCTATTTTCGGTACAAATAGAGCGTGGTGTAAGTTTGAAGTCGATAGCCCATCTAGTTTTGGAAAAACAGAAAATTTGCAAATTGGTCGGCTGAAATTCTAAAATCAGGCAAGGGGTACCCCTTTCCATTTTCTCAAAAATCTAATTTTGTCAACTACTAATGGTTTGGTATTCCTTATTAGTATACGCATCGATTACTAGAAGCAACATATAGTCTCAGATCAATAGTTAGTTCACAATCGATTTTAGAAGCCATAATTTCCATTCTAAGAACGGTCATTTCCCTTGGCTTCAAAAAATTCTCCCGTTGTAAATAAGGGCTAAAATGCTCAACTGTAAAATCAGTTTGTGTCTATATCAATACTGCTAGTATACTCACCTAGTTTTGACTTGATTGATTTACTAAAATCAAAGTTATGGTTGATGGCGTTGATCACCGTGACTTTGAACCACTAAAACCTTGTTTTAGTTTTTTTCGCCCATAATGAAAAATGACAATCTCGGGAACTAGTACAACTAGCGACTTGAAACTTCGTACACACCCTATTTTCGGTACAAATAGAGCGTGGTGTAAGTTTGAAGTCGATAGCCCATCTAGTTTTGGAAAAACAGAAAATTTGCAAATTGGTCGGCTGAAATTCTAAAATCAGGCAAGGGGTACCCCTTTCCATTTTCTCAAAAATCTAATTTTGTCAACTACTAATGGTTTGGTATTCCTTATTAGTATACGCATCGATTACTAGAAGCAACATATAGTCTCAGATCAATAGTTAGTTCACAATCGATTTTAGAAGCCATAATTTCCATTCTAAGAACGGTCATTTCCCTTGGCTTCAAAAAATTCTCCCGTTGTAAATAAGGGCTAAAATGCTCAACTGTAAAATCAGTTTGTGTCTATATCAATACTGCTAGTATACTCACCTAGTTTTGACTTGATTGATTTACTAAAATCAAAGTTATGGTTGATGGCGTTGATCACCGTGACTTTGAACCACTAAAACCTTGTTTTAGTTTTTTTCGCCCATAATGAAAAATGACAATCTCGGGAACTAGTACAACTAGCGACTTGAAACTTCGTACACACCCTATTTTCGGTACAAATAGAGCGTGGTGTAAGTTTGAAGTCGATAGCCCATCTAGTTTTGGAAAAACAGAAAATTTGCAAATTGGTCGGCTGAAATTCTAAAATCAGGCAAGGGGTACCCCTTTCCATTTTCTCAAAAATCTAATTTTGCCAACTACTAATGGTTTGGTATTCCTTATTAGTATACGCATCGATTACTAGAAGCAACATATAGTCTCAGATCAATAGTTAGTTCACAATCGATTTTAGAAGCCATAATTTCCATTCTAAGAACGGTCATTTCCCTTGGCTTCAAAAAATTCTCCCGTTGTAAATAAGGGCTAAAATGCTCAACTGTAAAATCAGTTTGTGTCTATATCAATACTGCTAGTATACTCACCTAGTTTTGACTTGATTGATTTACTAAAATCAAAGTTATGGTTGATGGCGTTGATCACCGTGACTTTGAACCACTAAAACCTTGTTTTAGTTTTTTTCGCCCATAATGAAAAATGACAATCTCGGGAACTAGTACAACTAGCGACTTGAAACTTCGTACACACCCTATTTTCGGTACAAATAGAGCGTGGTGTAAGTTTGAAGTCGATAGCCCATCTAGTTTTGGAAAAACAGAAAATTTGCAAATTGGTCGGCTGAAATTCTAAAATCAGGCAAGGGGTACCCCTTTCCATTTTCTCAAAAATCTAATTTTGTCAACTACTAATGGTTTGGTATTCCTTATTAGTATACGCATCGATTACTAGAAGCAACATATAGTCTCAGATCAATAGTTAGTTCACAATCGATTTTAGAAGCCATAATTTCCATTCTAAGAACGGTCATTTCCCTTGGCTTCAAAAAATTCTCCCGTTGTAAATAAGGGCTAAAATGCTCAACTGTAAAATCAGTTTGTGTCTATATCAATACTGCTAGTATACTCACCTAGTTTTGACTTGATTGATTTACTAAAATCAAAGTTATGGTTGATGGCGTTGATCACCGTGACTTTGAACCACTAAAACCTTGTTTTAGTTTTTTTCGCCCATAATGAAAAATGACAATCTCGGGAACTAGTACAACTAGCGACTTGAAACTTCGTACACACCCTATTTTCGGTACAAATAGAGCGTGGTGTAAGTTTGAAGTCGATAGCCCATCTAGTTTTGGAAAAACAGAAAATTTGCAAATTGGTCGGCTGAAATTCTAAAATCAGGCAAGGGGTACCCCTTTCCATTTTCTCAAAAATCTAATTTTGTCAACTACTAATGGTTTGGTATTCCTTATTAGTATACGCATCGATTACTAGAAGCAACATATAGTCTCAGATCAATAGTTAGTTCACAATCGATTTTAGAAGCCATAATTTCCATTCTAAGAACGGTCATTTCCCTTGGCTTCAAAAAATTCTCCCGTTGTAAATAAGGGCTAAAATGCTCAACTGTAAAATCAGTTTGTGTCTATATCAATACTGCTAGTATACTCACCTAGTTTTGACTTGATTGATTTACTAAAATCAAAGTTATGGTTGATGGCGTTGATCACCGTGACTTTGAACCACTAAAACCTTGTTTTAGTTTTTTTCGCCCATAATGAAAAATGACAATCTCGGGAACTAGTACAACTAGCGACTAGAAACTTCGTACACACCCTATTTTCGGTACAAATAGAGCGTGGTGTAAGTTTGAAGTCGATAGCCCATCTAGTTTTGGAAAAACAGAAAATTTGCAAATTGGTCGGCTGAAATTCTAAAATCAGGCAAGGGGTACCCCTTTCCATTTTCTCAAAAATCTAATTTTGTCAACTACTAATGGTTTGGTATTCCTTATTAGTATACGCATCGATTACTAGAAGCAACATATAGTCTCAGATCAATAGTTAGTTCACAATCGATTTTAGAAGCCATAATTTCCATTCTAAGAACGGTCATTTCCCTTGGCTTCAAAAAATTCTCCCGTTGTAAATAAGGGCTAAAATGCTCAACTGTAAAATCAGTTTGTGTCTATATCAATACTGCTAGTATACTCACCTAGTTTTGACTTGATTGATTTACTAAAATCAAAGTTATGGTTGATGGCGTTGATCACCGTGACTTTGAACCACTAAAACCTTGTTTTAGTTTTTTTCGCCCATAATGAAAAATGACAATCTCGGGAACTAGTACAACTAGCGACTTGAAACTTCGTACACACCCTATTTTCGGTACAAATAGAGCGTGGTGTAAGTTTGAAGTCGATAGCCCATCTAGTTTTGGAAAAACAGAAAATTTGCAAATTGGTCGGCTGAAATTCTAAAATCAGGCAAGGGGTACCCCTTTCCATTTTCTCAAAAATCTAATTTTGTCAACTACTAATGGTTTGGTATTCCTTATTAGTATACGCATCGATTACTAGAAGCAACATATAGTCTCAGATCAATAGTTAGTTCACAATCGATTTTAGAAGCCATAATTTCCATTCTAAGAACGGTCATTTCCCTTGGCTTCAAAAAATTCTCCCGTTGTAAATAAGGGCTAAAATGCTCAACTGTAAAATCAGTTTGTGTCTATATCAATACTGCTAGTATACTCACCTAGTTTTGACTTGATTGATTTACTAAAATCAAAGTTATGGTTGATGGCGTTGATCACCGTGACTTTGAACCACTAAAACCTTGTTTTAGTTTTTTTCGCCCATAATGAAAAATGACAATCTCGGGAACTAGTACAACTAGCGACTTGAAACTTCGTACACACTCTATTTTCGGTACAAATAGAGCGTGGTGTAAGTTTGAAGTCGATAGCCCATCTAGTTTTGGAAAAACAGAAAATTTGCAAATTGGTCGGCTGAAATTCTAAAATCAGGCAAGGGGTACCCCTTTCCATTTTCTCAAAAATCTAATTTTGTCAACTACTAATGGTTTGGTATTCCTTATTAGTATACGCATCGATTACTAGAAGCAACATATAGTCTCAGATCAATAGTTAGTTCACAATCGATTTTAGAAGCCATAATTTCCATTCTAAGAACGGTCATTTCCCTTGGCTTCAAAAAATTCTCCCGTTGTAAATAAGGGCTAAAATGCTCAACTGTAAAATCAGTTTGTGTCTATATCAATACTGCTAGTATACTCACCTAGTTTTGACTTGATTGATTTACTAAAATCAAAGTTATGGTTGATGGCGTTGATCACCGTGACTTTGAACCACTAAAACCTTGTTTTAGTTTTTTTCGCCCATAATGAAAAATGACAATCTCGGGAACTAGTACAACTAGCGACTTGAAACTTCGTACACACCCTATTTTCGGTACAAATAGAGCGTGGTGTAAGTTTGAAGTCGATAGCCCATCTAGTTTTGGAAAAACAGAAAATTTGCAAATTGGTCGGCTGAAATTCTAAAATCAGGCAAGGGGTACCCCTTTCCATTTTCTCAAAAATCTAATTTTGTCAACTACTAATGGTTTGGTATTCCTTATTAGTATACGCATCGATTACTAGAAGCAACATATAGTCTCAGATCAATAGTTAGTTCACAATCGATTTTAGAAGCCATAATTTCCATTCTAAGAACGGTCATTTCCCTTGGCTTCAAAAAATTCTCCCGTTGTAAATAAGGGCTAAAATGCTCAACTGTAAAATCAGTTTGTGTCTATATCAATACTGCTAGTATACTCACCTAGTTTTGACTTGATTGATTTACTAAAATCAAAGTTATGGTTGATGGCGTTGATCACCGTGACTTTGAACCACTAAAACCTTGTTTTAGTTTTTTTCGCCCATAATGAAAAATGACAATCTCGGGAACTAGTACAACTAGCGACTTGAAACTTCGTACACACCCTATTTTCGGTACAAATAGAGCGTGGTGTAAGTTTGAAGTCGATAGCCCATCTAGTTTTGGAAAAACAGAAAATTTGCAAATTGGTCGGCTGAAATTCTAAAATCAGGCAAGGGGTACCCCTTTCCATTTTCTCAAAAATCTAATTTTGTCAACTACTAATGGTTTGGTATTCCTTATTAGTATACGCATCGATTACTAGAAGCAACATATAGTCTCAGATCAATAGTTAGTTCACAATCGATTTTAGAAGCCATAATTTCCATTCTAAGAACGGTCATTTCCCTTGGCTTCAAAAAATTCTCCCGTTGTAAATAAGGGCTAAAATGCTCAACTGTAAAATCAGTTTGTGTCTATATCAATACTGCTAGTATACTCACCTAGTTTTGACTTGATTGATTTACTAAAATCAAAGTTATGGTTGATGGCGTTGATCACCGTGACTTTGAACCACTAAAACCTTGTTTTAGTTTTTTTCGCCCATAATGAAAAATGACAATCTCGGGAACTAGTACAACTAGCGACTTGAAACTTCGTACACACCCTATTTTCGGTACAAATAGAGCGTGGTGTAAGTTTGAAGTCGATAGCCCATCTAGTTTTGGAAAAACAGAAAATTTGCAAATTGGTCGGCTGAAATTCTAAAATCAGGCAAGGGGTACCCCTTTCCATTTTCTCAAAAATCTAATTTTGTCAACTACTAATGGTTTGGTATTCCTTATTAGTATACGCATCGATTACTAGAAGCAACATATAGTCTCAGATCAATAGTTAGTTCACAATCGATTTTAGAAGCCATAATTTCCATTCTAAGAACGGTCATTTCCCTTGGCTTCAAAAAATTCTCCCGTTGTAAATAAGGGCTAAAATGCTCAACTGTAAAATCAGTTTGTGTCTATATCAATACTGCTAGTATACTCACCTAGTTTTGACTTGATTGATTTACTAAAATCAAAGTTATGGTTGATGGCGTTGATCACCGTGACTTTGAACCACTAAAACCTTGTTTTAGTTTTTTTCGCCCATAATGAAAAATGACAATCTCGGGAACTAGTACAACTAGCGACTTGAAACTTCGTACACACCCTATTTTCGGTACAAATAGAGCGTGGTGTAAGTTTGAAGTCGATAGCCCATCTAGTTTTGGAAAAACAGAAAATTTGCAAATTGGTCGGCTGAAATTCTAAAATCAGGCAAGGGGTACCCCTTTCCATTTTCTCAAAAATCTAATTTTGTCAACTACTAATGGTTTGGTATTCCTTATTAGTATACGCATCGATTACTAGAAGCAACATATAGTCTCAGATCAATAGTTAGTTCACAATCGATTTTAGAAGCCATAATTTCCATTCTAAGAACGGTCATTTCCCTTGGCTTCAAAAAATTCTCCCGTTGTAAATAAGGGCTAAAATGCTCAACTGTAAAATCAGTTTGTGTCTATATCAATACTGCTAGTATACTCACCTAGTTTTGACTTGATTGATTTACTAAAATCAAAGTTATGGTTGATGGCGTTGATCACCGTGACTTTGAACCACTAAAACCTTGTTTTAGTTTTTTTCGCCCATAATGAAAAATGACAATCTCGGGAACTAGTACAACTAGCGACTTGAAACTTCGTACACACCCTATTTTCGGTACAAATAGAGCGTGGTGTAAGTTTGAAGTCGATAGCCCATCTAGTTTTGGAAAAACAGAAAATTTGCAAATTGGTCGGCTGAAATTCTAAAATCAGGCAAGGGGTACCCCTTTCCATTTTCTCAAAAATCTAATTTTGTCAACTACTAATGGTTTGGTATTCCTTATTAGTATACGCATCGATTACTAGAAGCAACATATAGTCTCAGATCAATAGTTAGTTCACAATCGATTTTAGAAGCCATAATTTCCATTCTAAGAACGGTCATTTCCCTTGGCTTCAAAAAATTCTCCCGTTGTAAATAAGGGCTAAAATGCTCAACTGTAAAATCCGTTTGTGTCTATATCAATCTTTCTAGTATATTCACCTAGTTCCATCTCGATTGATTTACTATGTTCAAAGTCATGGTTGATGGCGTGGATCACCGTGACTTTGGACCACTAAAACCTTGTTTTAGTTTTTTTTCGCCCATAATGAATAATGGCAATTATGTTTATTTTATGGCAGTGTTTATGCTGATGTCGGGAGCATTTGAGAAAGTTATTAATAATTTGATTGATTGATTGATTGATGAGACTGCGAGACCAAGTTCCAGGCAAGTGTTTCGGATAACGGTCCTATTCCCACAGCCTTTTTACATTTAACAAACGGTAGGATAGGAGGGATTGACATATATTTATATTTCTATAGATATATTTCCATGCATGACAGAAACGACCCGGTTTCAGCCACCTCATGATCATTCCGAAACAGTTCTATTCTACAGGTTTTTGTGGAGTAGAGAAGTAAAGTTATGTTAGTAATGACAGAATTGGTCTGGTTACCGGATAGCCAATATTCAAACTACTGTTAGTGTAATACAATCACAATTTTTATAATCTGCTCTGCTTCCTATCAACTTTTATCAGCAACTCCCGTGTGCCATTATTATTCAGCTTTCCTGCAAAAGTTCCTTTAAATAAAAACTGCTAGTGAGCTAATTCCTTATATCCATAGCCTGTAATAAATTTTATTATTTTCTCCTACGATTCCAAATTTATTAATTAATTATTGTAACTCCCTATTGCTAGAAATTAATAAGTATATTTTTTTATTTGGATTCAACACTAAATCTTCCACACTAAATTTGAGAAAGTTATTAATAAATGTAACGATATTTTGTTGCAATATATTGTCTAAACTGATTGTGCTATATGAGTTTATTTACAAAATTTTGATGTCCAGTGGAGACGAAATTTTGATGAAATCTTCTAAAACTAATATTTATAAATATATAAGTTTATTTAATAATATGAACTGTGGTATTGCCGAAATCAATTCAACTGTACTGAATAAAAGTTCGTATGAGTGTGGATAATTCTATACTTACCTTGGACACTACCAAAATTTCATAGACGTCACAGCCAACAAACCCATTTTTAAATTTGGGAAGTTAATCAGTAAAAAAAAAGTTATATAACATGCAATGACATGTAAGAAGATGAATTAAACTTGATAAGACCGATATCAAATCGCTGTTTAGTTAGTGACTTTTTTTTGTCGAAAAATCAACTTTGCGATAAACTTGTCTATATAGTGTATACTAGAATACTATTTACTGATAGTATCTCCGTATATAAAATGTAAAGCAACAAAAAATTGATGATTTGCAAATAATTAGATAGAAAATTTTACCAAGAAAATTGGGTCAATTGGTTGTGATATTGTTGTTACCAGTTAGCGTTTGTATGTGTGTGCGCCTGTTTATAAATATACAAAAAAAAAATTGTTGGGTGTTGGTTTAAAAAAACAATAACAAAAACATTTATTTCACACAAATCGCTTGAATATATTTCAAGGCGCCAGTAAATTGACATATCTTAAGTGCTTCAAGAAGGATTTTCTTTCGTCACAAATTTCGCAGACACATACTCGCACGCAATTTAATTTAATTTAATTATTCTGATTTGGTGATTTCTTGTTGTGCTTTGGATTTTCTTGAAATCATTTTCTTATGCTTTTTGGATTTCATATGGATATGATATTGAAATTCGCCAATGAAGACACGATCGCACACGTCACAATTCTTTGTAACTTCTTCGTCGAGACCTTCACGCGGATTATCTATACGATTGATGGGGCTTTCACTCGGTGGTTTATTTTCGAAATATGATTGAATAATATTTTCAGCTTTTTGATATACATCGATGTCCCAGTTGGATGGATTTGATGTATCTAATCCGTACACTGGTGGTACTTGTCTTAGTTTACTACCAAGGAAACGATTTCTGACCCATTTCATTTGTCTTTTTGAATATCGTCTGGTGACCAATTTTAGCTCATCTATACATTCGATTATAATTTTATAACCGTCTGGTTCGGCAAAATCACGCCTCTTTTCTTTATCGATTTGTAAATAATTTAATATCAATTTGTCGTGCTCCTCATCATACTTCGTTAGATATGGTTTAAACTCTTTAAGCCCAATCGTTTGCAGGATTCCTTTGGTATAGTCCTGATCGCTAAATGGAGCAATAAATTGCTTATGAAATTCACGTATCTCGTGCAACAAACCTTGTTCCATCATTTTGTTCACCCGTTTATCCAGACGCTCGTTCAGCACATCCTAGAAAATAACGATAAGGAAATAGTTAGTAATCGTGTATCGTTTTATGCACAAACAAGGAAATGTAATCAATCATAAATATTCATAACAAAAACTATAATTAGAAAAAACCGGGAAAACTATTAAAGCACTTTGAATGTATATATATATGCCTCTATGTGTGTGTTAGGCAAATAGATAGTTATTTGTTGAAATAATAATACTCGTAGTTTAATAGTTCAATATTGATTGATTAAAAAACTTGGAATTAATATTTATTTAATTCGATTACGTCGATTATTTTTGTTTTGTAAACTTGTTTATTACTGTAACCATAGGGTTTCCTAATTGGAATGCATAAACTGTTATTTTATTTGGCAACCCTTAAACTCTATCAAAGAAAATTTGCAACCTCTTCCAAGACAGAAGAACATACCTAGGAGTATTAACATCGCGAGGTAATCCCCTTGCAAAGTTATTATAGAATGAGCTCCGAACTATCGACACATATTCCAATTGCGAATAGACAAAGGAAATCATGGAAATTTTTAGTAAAATGAATTAAAAAAATAAGCTTAGCTTTCAAAAGAAAAGTTGCAAGAAAATAAAACTCCTAAATCAAGAAATTATTCTAGACTAGAACATAGTCTGAGATCGTCTATGATTACAATAAATAAATTGCGTTTAAGGTAATTTTAGGCAGGAAATTTATATTTCTAGATAACGCACCGTTCACAAGATTTTTTTGAGTTCGGTTCATCAAATATGATAAAATCTATTTTAATAGACGTTACACTTGAGCAGTTGGAGCTTCTTTATTAATAAAATCACCGTTCGAAGGGGTGAAAAAAAATGCCTGCCGGTTTAAATAAATGGTTCTTGATCGTCGATTCGTATAATTTTGAAATGGCTCATAGGAAGGGGATTCTACTGTAATTTGTAATATCAGCTCTCCGTTATCTCTTAAAAATTGGCTCGATTTCCAAACAGGAAAAAAACTTAGTAGCTATAAAATTAAATTTAAGAGATATGTTATCGGTTCAGCCAGAACATAAGCACACTCTTTTAACACGAGATGATAAATACTATCTAGACTAAAATCCATATTTTTATTTAAAAGTGCATGATGAACTTAGAATTTTGCTAACATCAAAATCATCAGTCTGTGGCAGACGGAACATAGAATCTCTCCACAAAAGATGAAGACAAACAAGTCAATGAGAAAAGCGCTCGCACATTTGTAAAATTATAGGTGATCGAGAAATAAATTGACTGATGCCAAAATATGAACTACATCGATACCACTGAACACTGTCAGCAAATTCATGTAGATCACCATAGAATCGAATTTTTAATCTAAAGAATATCTAGAATTACAATCTATCTGTTAATGTGCACGTAAATAAAGACGTTAATGTGCACGCAGAGAAATTTTCCTATGTACTTCCCTTGTTAAATATACCAGCTGAAGAGCTTGGATTGGGTCGATTAGAAGGTCTGATATTTGATAACCATCAAAATGGTAGAATAATATCTCAGACAGTATCCCATCTTAGATTTGACAAGTTAAAATCTTCAGCAGTTACGAGTGGAAATATATTAGATAAAACCACGGACCAAATCTTGTACATATCAAATGAATGTCGAATATAGATAATCAGTGCCAGTACCAGTTTGCTTTTGAACGATAGTTTAACCCCACTAGTCGTTTTTAATTCCGAGTAACGATCTCATCTGAAGACACTGTAGTTAGAGGAAAAGAAAGTCCTTAGAATTGCCTTTTGACGAAGGTATTGGCGATAGAGTAATAGATGACATTTCGCTAAGTTAAGCAGAAAGTGATTTAATAATAAACCTAAGAATGTACCTGTTAGATAAAAGAAATTTGGTGGAATTTTTAATGAATATTAGGACTGGGCCTTACAATTAGTTTTAAAGTAGCCACCGATGTGTTTGAAAATCGACTGCAAATACTTGAAAAACTACTGCTTGGAAACATTATGGATTGGTAATTTCATTACGATCTCAGATTTCGAGAGAGAGAACAGAATAATTTTAACCATCGACAGAGAGGAGAATCGGGCAATTGTAAATCTAATTCGATTGCCTTTTTTTCACTCTATTTTAAAATCCGAACAATGAAAATGGGAAACCCTCTTTAATGTTAAATATCCATTTTTTTTGTACACAGTTCGATTTAATATTTATGTGCGGATCGCAATCGGAAACACTTTGTACTTGAATAATGTAGAATTACCATTACTATATCATTTATTCGTGGATTCAGGTTACCGCCACATTTTATAATATAGAACAAAAGTAGTTTTTTCAGATAAATTTATAGATCACGATTTCGTTTGTTTTTCTTGTGGAATTTATGTACAGTAGATATGTTGTTTATATACTCAACTGGCTTCTAACCTGTTTTATGTTTTCGTTTAAATTTTACATCGCTAGTTTATGGTGAAATAAATTTACGATGCGCTATTTTGTAACGGTTGTATGATTTATTGATCGATTAAGTAATTCAGTGCGAATTAATTTATAGTTTGTGTACATCATCTCATTCATCCTATCAATATTTTCGTACTCGAATGTATTTACATTTGATTTCGTTATAAAATAAATCGAAATTTCGAAAATCCTCATTTGATCGAAATTTCGGAAATCCTCATTATCGCAATTACGATAAATAGGAACAGATACTTTGTTAAATTGGCATCCTAAAGAGATCAATTGAGCTCATACAATACATCGAGAAGCTGAAAACCAATTTCACAATACAGACGCAAACAAACTAAAACATACTGCAACACTCGAGTAGAGTATCCCAAAGTTGCGAACCAATGCTTACCCTGATTATGCTGGACAGTGCTATGCTAAACCTAGATTAAACATTCCCTAACGGCATTTAACGGGTATTGAAAGGTAAACCCTATGGCCTAGATTAAGCAGATGCCATATGACCGTAAAATCAGCATGCTTACATGCAAATATGTTATGAAATATAATTAAGCAGTTAGACATTGAAACCGAAATATGAGAGGAGGTGGACTCGCCAAACTTACTAAGGAAACTACTATTTATTTTAATGAAGTGAAGTCTACAAATATGACCTGAATACGAGTAGACAAACTTAGAAACATATTATATTAAGATTAAAACTATGACATAACAATAATGAAAATAAATTAAAATCAAGAGGAAGCAAACTGTTGCTTCAATCTAAGTTTAACTAAGTTCAACTAGATGATGCGTCGATGTGACGAAGTAGAATATTTCCAATAAATGTAATATTTAACAATTATCGCCTGTTTTCTAGTGTAGTCATCTTCGAAGTTTTACAGTCAGTTGAGTATTGAGGTAGTTGTTTTACATTAAGGTAATTCAAGGTCACAAGGTCATAACGTACAAACTTACTTTGAATATTTTCAATATTTTGAATATAAACGTCGTAAACGGGACACCATACATTAATTGCATACTTCAGTTTAGATCTTACTTAGGCATAATATAGGGTCATAATTGTACCTATTTCTTTACTATCCTCAGTCCAACGTTTAATAAAGCCAAACCTTGAGTTAGTTCTAGCTATGCAATGTTTTATGTGATTAGAAAAATTCATATTTCCAACGAAATTAACCACTAGGTCTTTAAATTCTGAAACTTTAAAGTGGAACAATTTTTCAATAGAAAAACATCGTTTTAAACTTATTTATGATGAGATTGAATAGGTTAGAATCACACCACTTTGCTAGGTTGTCTTTATCCTCTTGTAGTCTGTGATCGTTGATGTACTCCACAGTTTTGAATATTTTGAGATCATTGGCAAACATTAGGACTTCAGAATTATGTATTACTTCAGTGAGTCTGTTATTAAAGATAATGAAAATCCATGGACCAATTTAGACACCCTTGAGGTACACCGGAGGTAACCGCAATTGATTCAAAAATTGACGTTAAAATTGACGTTATACCTCTATAACATGAAATATAGTCCCTTGTCCCAGTTTTGAATACCGGCGTCACTATGATTGTTTTCCACTTCTGAGAAAATTCTCCTAATTTTAATGATCGATTAAAAATCAGACACAAAGGAATTGCCAATTTCTTAATATCCCTTAGTAATGAAGCTGGTGTACCTTTCGGACCGCACTGATTTCCGAAAGTTTCTAGAGCCTGATATATATCACACAGTAAAAAAAAATTACGTAAATACAATACTACTTCTATTGTATATAAGTCCAACGCAATTTTCTATTACATTTTAATAGAAGAAAATCATTACATTTTTTTAATGCAAGTTGTATTAAAATATTTTAACAGAAGATTTTTAACTGTGGAATCCAGTGCTATGTACTGTATTTTTAAAGACACATTTGTGTTACGCTCGCTTGGTTTTTTGTATTTATTGATGCCTTTCGACTTAAAATATTTTGATATGACTATAGCGGATTACAAGACTTCTATGTCCATTAAATGACATATTAACCAGATAACCTTTTATTTCAAAGTATTTTGGATCAAGCTTTGTTTTTTCTTGAATACAAGTTGGTTACAGAATATAAATTTACATTTACTAGATTCGCAATGACATTTCAGTTTTTGTTTGTAAGCCTTATCCTTTTGATTTTTCAAATTGATTAATTTATCATCGTAAAAAGCGAGATGCCGACTAAGTTTCGTTACGGCAGTGGGGACAAACAGTTGTATTCCATTTTAAATACCCATTTAAAATAACCGCCAGTGTTTTTCCTGCTCGTTAGAGGCGAGCGATCACATCTATATATCACGTATTGCGATGGAAAAAAATCAGAACTATGAATCGCTTTGTTAAGGGATGTCTCAACGTTATTAGCACAAAATTTTGGAATTAATGATATTCTATTATCATTTTGGGAGTAATTAGTGAGATTTTTATCGTTATTAAGCTGTTCGCTGCTAGCTTTCATCGAGGTAGTTGGTTTAACCGATCTTTTTGAAAATACGACTTCTTCCGACTCCACTCAAATTCCTTTCTTAACAGACCAACAGGCCAGAGTTTTGAGTATTGATGAACATTGATGTACCAAGGACGTTATTGGAACTTGAAAAGGAAGAGAAAAGTAGAAAGAATAGCAATAACTTGGAGAAGAACTGTGCCTGCTTGGGTACTGATGTCAAAATTTTTGTTCAAGTATCCTAATACTATAGGATCACAATATCTTTTTGAATTCTTTTTTTATAATTTTAATCCTACGAATATAAAGTAACTAACTCCTTCGATATATGCTGGAAGAAACAAATTTGCATCTCTGTACGAAGTCTTCGTATTGTGTACATGAAAAAACGCGAATAAATGAGATATAAAGTATCTTAATAACATTAGGGTCATGAAAGTCTTTTGAAAACATTTTCCAAACCCGATCGTTGAATTTGGTTTAGAAACGCACCACACAATGTGAAACTATAAATTAGAAACTATAATAATTCAATCATCAAAAAAGTACTCGTAATTTACAGATAAGCGTGCACATAGTTTAACATTTTGCAATATTTAGCGTAAAATTCTTAGCTGTACTTCAAGTAGTAAAGGTGCGATTGAAAGTCTATTCCATCCATGGCTCTTTTAATAGTTTTAAAAAATTTTAATGTCGTCAGCATAAATTAGTATACGTGGACTATCTAAAACAATCATTTACAAAAAAGCATACCAGTACAGGTTCCCAGTGGCTTCTGTGAGGAACTCCCGAAGTAATTTCAAATTTATTTGTACTATGAAAAAGCTACTTACATTTTTTTTGTAAATTATTATAATATTTTAACGATTTCGCATTAACTTTCTGTCTCAATATTAAGTCCTTCGATATTAAAAATTATCTGTGTGTTATATAAACAATTTCAAGATTTCTCGTAATGAACGAACGCATTTACTATATAGTAGCCTATTGTTTTAAACAATAATCCATTTAATTTGCCGTGGGTGATTCATCAAACAGCACACATCATTATAATGAGGCATGAGGCATAAACCATTACATACAAAATTCAACCAACAAATCAAATCTACCTTGAAATTACCGAAAAATTCATTAACCTTAAAAATAATTATATTTCTTACTATAAAATTTGTCGGTTCGGTGTATACTACTCGTACTCGCGTATACACACAATAATTAAATAAGAATTAATTATACGAATTTGAGTTTTTTAAATAAAGGCATTTGTTAGAAACAAGCAACAACAAAAAAAAAATGTTAATTTGCCAATTTTCTAATCTGCATAAGTTTATTATTTATTTATTGATTTACAATGAGTTCCCGCGCGCGCATTCGTTTCAATATCGTAGTGAATTTTTTTTTTTTATTTGAATAATTAATTAATTAAATTAATTTTATCGGACAACCAAAAAAAAATGTATTATAAAATCAATGATATGTTATTATTTTACGATTAACACACGTATGACGGTTCTGTACGTATAGTATCTTTTTAATTATGATGTTCTCTGGTAAGTTATGTCTGAAATTCATAATTGTGGCTAATTAAAATTAACGAATAGCAATGCCGTAGATAAAAAGAATAAAATTTCGTAAAAAACACACATTAAAAAATTAAAACCAAATTTATACCCAAATTTATAATATTACCTGTACTATATTGTTACTTAAGAGGGGGTAAAGACCCAGGGGTAAATTAGGTCAAATACCTGTTCAAAGTTCACCTAGTTTTGGCCTCTACCAAATATAATTCTGATTATTTCACTATATCGTCTAGCAACCGTGTGACTAATGGACCAGGAGTTATTGCTGTAACTTTACCATCTATTCATACTATTTCCTTCTAGTGGATAATCCTGTTATTGAAACTGTTGCACCAAATTTTTGGATTCATCTGTCTAGATTAGACCCTGTTAGGTTCTTGGAGTCCCTGTAAAGCCGTTTAATAAATTCCAAAATATACCAACTTGCAAAATTTGGAATACATCGGATTCAAGTTGGGCATTAATGATGAATTGCAGGAATTGGCGCAGCTAAACCCTCATACCTGGCCGACTTCCATTTAATACATTAAATTTTCGGGCCACACAGCCTCAAAATAGAGTGTTCCTTTTACGAACTCTATTCCAGGTGATAACTTGCAGATAGATAGATATACAAATTTTTTTTAATAATTGGACATTTGAATTTTTGAAATTTAATAGAAAATTTTGATGATATACTCGTTTTGTTACATGTACGATGTACATCGTTTTGATTTTCTTGCTTTAAGTGAGAATCATCTTAATATTAAAATTTCAAGCAAGTCACTTCTTAATAATAATTACAAATTTATTAGATTTTATCGCGTTAATATAATACCAGCTATAATTCCATTGGCTTATAATTCCGAAAGAATCAAGAGGTTAAAAGATTATTTGCTGCTACTTTCGGTAAAGAGGTTATTTTTCTTGATGATTTCAACCATAATATGGCATTTATCAACCAACTGAATACTTGCCTAAAATTTACATAATTTATTCTATATTGATACACAATTATCAAATCTAAGAGGCTATTATTTCGGTTTAAATAGTAAAGGCCGACTAGAAATAATAACCTCTTAGATTTGATAATTGTGTATCAGCGACAGTAATCGATACCTGGTACCTCGGATCATTACTTGGTTTTGCTCGCTATAGATTTGTCGTACTATAGAGATAAAATATGTTATAATGTTGTTCCAGAGAACACAGTAATTGAATATAAGTATTTTAGAGGGTGTTTTTTCGATTGAATTATGGTTAAATCTTCGTTACTATGCCGGTGTGAATGGCACACTTGAAGAATTTAAATCAAATCTGTTACATTTTAATACTGTTTGCATATCTCGTAGAGTAGTATTAATCAATTCTCTCGTAGAGTAGGTATTAATCTTGCTCCATGATTAAATGCTAGTATTCTAAATTTCAGAGAGGGTAAAAATTTAGATCATAAAAAGTATAAAAACCCGAACTTGATTAGTATTCTTTTAAGTATTTTATAAAAAAACCGTGAAATGTATCAACTATCAATCAAGCAAAATAGTGTGACAGTATGATAGTATGAAAATATGGACAATTTAACAACCTTTGGCATTTCAAGCACCTCTGGTGTTTTAGCTATTGGAATCTCTGCTGCAATGATCTATTAAAAACATTTGTATATTTTGTGAATCTTAAAGAGTTTTCTTCCAATAGATATTGGTTGGGATGGAAGCCATTTTTACATTTAAATCTAAATCTTTTGAATATATTATGATTAATTTCAAAGTCCTAAAATTATTTATTGATCTCTTCCTGCTACACGTTAAATTCTATCACTCCTTTATCGAAAAAAGATGACGTCTCAAACATTAGTAATATTTGTCCGATAAGCATTTTACCAGCCCTTTTTAAGGTCATGTAAACAATTATACAATTGCCGATTCAGGAAAATTTCTAACGGTTTAACCTTCTTTATGTAACTTTTGTTTTAAACCAGGTCATAGCACTAAAATTGCACTAGTGCATACTGTTGATTAGCTATTGACTATGTAAAACCAGGAAAATTTGCTTGCTATTTTAGTTTTATTGGATTTTTTAAATACTTTTGATAATACATAATATTAATTATATATAGAAGCTTCAACAACTTTGATGCATTTGAGGCATAGATAAAGACTTTTGTGCTAGTGGCATCTATTGAGATACTGTTTTAACTAACAGTATATCGCAAAGTTTAGTTTGAAAAGATTTCTGAGACGCACAGCATAAATACAGAAAATATAAATGTATTCCTAGTGTCTGGAATCCATTTTGCTTAAACTCTCGTAAAATACGTGGGTATTATTATGACGCCATTCATCCAGCAGGAAGATCAATAACAGAAGAATCAACTATATTTATAAAAGAAAACTTCAAACATGATAAAGGAATAAAAAAATAATAGACAAAATATGCAAGTAGCCACTTTAACTGTTAAACTAAATAACAAAAAAGAATACAGTTTCCTCAATTTATTTCCTCCGTAGCATTATCTATAAATAAAGGGGAATTCATCTCCTTGTTTAAATCACTAGGGCTCAATTTAATTATTGGCGATGATTTTAACTTCAAAAATGCGTTTTGGGGATCAAGACTAACAACCCACAGTGAAAGACTATCATAGAAAAAGTCATAGCTAAATGAACAAAAAATAAAATTTAATGGAACAATTTCTAAAAAACTAAGAAATCGAAAGAAAAATATTAGAACAAAAAAAAAAAAAAAAGAGCATGTCAAAAAGAGAAATGAAAAGCTTAACATCAAATATTAATGGAATGTACTGGCTTATAGGTATGAATTCCGAGCTAACATTACATAATAAACTGCTGCTATATGGCATAATGTAAAACCAATATTAACTCATGGTATTCAGCTTTGACGATATACCAAGACGAACAATGGGAAAATAATACCATCATTAAAAAAAAGAAAGCTTTTCGTAGTATTGGAAATATACCATGGTACGTAAAAAATTACAAACTCCACAGAGACTTAGAGGTGTCAGCGAGGAGATACATGAATCGTCTTTACCAACATGAATACAACGAGAGTCGCTGCATTCTAGAACTATACCATAGGCAGATTAAACAAAAGCTAAACCGGGACTAACCAATGGGTTATACCTCACAAATAGAGTATGTCAGTTATTAAAGATGAATTGTATTTCAGTTGTAATAAAAGTAAATAAATGAAACATATTACCTAATGTACTAAACTAAAATCTACTGAAATACTATTATTTAGATTTGAACATCGCATTTTGACCATCGATCCGGTTCAATGAATTATTTGAAGGAAAAATATAAAATTTCTGAAATTTGCGATTCTTGTGTTGTTTTTTTTTTTTTTTTGTTCTAACTTCTGTTCAAATTTAATTTGAAGCGAATTTTTTGCACAAATTGTTTATTGTTGTGCTATTGTGTTGGTTATTCTAATTTTTGAGATAAAAATGAAAATTACACACAAACGAGTACAGAGGCGATAATGAAATGAAGAAGTTCTTTACTCTTTGCAAAGTTTACTCACTTGGATGGTGTGTGAAGAAAATATTCTTTTGCTTTAGAGAAGAATTCTTTTTTTTTTTTTTTGTAGTTTTAATGGTACATATACAAAATTAATTGGCGTAATAAACTATGTTAGTTTTACTTTAAATTAAAAAAATTCAAAAGTGCTGGTTTATTTTGAATGTGGAATTTAATTAAAGATTTTAACAATTAATATGGCACGTGCCGGATGTTCACTGATATACTGGTGACCTACTTAAAACAGTTTTGCAAATAAATATCTTAAAAAGTCGAGCCACAAATATAAACTTATCGGTGTTTTTTATCGTAATTTCCTGGAACGTTCTTATATTTTATAATCAAAAATGTAGCGACTTTTGATGAGAGTATGCAAGTTGCTCTTCCCTTATTTCCTCAAAATCAAGTGTCTTTCGTTTTAATTCATCAAATGGTGATACAATTTTAAAAGAAAACATCTTAAAATCATCAAAAATTATCTATGCATATCGTTTTCCCTGGGGTGCAATTCTGGTTCGATGATAATGATAACTGATAAACTTATCATCGATAAAACACAAATCGCGATTCCTTTTTCGTGGTAAACGATAAACTTGTGTCAAATTTGGTGAAAAACTGAGATATTTTATCAATTTGATTTTGTTGCTGAAAAGAGTTTATCGCCGATGATAAAATTATTCTTTTTGCGCCTAAATGTTTGTGTTTCGTGTGTTGTATATATTCTATATGTGTGTATTCTATGTGTGTTGTGTGTATTCTGTTAATGACAAATTTTAAAAGTCAATCACGAGTTTCAATTTTACTAAATAATAATTAATTTAGCCATAATAATCGTAATAATGTGCTTCAATTTTTCTATAAGACATCAATTTATATAAATTTGTGTATACAAAATATCTATTTCAAATTTTGACATATATTTTATTTAGATATATAAACATATATAACACTGAACTGAAAATGTATAACAGTTTTCACTGACATCATGCGTAAAAAACTCAGAACTAATGTATTTTATCAATTTGGTAAACCGGAATCGCATTTTCGATGTTCATGATAAAATAAAACGATAAAAGCAAATGAAAACATATTGATAAAATTTTTTTTTTCATTCTCTTTTCATCGAAACAGAATCGAGCCCCTGGTCTGGATTTTTCAAATAGACGGATATGTAAAATACAAGCCAATTATTATAATATTTCGTTAAAAGCGGACTCCATATTTTTCTGGTGCTGAGCACTTTACTGACAAATGACCACCAGGATTTCAATATTGATAAAAAGAGCCTATTAAAGAAGCGGCTGCAAGAAAATTCGAAAAACAATCGTCCTTTATCTGCGAGTTTATGCCAAAATCTGCTCGTTAAAATTAAAAAATATTGTATATTTAAGAAATATTGTATATATTTCTTTTATAGAAATATACCAGAAATATATTTCTTATATTTTGTGGGAGGGGTATTTTTAATATCCTTTGAGAAGGTGTTTAAAAAACTAGGTTCAGAAAAATGTACACACAAATGTTAAACTATAACTTCCAAAATATTTATCAACCAATTTAATCTTATTTGACTAGTAATTGTATAGGCTATATTTAAGATTTTAGAGGTTATGTTGCATTTGCAACCGTTTAAATGCTATGATGCTTTAAAGTACAAAAATACTTTAAAGTATTAAAATCTCCTAATACATTATTTGTTCCCACGACCCATAGATGTAGATGTAGTGTTAATATTGTAACATTTTTTTATCACTAAAATAGTAGGCGATAATTATATTATGTTTTAATGTTCAAAAACAAAAATTATATACATATTTTCATTAGTTTTGAGAAAAAATCTAGTGTTGTGTCAGTTTTGTGAATCAAAAAATTCTAAGTAATTTAAAAAAATTAATATTACATTTCTGAGGTCAGAATTCCAACGCGTCGCGTTCGTGACGCAAGAGTTTTTACAAAATATTCATAGAAGGCTTTGACATATCGTAACAACATGAAATAAGCGGGCTAAGGTCCATTCAGTCTCGCCAAATCATGTGAATGTTGATGAAGAAATTATTTGGAAGGCGTACATTTTAAATAAATTTAAAAAATAAATTAATAAAATTTGTTTACGATCAAACGGATTAAGACTTAAATATAGCCTTTACAATTACCAGTCCAACTAGACTAAGTCGGTTGCTCTCTGATAAAATTAATTTTAGGAAGTTCTAAACCGAATTTTTTAATTGTCCTGTATCGCAAAGTACATATATCAAAAGTTGGCCCTCGTAAACACCACCACATAATAGTTTGGTGGACTAGCAAAGTCCTAAAATTCATGACAATATTATCAAAATAATATAAGTAAACACTTAAGCAAGCACAGTTAATAGGCACAGTTAAACGCCACGCAGTTTATATACCAGTTATACATTTAATTACTTCATATAAGATTATGTTCAAACATACATACTATCGTGAATATTTTTTTTTTTACAATCTATGTTTTAATATCAGGCACTCCTAGCCTGGCGTCATTTTATCAATACAATCGAAAAAAATTAAATAAAAAATTTATTAATGGATTTATATCGTCCCATCCGTAATTGCGTATACACTTTCTTATCGAAAATCTTTCCAATACTTTGTATTTTTCGGTAGGTATCTAAAATTAGATTTAAATACAAAAAAAAAACAAACTATTCCTTATCAGTCGCACTCTTACGATAATTATTACATAAGAATATTTTATTTATTAGATATCAAATATGTGTCAAAATTGTTTGTTTACTTAGCGATTAGAAACCAAATTTTTTTTTTTTTTGAATGAATTCTAATTCTTAACTTAACATCACGTATCTTTGTAGGATGAGGTCAATTTCTCAACATTTACATACCTGTTGATTAGTAAATTAAATCGATCGATATTTTAATTTATGAGTGGTCACACTTACACACTATTTGTATATACACTCGTCGTATATATCTTATACACTGTATAATAGTAGTGTAATTGGTAGGCGATTAACTTTAATTTAAACCTTTGTTTACTGTGATTTTGAAATATGTCAATCAATCTCTCACGTCTATGTATATATAATATGTGTATACAATATAGGTATGTCAAGATATCTGTAATAGTTTTGTCAAAAAACTATAAATATTATGTCTCAAAAGTATTTAATTGAATGCCATTAAGTTTTATTTTGATAGATAGTGTGGGGCGTACTATTTTTTTTTTTCGTATAAGATTATAACTGGGGTGATCATGAGTGGTTTGTTTATTTTTGGTTGCGAGGTTAATGACTTTATAAACTATCGGTACACTGGCAAAGTGATATTATAAATGTGACCAATTCGATTAATGTAAAGTTGAAATTGGGTTGGTTTTCTTAAGTAGTTACGTGTAAGGCACCCGAAATTGATAATCTAAATATATATGTTGTTACGTATGTATTTAACTAAACTTTTTTGTGGGGCTATAAATATTTGCAGCGGTACGTTTAAAACAGCCAACCTTATCAGGAACATAAATAATTTAAATCATAGATTAGCAGTTCTGAGAAATAATAAATTTGCAAACTATATATTTTGGGAAACCCCATTAAAATGCTGCTTGTTGAACTTTGGTTGTTAGTTATGAGGGATCAGAATCCACCCTCCACTTTTACAAGTGTGAGATAATGGCTTCTAAAATGTTTAATCTTTTCATTGGTATTTTAATTCCGAGATCGCAAATGATGTTATAGACTCTTTCATTTTATACAGTTGTATATAAAATAAGTTAAACATTTCAGTTGTTGAAAATCTGAATTCCCAGAAGATAAAAAAAAATTGCACTAATATCACAACAAGTGAGTAATATCACACGTCTCAATTAAAAGCCACTTTTCGTCAAAGATATCGTGATAACTGTAGAATTAAAATGCTCGAGCCTTTTGACATCAACGGAGAATGGCAAGTATCGAGGAAGTTAGTCTTAAAATGTAAAAAAGCCATGTAAGGTTGCCAAACCTTTCTTAAAAAATAAAAGTATTAGACTTTTACCGATGGCTATGAATTAATCCTTGTATCAATTTTGCTGTAACAGGCCATGTTGAATCGGAATAACATATCACATTAGTGGAAAAATTATTAAAGAAAATTTAAATTTGTATCAAAAGTTGGTATGGATATATTTTATGTATTCCTCTGCTAAAGATTGGATAATGCAACATCGGATCGAAAGACAGGTTAGGGTTTTTCACGGACTAGTTGAACTTTTAGTTAGGTTGAGTAAAATTAAAAAATTTGAAGACCTTTGTCGCACAGAAGTTTTGAAATTTCTTGGTCTTCTCCCTTTTATAGTTTTCTGTATTTTATTTTATTTATTTTAACGGTTTAAAAAAAAGTAGTAGTAATCGAAACAGGGCCTACTGAACGTGAACGAATAAAGAAGGTCGAATGGTTATGTTAAAAGAAAACTAATAATAATTAAAAAGAAAACAGGCGAGGGAAGAATGTGAGTAGATTATCGACGGGTAAACGCTATAACGGTAGAAGACCGATCCCCGTTACCAATTATGGGAGATCTACTTCAACGCTAATTCGGGGCAAATTATTTCACCGTTTTGGATTTATCATCAGGATATTACCAGGCATCGATGAGTCCAGATTCAATACTCATAACCGCTTTTGTCATTGCTGATGGACTTTTGGCCCATGTCCCAGCTATTTTCCAGAAAATTTTGAATATAATATTTTGTTTCAACAAAAAAAAATTGAATACAAAGAATTTCAAGATGGTTACTAAAATTAGCAGATGACAATTTTGTCGTAAAATATCGACCAAGAGAATACAATATCTTTAATTTTGACTTATTACCCGATGAGTTTATTGAAATACAAATAACTACTCGCCATTAGAGTTGAAAATCTAATTGCTGAATTCAACGAACTCAGAAATAGAATTGGCTGTTAACAAAACGAATCGAGCTGCGGTTAAAAATAAAGAAACGTTCGATAGTAAGCATCGAAAACTAAGTAACTATAATGAGGATAGATTTTAAATGAAAGTTTATTTTTTAAATTTTTATGTCTTTAACGTCGTTAAACGTCGACAAAAATTGATTGAATGCTGGAACCACTCGGAAATTGAATTTAAAGAAATTCTTCGGCACGTATCAACGAGAAGGTTGCCTTTATTGACTAAAAATGTTAATATTTGAATCAATTTTGAATAGTTTTCTCTGAAACGACGAACGATACCACCCAATTATATCAAGTCGCAAATGTTTCAAATCAAGAATACTTCTCGTAATAATAGCTAGATCGATACATGTCGTGAGGATTATATGCTGGCTATCAAGATTATCAAAATTAAACGTGACAAAATGTTGTTGGAACAACAATCGCGGTAGACTCTGGTTGAGCTGTTGCTTTATTTATAAAATTTTATTTTATGTGAATTACAATAAAGGAGGAATCTACATTCCACCTCCAATGGTAAAGTAGCAACTGCCAGTAGTAGCTCGTAAGATATATTCCTGTGGATAAGGCGATGACACCATCTATCACTGTGGATTACAAGACAGAAAAAGTAAAGTTTCTGCTTGCAAAAAGGGGCGAGCTTAATCGAGGTTGACAAAATATCAGGACAGACTATTACACCAGTTTCACTGCTGAAAGTGAGTTGCACTGTTGTAATTCTGGAACTATACCAGGTTGAGGCAGAAACAATGAAATTGGCAATCACTAACGCGAAAGTTGCTACGAAAGCCATGTCAACCCACAAAACGAAATTAAACGTACCGTCGTTTGTTCCACGTTTTACTAGTGCATAATAACGCTTAAAAATCGTGAGAAAAGCATGAGAAGACAGTAGCCAAACATAGACCGGCCTAAAGAAATCTCCAGAAAAGCCTCCAGCAGACAGGATCAATACCAAGAAACATTTTTGTTGAACTCAAGACACACATAGAGGAACTCCAGGAGATCCTGCATATTAGGATATCATTGAGGAATTAAAAAAAGTCAACCGGATAATCAAATTGTCAAAGTCAATGAAGTAAATGGCTATGAATATCCTAATGTTTTAAATATGTCATCATTATAGTTTGATGATGAATATTAACAAAAAAAGTTCTAAGTGCCTTTTTAGAACCCTTGTTTCATAATCCCATAAATTAAGAGTAATAATGTTCGAAGAAACGTGGCTTGGACAAGATAAGAACTTACCTTATCACTTTATTTATAAATATTCTTCTAAATAAGGCCTCTGGCAATGATAATTTGTCACCCTCAGTAATCAAAAACCTTCCAAAAATTGATGACGTAATGATATCTTTTAGCAATATTAAATGCATGCATTTGCCTTTCTTATATTCTAAACTTAATAAAGCCCATCTCGCAAATGAGTCTCGCTATATAGGCACATAAGCCTCCTAGGCTAAGCATGTTGACTTAATGTCAATCATGACTTCAAACATCTCTACTGGACTTATCATGCGTGATATTGAGAAAGCATATGATTCAGTCTGGCACAACTGGAGTCCTTTGCAAACTTCACAGGATTTCAATAGATTTCTAATAGGTTTACTCAAAATAATTCAATCATTTCTGCATATATAGGCGCTCCTTCCATGTTCATATACATGGATAATTTTCATAATTCTCGATACTCTATTGGGCGTTCTGCAAAGCTCAATTCTCAGTCTAATTCTTTACAATCAATAAAATAATAAAATATAGCTTTTAGTCAATTTAATTAAGTTTTTAGAACAATATAAATTTGAATCAAGCATAAGAATCATTGTAATAAAAATTTATTAGCATATAAGTATTTTCAGTCAAAAACAACAACAACTAAACTTTTTTAAACGCATCAAAACTATAATCGTTTCGAGTAGTCCTCAATATTCACCACAAATTAAAGATAATATTCGTGTGTGTTACTTGAAAGATAATCAGTTTAAATTTTTTATTTTTTTTTAAATATGTATTTATTTAGCCGATCAACAAATGTGTAACGACAAACTTACATAAATTTTCATAAAATTTAAAGTGATAAAGTCACTTTAAATTTATAAAAATAAAAATACCAAAAAATTGTTAGTTAACCAAACAAATTCTAAAAATAATACAAACACACAAAAAAAAAAATAAAAAATTCTAATCTCTATTCTTATACTTTACACATATTTTCATCAACAACAAAACTATAATAACTATAATGTTGGCTAACGCACGTACGCATTTTTGGTATCTGTCCGAAAACTATTATCATCAATAATAAAATAGGTGATGAGGATTTAATGATCATTTATAGTTTACAGTATGATAGTAATGTAGACGGCACTTTGAAATACTAGACCTTATCGATTGACTATATATGTAGAGTGTCGGAAACTTAGAGTTTTTATTATCTGTACAAGTGGTTGGGTTTTAATTTACATCGAAAGACGGTATATACATAGAAAGAGTTTTCCAATTGGAATATTTTATTTTTTTGACACAAGTAAATTTCAAATTTCATCATGGAAAGATTATCAGTTTAAAAATTTAAATTTTCCGGAGCTCTTGCGAAATCTACAAAATGTACAGTAAATTCTCAAATATATCATTCTCAAATATTAATCATTGTTATTAAATTTTAAAATTGTTACATTGATAATCGGAAACCCTTTAATATATGTAACATGTTAAACAATTGATTAAAAGGACACACAGTTGTTCAAACAGGAACCTTAAATTTAATATCTTCGATCGTTCTAAAAATCGAAAACTAAAAGTTGGTATATAAATAACCCTATTCTTCGCGTAGTTGCAGTGTTTACCACCAGTGTAAATATAAATATTATATATATGTTTAGTTTTATAGGTTGTCATTCCCGCAATACATTTGTAATACAATTGTCAATATTTTTATTGTCAGTTATTCTGGATTTTTTGTTAAATTTTTTTATTGTTTATATTTTTATGTTATTGTCACTAACGACAACTGCGATGTTTAATTTCCAAATTTCAATATTGACAACTGATAGAAAAACAAATACTCTCCACTCTTACTTTCGACCAAATTTCAATCCTATTCGAATAGAGACACTAATAAATAGTCAAGAAATAATCTTGTTGAGCGATACAATGTCGTCTTAAATTTGTCTTAAATATAAAGCCAACGTCCAAGCTTTTATTTGTTGCGATTAAACTGTTTTGGTGCCTATAAGTTTTCAAAACTTTTGTAGTTCACTTTTAAATGGTTTAAAAGTGTCACTTTTGAATGGTTTGAACTACGAAGTGAAAGCAATATATCCTTAGTATTTGATTAAATATAAAAAGTGAGAGAGATAAATATATGAATTTGTTTTGCGTTTCATTTATTTTGGAATAAAATTGTATTTTATTGTAATTTATGAATTTTTTGTGCACAACGTCACAGTGCATAATGCCAAAGCAGTTCAGGCTGCTATATGTGAGTACCGCTTTTTAGAAATGATTCGCCTACGCTATCTACAGTCCAGATTTGGCATCTAACGATTATTTTTTATTAATTTTTTATTATATTTTAAGTAATTTCGATATGATAAATATTAACGTATCTATGTGGACCTCTCGACAGTATTTTTTAACGGTGGATGCTATTATTTTAAATATATTTAAAAATAAAATTATAACTTTGCAAAAAATTGGGCTACTATGAATAAATTGATCTACTTTTGTACCAGCCCGCATTGCCATCCAACCTATAATGTCGTGGACTACATGATTTGGTCCATGAATTCAGCATCTAAACAATGTGTCGGCATAAATGCTCAAACATCTTTTTGCCAACCATTCCCTTCAGCAGATTGGCATACATAATGATTGTCAAAATCAACTTAAAATGAACGTAAAATGATTGTCAAAATCAACTTAATTCTCTTTTCACAGCCATTACTGATACATATTTTTCTATACCCCACAGACTGAGAAATAATAAATGATATCCCGTTTTAACTGCCTTGATTATTTCAACATAAACACATTGTGCTGACACATTTGATTACACATAACAATTCTAATTCGCTACATGCTCGCTTACATACAAAATATATTTTTACTATTCCAAATACAACACTTTGCTTATTGATTTGCCATCAGGGATTAACTTAGCCCTGACACATCAGCAGGAAAATAATCCTTTTAATTATGAATGCTATTCAATGGAAGATATCAACATGTTTCATTTTCTTAGAAAAAATCAAGTTTAAACTTTGAGTGACCAATTAAAAAATCTGACAAATGGGGAGGTTGGTTACTAGAAAAATCTGTTAAAATTAATAAGTAGTGAAGAGGTTTCGGACCTCTTGTTGAGAGAGTTGTGTTTTTGATACTTTGCTCACAACAAATCACCTTTACCAGTTGTTAGTTCTATAGTAAACGATCTCAAATGGTCAAAGTTAATATTAAGTTTACGTCTACTTCAAAAGTTCCAGTTAAAGAATAACGAAAACTCAGTTGATTCTACAAGACTCTAAATTGGCCCAGCTGCTTCGAAGCCTAAACATTTTGACATGCCTTTGTGCCTTTGCAATGGATCAAGATTTATTGTCAAAGATCTTAAGCTACATCTGACCAACCATAGGGCAAGTTTATCTTTTTGAATCAGCCGAAAAATAAAACAAAGGGTATATATCTAAAGAACAAACCTTACAGCCGTTGATTCTGGGCTGCAATTTTCGTTAGGGAGGAAACGGTTCTATGTTAAACTTATTTTTATATCTTCACCTTTCAGAACCGATATCATGACCAAGGAAAATTTATAGGAGGTTTACACAAAACGTGTATAAAGAATATACTGTATAAAACAACCACCAAGTGGCCGTTTGTCCATCTACAACTTTTCAGTTGTGAAATCTGTATACCTAAGATTTTTTTACTAGTGAGACTAGACATTACAATGGATTTTGAAATTAATGTCTAATCATATTTGAAAACACAAAAAAAAAATATATTGAATTTTCCATACTTTGGTCACTACTCGTAAAAAGATGATCAACCAGTTTTATAAAAAACAGAATGACCAGAACTAAAAACTGATGTCACCAAAGTTAAAAACATAAATAAAAATAAAAACATACCTGATCACATCGTAACCAAAACAGTATAACATGTGGATACCGCAATGGTCCACCTAAATCACATCCTCCCGGAATATTTCGCTGGTCGTCTAAAATTTCCGAAAGTGTCTTTCCAGTTTGTATTAAAACTTCCAAAGCTCTGAAAATAAAATAATAAAAAACTTTTTATAGTTTTCATGATTCTCGATGCTTAAAATTGACCGGACGTGCCCGCAAAATATGAAAAAAAAAAATCTGCATAATAGAATACTATATATACTATGTAACTATATATATTTTTTTTTCAATACAACACAGAAAAAAAGGAAAATAACAAAAGAAAATTACTTAAAACAACCGGAAGTTATTTTCTCCTGGTAATAAAGAAAATTGTAATTTACATATATACTTGGTATGTATGTACAAAATTTCCGTTTTTCATTTTTTGGTGAATAATAATAAAACGAAAATTCGTTATAACTGAAAATCGGAAAATTTTTTTGTAGGTTCAAAAAAGGGTTGAACTAAATATTGTATATATTGACAGTGAGAAAATTTATTCCACATCAATGACGTTATTTGGCCCCTTTATTGCCTTATACAGTCCCATACACCGTAATTATATGTGCTTGTAGGCTGAATATACAGAAACAAAAAAGTATCTTATCGCCGCGTATATAAAAATGTAAAATCCTGTTTAAGTTTTTTTTTTCATGCCAAAAACGTGGGGTTGGGAAAATGGTCAATTATCGATTGTAATCTCTTTTTTGATTTTTATATGGAAATTCTGCCTTAATGATATGGTAATTGAATGGCTGGTAACAAAATAATAATAAAAAAATCTTGTTGACTTTTTATAGCGCATAGAAAAATTGTAATTTGTAGTGTGTGTGTAGTGTATCTTGAAACATCTAACAACAAAATACCATTTTTAGACATGGTAGTTATATTACTGTTTTGTTACCAATTAACAAGGTAATCAAAACACAACAACAACCGGGGAAAATTTTTAGTTCGACTGATATCTTTTGCGATTCCTCCTATATTATTATCTACAATTTACTAGCAGACAGGGGTGAATGGATTTTTAATTGCTGCAATGTTTTTGAAATTTAAGTATTTTTTTTTATAGAAAAAAATTTTTATGTTAAAGTGCTTGTGGGAAAATTTTGGGATCATTTTCATTTTAATAGTTACAATATTTTTTTCTTCTTCTTTATTACGGTTGAATTCATTAAAATCAATTGGTTTAAAATTATGTATAGCAAGAATTGCAAAAGAAGCAATGTTTGGTGGTCATTTTCAAGAACATTTACAAATTGAGGAAATTGGATTTTAAATTTAAATAAACATCATTTCCCGAATACCCTACCTAAATCAATAATTAAAATGGAGTTCTGGTTACAAGAAAAAAAGGAAATAAATATGTTGAGGCTTAGATAATTTGACAATCGTTTACAAAGTTAAACTTAATATTTTATTACATTATTGTTTTAGATTTCATTTTAATTTTTTATTTCATTTTTCAGGTGCCATTTGTCTGGACCATAGAATAGAGATTCCAGATGGAACAAAATTTCCGCTTTGCTTGAACGAGTAAGTTCAATTACCGGTTAGCAGTTTCACTAATTTTGTGAAGTTTAAATATGCCATTAACCGACCTGACCTTTAAAACTCATCTTTAGTGAGTACCTGTTATCAGATCATCTACATACATGTCCGAATTTAATGCGTTAGCGGTGATTGGGAATTTATTACAAAGTTAATTTTTTTATAATTCTTGTCACTAAAGATGGAGACAAAACAGTGCCATAGGTAACCTTTCGAAGCTTATAGAATCGAATTTATTCTGTATGAGTATTGCGTAAAACTATACATTGATATACTGTTATGGTCTCGATCAGGTAATAAGATTTGTCTATACATGTATGTTAACAATATCTGAGCTTATACAAAAGCATGTTCTCGAACATGTTTGATTGTATCGTTGGTCCTGCCAAAAGTGCACCACTGAGTGTAACGTAATCCGTCTTTACAGATGCGTAAATTACTACTCATAGCTTCGTGCTAGTAATAAGTTCCTTTAAAACCGCTTGATACGGTAAAAATACAAATGTCTCATTGAGTACTCTCTCCTCCGTGTGTCTGAGGACGAGGTCATTGAACTCTTTCATGAATTCTATGTATATTTTAATGTATCATTTAGTATTGGTTTGGGTTCTTTAAACGGCAATCTTACGATAAATATTTTCATCGCAATCTCTGGTTGTATATTTGATTCAAAATGGGATGCACATTCCTGTCATTCAATTGTCTATTGCATTTTGGACAAAATCTCTTCCGATTCTCTAAATGTTCCCAAATTACTATCGATGTTCCACTTGCTGATATTGCCATTAATGATGGGCCAACGATTTGAGATTTAGTTTGACTCACCCGAATACCGTCTTTTGCAAAATATATAACTAATCGAAATATGAGTGAATAGTCACTATAAAACACGTAATAATGGTCCGATTGTGATGACTGATACCTTAATCAAATGCTTTCGACAAATTGTTTTCTTCAAAGTACGCCAAAATATCAAAATAACTTGTGCCTACCTCGAAAAAAACACCACTTTACATTTATTTTCTTATATAAAGATTACGAGCAAATAATTGAACCACCCCACCGATCGATTATGTATGTAGAATTCATAATACAATTTCTTCAAATCACTTAAAATTTTCGAATTATTTTATGTTTCTATAACAAAACGGATCTTTCATCGTTGGCTGATATACCTTTGTATATATTTCCAACAATCATCAGCAGAATTTAGATCAGCATTCAATAAATTTGTACAAAAAATATGGACATCAGATAGAAAAATATCTGATATATTATGTATGATAGATTGATTGTGTCAATCATAACATATATATAAGAACAACTATACAAATTCAACTATAAATTTCATCCAATTACTTTATTTATCGTCTCGAACACATCAGATTGAGGTCTTTTTGAAAGTATTTCAAATACGTTTTGCTCTATTCACATTAGACACAAACCTGCACACTCGCATTGTTATATACATACACATATATATATACACAGCCAGACTCGCGGTATTGATTGATATTCAATCAAAATAGAGACATTGATTAGCGAAATAATTATCATACGTTTATATTGCATGTACTGACTGTCAGATTGATCGGTGCGCACGATTACAATTCAATTTTCCGTTGCATTCTTTATCGTCTTCTTTATGAATTGCACAACTATTGTATGCGCTTAGCTGTATATATGTACAACCAAATTTGCATTTCAAACGATCGGCGCATATATTTTAAGGAAGTTATGGAAAATTATGTGGAGTTTATTATATTGAGGAGTCTTTGTTCCAAATATCGATCGCACCTACAAACATTTTTCATTTTGCGGTTATATTTAAATATTATGCGCGTGGGTGCAATTTTTCTATATTCTATTTCTTCATTTTTTTTTTTTTGTAACATTCCTCAAGTTTTCTAACCGTTTTTTGTTTCTCTTTGCATCATTTGTAATTTTATATCTGCGAGACAGATTTCTTAGGAATGTTTGTCTATATATGAGAAATCATTATATCGGATGTTGCCAATACTCGTATGTGGGTGCTTGTCATTATTCGTAGCAGGATTTTTATGGGTTTGTGGATTAATTTCAAAAATAGAAATATCGACGAGTTCGAATTTACGAATTTTAATTTAAACTTGAAACATGTCAAAATTATATTAATTGTGTATTTTTACATTTCTCGGTCTCTCTGGTTAGAAGGTACTAATATATGATTTCATTAGAAGTTCTCTACAGGCGCTTTTTCTTTGCCAGAAAAATTAAAAATTAAATAAAAAAAATAACTTTTCTGGTCAGGAAAAAGGAGAGCAGTAAATAAAAATGAAGAAATCCTACCGACAAAAAAGTCAAGCTTCGGATTAAATTTAAATTTATAACTGTATATAAGTTTTAAAATAACTACAAAGGAAAACTCCTGTTAAACTCAATAACCTTATATAAATGCAGCATTTAAAATCAAATTTGTACCCAGTTTCTTGCAATATACTAAAACTAAAAAAAACCGCCACACAAAATTTCATTTTATAGAAACATTTTGCCAGTTATGAATAAAATCTTTAAGAAACTACTGAGTAAAAAATAAAATCCGATTATTGAGAGGAATAACTTAATTTTAAACCATCAGGCGGTATTAGCCAACACCCAACAATAAAACACGTGCATAAGACAACCAATATAATTGACAAAGCATTTGAGAAGAAACAATTCTACCCAATATAATTGATTGTTAGCTTGCTAACTAATTCACTGATCTTGATAAAATAACATCAACTTACTCGCATGACCAAACATCTCTCATCCCTTTTTGAATAAAGGTAGAACAACAAGTAAAATGAAGTTAAGGTTTTTACGATCCAATTGTATCGACTGATCCAAATGTTCATCACTACATACGTGATACTCGGTGTCACCTGATTTGGTATTGGATGTACACCTCCGGCAACTTGCTGATGTAATTACAACCAACATATATTTATTTTTACCCTCACACTTTAGAAACGGTCCGGCAATATCCACCACTATACTTTCGATTGGAGCCCAAACCCGTTTTGGACATCTGCTCAATTGATATCTGTCAAAATCTACTCTACAAATCGCGTGTTGAGAATATTCGTGCTCATGCTATTGATGTCGTCGATCTTTAGTTCGGCATGTCTATCCTTCATCGTTATTTCCTTTCCATCAGTACAACTGGAGAGCTCTAAGGACTGCTGGATTGCAAGGACTGCTGGATCAATAATTCTTGGGGTTCTCATGTGATACTGCTTATTCTGCTGATGAGACCGCTCATTCTATCCACCTTCGTCTGTTGTTTTACGATAAGGTGCACAAATTAAACCCAAATGAACGTCACGTTAGGTTTGCAAATTGTCGTTGGATAAACAAAGCAAAATAACGGCACTGATGACAATATTGATGGCGAAAAATTTAGTCAGCATGATGTCCCTAGTTCGACTCTTTCGTAAATTATTTTTCGTTGAAAGTCATTGGGGCTTAGTGTTAAAGAACACCATTTAAGTGAATTTCTGCAGAAAGTGGCGAATTAGTGTCAAGTTAAGAGTAGAGGGAAGAATCAAAAAGTTATGCATTTAAATAACGTCGTGGTCACCAGAAAAACAAAGAACGTAATTCAATATTTTTGGATGGAATTATTTAGAGATTGTGGTGGTGTGCATAATAGTGCTCGGTTTTGATCTGGATGCATTATGCTAACATAGTGCTAACTAATTGCATACTTGCACCAAAGTTACTTACGATTATATGGCGTTATGCACACAGAGTAAAGCAAACCCGTTTTTAGACACCGAGCCGTACCCTATAAAAATTTATTTGGTTATCAACTGAATTTTAAGGTTATATGTTGACCAAAAGAGTAAAAAGTTCATCTATATTTTTCGTCCGCACCGCGCCGTGACATTCATTGTGATTGCCTTTGCTCTTTCTCATATAAATTATATGGGACTATTCATTTTTTTACTTTGACATTTTAACGAAATGGAGCGGTGCGGTGTCATTGAGATTGAACCTTTACTCAGTGTGCATAACGTCATTTAATCGTAGGCAACATTGGCACAAGTCGTTTTAAGGCAAGAAAAAAACGTTTTTGTCTGAGTTGGTGTGTCACCAGCCTTAGTATTAATGAATTTTATGTGCACGAAACTTTTAGATAATTGTGGTTAGTAAATATGATCGCTACAGATTTCTAACGAAAATCATGGATCATTATTTTAAAGAGACCAGTATTTAAGAACAGCGTTATATTTTTACACAGTATATATAGGTTTACTTTGTCCTTAACGTACATCTCTCAAGAGTTTGTTTTGGATGGCAAAGCTCTTCCAAATATTGGACAGTCGCCAGACACATGGTAGTCTTTCACATATTTTAAAACGGAGAATATGAGTTTCTAATCGAGTTTCAATGTAATTCTTTAAATTTAATTTCATATCACTATATATACCAATTCAAAGGTCGAAAAAGCCAACGCATCGATATAATATTATGAATGAATGCTAATTATCTTGTCGCCGTGGTGAGACATGATTAATCTAATTTATTAGAATTTAAATGACGGTTCGCTCAACCATTCTATAAAAATTGGATTAACAATAAATAATCGTCTGTTCGCGGCTGATAACTGTCTCATGCATATACAATCTATATTTATATATAAAACATTTGAACATATGTAATCTAATACTTCAAGTTGTTACTAATTCATAAAAAAAAAAATTCTAAAAAAATTTTTAGTGTAAAGATTCATAACATCTGTATACACGCTGAATTATATCGTCTTGATGAATTATTGAGAATTTTTGTGCGAAATGAATAATTTATTGAATAGTTCGGATAAAGCTCATATCATACACACTCATTCATAAAACGGATGTCTAGTCAGTCGATGGAAAAAAAAATTCTGTTGAAGGCTATTTATGTTCCATATTTTATTAAATGTATTGTTAAACATATGGTAATGTTTAAATGTTTTTTTTTTTTTTTTTTTTGCTTCTTAACATTACAAAAGAATGTACTTATATGTATATACATACGATGGTTATTCAAATTTTGGAATTACAAATTAATGTATTTTACGATAAATGAAAGGATATATAACTTTCAGATAAATTTATTTTTCATTATAAGTCTATATAGCTATCAGATGTTTGCGGGCAACATGTTAACATATACAAAAGGCTATATATATATATATATATATATATATTACCAAGTACCAAAACACTTTGAATCTGAATGCCCCGATTAAAATGCTTCATACCACTTAATTATTTATGTAAAATTTGATTTGGTTGGGGTATAATTTTTTAAAGAATTTAATGAAGCAAAACTACCTTGATACCGTCATTTATCATGTAATTTATCTAAATTACTTGCCTAATAAATTAAAACGAAGGTTATAAGCAAATTATTAAAATCATTGTAACAGGAAAAGCAACATTTGTTTAAAATTTGACCGAAATCGGTATCAATTTGGTTTAATATTGGATTAATATTTAGGTGATTAGGGTAGAAAAAAAAGAATATCATGAGCCAAACAATAAACAAGAAAGGCAATTTTACTAGTCCTATGCAGAAATTTAAATAAATGTGATATTTCTGACGGCAGAGGATTTTCGATAGGAAAGTGCCCAGTCAAGAAATACTAGAAATGGTACTAGAAATGGTTACATTAGGTTTGGTAAATTTATGCGATTAACGTAATAATTTCGCCACAAATATATCAAGAAATATTGTGAAGATCGCAACTAACATATATATTTTATTGGTAAAGTTCGTGACAAAATGTATCGAAAATTAAGAACATTGCAAAAATCCTAACGGATAAAACAAAACGAAAATATTTTTCAATACGAAAAACTATGCATAGTAAAAGAAACAAGTTCATGGTTATTTACAGTGGCGTATCACAGAGGCAAACCCCAGTGATTATTATCGTAATGAAGAACTGTTATAATATCTGGCATGATAGATTTTTAGTTTTTAAAATTTCAATTAAATATAAAAATAATCGATTGTTAGCATTTGTCAGAAATCTAATAACCGAAGACAACGATCTTGTCGATAAATAAAATATTACATTTTGCAATGCCAATAGTCACTCTATGTTCAAGTGCGACAATGCGCTAGAAGCTCCCAGGAAGAGAGGAGAATCTGTCGAGCAATCGAAATTATGTTCTAATTGGTCACATATGGCCAGCAAAGGCACTCCTAACAGTACATGTCATGTGTGCTAACGCATGCACCATAATGTAAAGCAAGTTCCGGAAATCAAAACTAATGTCAATCAGCAAAATGGCACTTTGCTCAACGATTTTCTATCAGTAAAACCTAGTAGTGCAAACCGATTTATTTTTGATTCTTTGACGCCTACGCGATCATTACCAACACTGTCAAATTGTACAGACAAGTTGGATTGCAAGACGATGACTGCTGCTATTAATAGATTTGTTGAGAGTACAAATGACTATAAACGCTGTCACGTTTACCATAAATTTTAACCATAAAAAATACATAAATAAATAAATAACAAGCTCAGAATCGGATTTTTATGGAAAACTGAGAAGAATGTTTCCAAATTTAACGTCAAAATTTCTACAGAAGGACGTGCGACAAAACGTACTGTGCTTTCGGAACTCATCTTTGATTCAATCGGCTTTTTGTCTCCGATAGTTGCCTTGGAAAACTATTCGTTCAAAAATTGTTGCTACTATAAAAGGCGATTGGGATCAAGATTTACCTATACACCTACATACTGAATGGCAAATATTTCGGTCCCAATTGTTATATTTACGTGGATTAACCGTGCCTCGACATATTTTTGGAGACATTGAGGAACCAAAACGCATAAAACTACATGGATTTCAGATGCCAGCAAAAGGGGGCATGGTGCAGCTCTTTAAACATTTCGTTATATAGACAACGTTATACCTAGACCCAGTAAATCTAAAGTGCATATAATATAAAAATAGACCCGGTTAGAAATATGCGCTGCCCTTCTTCTTGCATAACGAATGCAAGAAGAAGGTTTTGGACAATATATTTTTTACTGTGGAAAGGATGTTTTACTGGTCTGATTTGACAATTGCACTAAATTGGATTCACGGTACTCCGCAATAAATCTCATCCGAGGATCCAATCCCAATCCAGCGGATATTGTCTTTAGCGGCATCAGGGCTGTTTAGTTATTAGACGCGAAGATGTTTTTAAGAAGGTAAGCAAGCATCCCATTCTGCTCCTTCCTAGACATTTCATAACTTAATGACTACTCACATATCTACATAATAAGTATCAGCATGTAGAACCTTAGCTTGTAGAGGTACAAACTTTGTAGGAGCCAAATCTGAATTAAACTCAAATTGGCGAGATGCTACAGTCCAATGAAATTGATCAGGAGTTTAAAACAATGTGCATGAGATGACCAGTTTCATATTCCACGTGTTCCTCATTTTGGCGGTCTACATAAAGCTGCAGTTAATTCAGCTAAACTTCATCTACGCAGAATGATTACAACATGATTTATCTTATGAGGATTTAAACACCCTCGTGGAGCAGGTTGGTCGGTGTTTAATTTACGACAATTTACGTAATAATTTACGTAAATCGGGTTGCTGAGGTAATCAATTAAAAAAACTCAAAACTCAACATGAAAATCGTACAAACCATACAAAATCTATGAAATTAAAGGGCCAATGTAACACTTAGGAAGCAGATTTCAAGAGTTTAAAGCATGACAGAACAAGAGCTTTTTGCAATATAAAACAATTCACAGTCACAGCATACTTTTAAGAATATTGTAAAGTGCAGTATATGGTTAGAAAGCGAAAACGATACTAAACATCGAGCAAATCAAAGAAATGTCCCGTTCAAGTGTTGATAACTGCATTGCTGTGGAAGAGAAGGTTTTTGGTTTAGATGGCAATAGACCTAGAATGGTTGGGAAACTTCACTGAATCTTGTTAAGGAATTACGAGAATTGATTAAATTTTTGCTGAGTTGTTGTTGTGTAGTACTGGTATACTACTGAATACTACTACTTAGACCAAATTATCAATGCCAATATTGGAATTAAAAACGATATTTTATATACACATATAAAATGCGAGACTTTTAACTCAAAAATCCGATTTTAAATAATTTATGCGATAAATTCAATTTATTGATTGGCCTCAGTTGTGCTTAAAAATATACTATGTTAGACGTAGCCGTGGTGTACATTTTAATGAGGTTATATTATATTAATTACGTCATGAATTAGGCTTTAAAATAAAAAGAAATTTTCATTTATATCATATTTCCTTTTTCTTTTATTTTATTTTAATGTTAGGTCACTCTTATTGGATAACCCTTTATTTGCGTATCAATCGACCTTTAACATTAAGTAAAAACTATGAAATTTTACCTAAAGAAAATTTAAACTGTCATCTGCTCACGTTTATACAGAAAGACCTTGTTCCATATTCTGTAATATCATAAAAAATTATTTCAAAAATACTCGTATTAAATTTCGGATTCCCCGTCTACAAATAAATTTATCCATAGATAATTTTAATTTAATTATAATTATATGCCAAACACATCATAAAACCATGTACATATCACACTAATTAATGTGCAAAAAATCATGTTATAAATAATAACTATATATACATCACAATAATACAGCAATAAAAAAATTTATAATTTTGAAAATTGATAATCGACATGAAAAAATTATCATCATAATATAAATTGTGATGGGAAATTATCTATTCGGATAAAAAAAAATATATATGAATGAAAATTAGGCCAATTGAATTAAAATTGAAATCGACATAATATCGCATTTATAGTTTTTAATCGACTATTTATTTATTTATTATAATCCACTGTATACGAAAACATATTTACCCGCAAAATAAATTTTCCTATTATCATCATAATCGTATACGACCACAAACCCATCAAACGTACTTTTTACTCATCAAATCATCTCTCATCACAAAATATATACAAATGTCAATAAAGCGGCTAATATAAACAACAGAATTTACAGCCAAATTGAATTTTAATAAATTGGGAAAACTGACATATTTTCATCCAATATACTCTCGTACCGACAAAAAAATATAAAATCGAGTTTAAGAGTCATTAACCTCGGAGGTATGTTATGAATTTATGATATTTTTAATTTTTCATAATATGTATTTTCAAACAGCGTTTGTGTCTGCCGTAAAAATATTGGCAGAATGGTTCAACAATTGAAATATATAATACCATCTGTAACAACAAAATAAAACGCGACTTGTTTTGACCTATTTGTGGTACACAGGTAAACAATATACATAATTAGAAGTTTGCAAATTTGTGTTTAGAGTCTGACATTATAATTTCGGAGATTAAAAAAGAATTTTGAAACAAATATTGGCCCGATTTGAACGAAAATAATTTTAAACTCACCTTGAAAAATAATATAACTCGTAATTTCCAAGTATTAATTTAACGATTGAATAAATTTGGGTTAGACTTTGGAATCTTCATCCAAAAATCGATGATTCTAGGTGTATGTTTGTATAAGGAAATAAACTGTTTCCTAGCCACAATGTGATTATTATAAGTAGTGCTCCGGAATGGACATGAGTTTCTATCTTTGGAATGGCGTCGACACGTTAACACAAAATATTACTTCAACTTTTATACTTCATTTTTTACAGGAATATCATAGTAACAAAAACTATTTCTTGAAAATTTTCAAGTAACTATACTAAACATAAGAAACCATTTATGGCAAGTTTATCCTAAACATACATCGATGCGTAGGAAAGCACTCCAGAAATAAAGCAAAGGTCAAAACTAAATAACTTTCCTAAAAGAAATAAGATAACCGCAAAATAAGGAAAAAGTGTAAACACTAAAAAGCTCCAAAAACAACATAATTCTGATTCATCTTACTACAAAATGAAGGAACTACTTTAGAAACTATACAAGTCGCTATCGAGTATGTATAAAACTGGACGCAAAATGGCGTATTAACAACCAAATAAAACTAAATTAGTTCAAGGCAATTACACAAAAAATAAAAATATATCACAAGCTAACAATGCTCAGTATCATGGCACAAGTCAAAAACTAAAGATTTCCGAACATACAATATAGTGTGCGATTTACAAGAAATTATTAAAGCCTGTTTATTAAAGCCTGTAAGGTTGTTCTAAGCAGAGTACAACATTGAAGAAATCCGAAGAATTAAAAAGTTTTTACCACTACTGTGTAGTAATTTACTGGAAACGAAGTAAGGGAATACTTCTATGTAACTGTTTACCATAACTTACCATTCATACAGGATTTGATGACAAAATGTAAGCATTTAAATTTATGTTGCTTATGATTCATTTATACATTTTAATAATACAGTGATTAAATTACCAAACATCCCACATCCAACGAATCGTCCCTGGAACATATTATGTCTATCATAAATCTATGAATTAATTAGAAAGCTGCAAAATTTATAATTCGTTGGATATATTTCGAAAAAATTTAAAATTCAAATTTGAACACAATTACAATGAATAATGATTTGTAATTGACTCAAATTTTTGTTGGTTAACATCCAAAAAAAACTTAAAATCTCAAATCTTCATCCATAAAACTCATGCACAGTAAAATATTTTGACAATTTTAAGCACAAATTTTTTTTTTTTTTTTTAGATATATTAAAGTTTTAAACACTTGCCTTTTGCATTCGCTCGTTGAACCATAACGTGTGCACACACGTAATTAACACAAATTGTCTTAACAGATCAATTTGACATTAATCGTCGATGTCTCATACCTACTCACGCTGTGTGTATAAAACAAAATAATTCGAAAGACAACAAAAAAATGTCTTAAAATACTTTTAAAACCAAAATAGAAATAAGAATTTCGAAGATCGTTTGTTAAATGATCTTTTAGAATTGGTATAATTAGAAAATTACAAATATAAGTTTATTGACCGTTTTTGATATGATTGTGTGTGTGTTGAACATATGATTTGTATTAACATTACACTCGTCGTATGTGACTGTATGTGATAATTGATCTGCCTTGTGTTGTAATATTGTTTGATATATAAAGATATTTTGACTACATTTACATAAAATATCGATACATAAACTAAATCGATTAATTGTAAGATGCACTTTAGTTCTGAGAAAATCAATTTTCAGAAAATCCAATTCAAATTATCATCCATGCCATGGCAAATTTCCAATAAACAAAATTAAATGAATTTTCTTGAATTATTTTTATTGTTTTGCGTTTTGAGATTACACCCACACACGTAACTAATTTTCCATTTCCATCCATTTCCCCCCAATACTATTTGTTACTGTGTATTATACTACATAAAATCATAAATTGTCATTGTAGAATAAAATTGATTGATTGTCTGGTCTGTCTCACCACTGCACCCCATATATAATATTAAACCTAATAGACCGTAGTTCAATGTACATTATTCACCCATTCCCGTAAATCTGTTTTGGTACGTACATCAATGACACTCATTGTCTACCTTTTTATATATTTTCGACAAATACACAAAAAAAAAATCAACTCTAATTATATCTTAAATTAGAGATAAAATCTGTAAAGAACCTAAAATAAGACATTTGACAGAAGAAATCGATTTGGTCGTATATAGGTACATCCAATCGGTTGATAAAAATTCGGATGAAGAATGTGTTAGATCTCGCACTCCATCTACCATTATATACATCATATATTGTGTTACATAATTACACAATTTTGTACTACATATTGGAAATTTTCCAAAAAGAAAATTCGTGGTGAAGATAGAAATGAACATCATTTCTCGAGGAAATGGAAATTGAAAAAAATAAAAAATTGTCAAATATATTTTTCCACGAACAAACCAACAAAAAAATTAACAACGACAGGAAAATATAATTTTCCATTCAATTAACTTATTATTTAAGAGAATAATAATATGGTAGTAGTTAGCTCTATATTCGGTCACCTCCCACTTCTCCCCGTTCACACCAAAATTTACAATACCGCAAATCAAATATAAGAATAAACCAGTAAGAAAATCATATTATCGTTGACGTACATATACATATTTTAGGGCATTTTGGAAAAAAACATTTTCTTTTTTTTTTGTTGTTTTTGTTATACTTGCCCAACAACGTAACTTATTTGTATAGCAAAAAAGCACATTTTGTGGCACGAAGTTAAAATGTGACAAAAATTTACAATTTGATTATTGCACATTTTCTACTCTCGATTCGTTTTGTTTATAAATTAAACAAAGTACATAGTGTAGAATGTTCAAGAAAATTATGTATAGCAATAACTGAACAAATAAGAAAGCTTATATAACAGTGGAAAAAGAGTTTTCCGCAAACATAAAATGTAGAAGAAAAAACTGCAAAAAGAAAATTAAAACGACACACAAAAGATCAATAAAGACATTTTTTTTTTATGTTCTTCTTTCACTTTTTTGTACCATTACATTTCTTGAGCTTTTCTATTTTCAGCTATCATAGTACAAATTTTCTATTAACACTGGTTGACACAAAGTAGATAGATTTCAATTTTTAACACGTTATTTTTAAATTTAAAGTTTAGTCTGCAGCAACTTAGACTGAAAGCTTTGGGTTTAAACTAAATAAGTTGTAAGGTTACTTTACACACCACGTGCTTCAACAGGCTTCAGATCAACGAACGACTTGAAACGTAGATTAAGAAAGTATACAATTTTGAGTTCGCAGCTCGATTAACGTCGAGTATTGATGTTACGAAATATTCAAACGTAATTCTAGCAAATTCATACAACCCTGCACATTAGTGAAATTCATAAATCTAATAAATGACCATAAGTGACAATAAGTCGCTTACAGTCAAAATCAATTAATTGTCTTTTCGTTACTGCTTGTAGGACAGTTTTCTACGGCTATTTTCATAAATTCTTTTATCTATTATAATCTTACAATTATTTGTATCAGCGCTAATGGCACAAAATAATCGATAACGGATATGTTACACTCTTAAAAACGTTTTTTGCCTTATTAGTGAGGCCAATATACATATAAGCGCTGCTGCCAGCCACCAATGCACTGCGGTATTATAATCGAATATTTATAAATTGTCTCCAGCCGATTAGTACCACAGTACATCCAAGATTACGATCTATTAAAGGGTACGGTTGGAAATCGCTTATCTACAATATCGGCCAATAAAATCAATACTCACTCATTTTTATCACTAAAACTTAAAGTACTAGAGACATCCCGTTTTTAACAAAAGAAAAGATTAAACTTTTACACAAACTTAAGCACTTAAAGCGAACAGTTGTTCACATCTTTTATCATCCAAATCATTTTAATTACGCCACTAAATGTGTCCAAAATATCCACGCAGAAAAATTTAATTCACCGCACACACATAACTTTAAATTAAAACAATTAATAGAACTCTGCCGGTTTTTACTGGTACTCGATTTGAAACTATTCCCACACTTTAATTAAACAAATTTTAATAGCTTTAAAATGTTATTACCATAATTTTTTATTTTAATCCATTTTTATTTTTAAATATTAACTAGTGCCACACAACTTTTCAAAACTAAATCTGCAAAACTATTTTTTTTTGTTTCAGTCTGCAAAAAAGCTACGGTACTTTTTAGATTAAGGGAAAATTTTTTAAACCTGTTTTGAATTGGTTTGAGTGAACTCATGATATTTTTTTGAACAAAATAAAAAATAGAGGACTCTTCCATTTTGATTGTTGGTAATTCGGTCTACAAAGTAGGGAAAAGTAAAGGACACTTATATTCTTTTTGGTCAGGTGAATTAAATCAATAACTTATTACTGCCATACGAATTGAATTAAATTTAAACTTAGATTTTTTAGAGTTTGTAGATCGTAATAAATTATCAAGCTTTCATTTACTATTTTCAGAAATGTAAGTTTTGTTAATAGTTATCACAAAACCACAGATCATAATTAAATTACAACAAATAAATCATTTAGGAGAACCGGATGTACCACCCTAAACCATTCCACCCCGTTATACCTAGGACGACGTTTGCTCAGTCATAAATCAGAATGTATACCCATACTTAACCGTTTAGTTTCATCCCATTTATAAACTTTCTTCGCCCAACCAGTGTTAAGTCTTAATAATGTTAGTTTTCGTGATTGTTTTAATTTATTTTTGTAGTTTTTATTGTGTTCAGAATAAAATTGAATGGTTCCGGTTTTTCTACTTCTGTGTTTTTCATATACGAGTATATGAGTACGAAAGAGTTTTTCTTTAATTTTCTGTTTTATTGTATTAAATATGTGTGTATATGTATTATATAAAATTGAAAGGAAGGTGGAGGAGGAAAAGTATTTTTTTTATTTTATATATAAATATATATATATATATATATATATTTATATATATATATATATATATATATATATATATATATATATATATATATATATATATATATATATATATATATATATATATATATATATATATATATATATATATATATATATATATAAAACGAAGTTTCCAATTGGGATGACACCTGACCGACCTACGTCTTGTGTGACAGAAATATTTAGTAACCTGTAGTATTTCATGATGAAAGTATAACACAATTCACCAACGACTAGAAATTATTGTGGAATTATTATTACGGAAATTCGTGAATAGTCAAACGAGTAAGAACTTGGGCTTTCAAAGATTTAGATTTTCGAATCGGTAACACTTGTAAATACCATCTCAGCTAGAACCTATGATACAATATGATTGTTAGCTTGTAAATGAATTTTGGTTACCAAGGGTGAGGCACAAACTAATTTGTAAACTACTTCAGTAATAGTTGTTGATTAACTGACTGATTATCATAATATTTATTTTCTTTATAAAGTAACACATTACACTACTTTACATTACATACAATATGCTGACGCATTAATATTGTCAACATTACATTAAAATAAAATATGTCGATGCATCAATAATGTCGGTCGCTGACTAAAGTATATAACGTGACCCCACGTGACTAAGTCACTTATCAAAACACCAATTTTAAAAATTAGATTTTTTTTTGTTTTTTCAATCCTGCAATCTTTTCTAGGGCCGAAGCTCCTCCAGGTCTTTCGCGGTTAATTTTTAGCGTTCTACCTTACGCCGTCACCAGTCAAATCGAGGACGCACGATTACAGGTTCGTTTTTATATCCATCTGCACATTGCATTGCTCCAGTCAGCCTGTACTGACATTGACGATGGTTCGGCCCATGGATTCTGCACTCCAACAAAAACTTAGATTTTATAACCATTTTGCAGACCGACTTATCGTATGAATTGTTTCAGGAGCCGTCAGACTTGTGGAAACATCTACAGGCGTATTATCTATCGACTCGAAAATTGTATAAGCATTTTTTTTTCATCTATACTTCGTCGTTGTACAGAGTCTGCATTTTAGGGATGGATTGCTTTGTCCATTTCGCGCGATGTTGCATATTCTGTAGCTAATCCTTGCCCCCGAATTTCCAAAAATCATCCAAAATTCACCTATCGACTTGTTGCTGATAGATGGTCTGCTGATACTTACTTGCTGTAACAAAATTTGTTCCGTTATCGCTTTATAAATTTGCAACATTTCCTCTTCATTTAGGTCCTGTGCCCTTAGACATTCGAAAATGTATGGGTCGGCATAATCTATCTTCGTATGATGGTAGGTAACCCTTAGTGACGGTAGGCTTCCCAATAGTTAGTTCGCTCGTCCAACATTAAATCTGAATCAGTTGAGACAGTGGCGATTATGTTGTTTTGTATAGCTCTTTTGCCTTGAAGTATCCAAAATTGCTTTCTTATAAAAGCAAGGGTTAAAACCACACCTCCTCGCAGAGTCCTTTTATGTGCCCAATCGGGGATCAAGCTCGTAATACGGCATTTAAATGGTATAATATCATTGGGAGTGCTGCAAATGACCTCCAGTTCGTATAACTTCATTCTTGTCCAGAAATTGATGTAAGGGCAAAATTTTGCTTTGACTGCCCATTGAACCTCTTTCCTTTAAATATCATCTGCGAAGGATGTAGATTGCGTAACTTTTACAATGTTGATTTTCACCTCTTCTAATTCTGGAACTGTTAAAGGCGTTTTTATCTGATTATCATTATGACGACTGTTCCAATAAAAACGCCAACAATATGCAACTGCTCTTTTTGTTTTTGTGAAAGTAGAGAATTTTTAATTATAGGTTGAATCTGCGTATTACTGTGCTAAATGCGCAGGCAGAACGGACTTGCTTCTTCTCTAAATTCGTTAAATTCGTTTAAATCATGGCTTCGAAAATTTACCTGAGTAGCTTTGCCAATAATGAAGCTCTGCACAATTTAAGCCTTGGAAGGGTTAACTTTTGACTGATTGGTGCCACCTTTATTTTTTGGTTATTAAAGTCACAGTTGTTTTTCTGCTTGTGTAACTTTGCAATAAACAACTGCTGCGTACGCTAACTCGGATGCATCGTAAAATCCATGAAGCTCCAAATCCTGGTCTTTATCTTCTATATTTACCCAGTGTGGAATTTTTTTCCTTTGTTGTCCAGTATACCTTCCATAACAGCGTTGTTATTCGATGCCCATTTCCGCAGTTTAAAACCTTCAGAATCTAGCATACTTCGTAATTGTTGTTTACATTTTATTGCATATTCTATGGTTTCTACACCAGAGAGAACATCATCAACATAAACCTGACTAACATCACCTGACTAATTGGATGTCATTAACGCTTAGTCCATTTGATGTTTTTATTGATACGTCAAATACTACCCTAACCTTTGTTGTTGTACTGGATTGCTTATCCACTGCATGGCGCAGTAGAGAGCACATGTTGTTCTTGCATGTAACTCGTCTGGATTTATTGGAACCATATATAAGTCCTAGTTGAATGTATTCATTTAAAAACTTGTATTCTTGTTTTAATTTCAGGTTCTTGTCTAATCTACGCTCTACTTGTAGCAATCTTGCTATGGATTGACTTCTGCTATCTCTTAAACTAAAATTATCCCAAAAGGATCCATCCTAGCTCTGTTGTTTGAGCTACTGAATGGGCTGGCGAGGTCTTAATTACTTCTTCCTTTAAAGTTTTTGCATAAATATCTGTTAAAGCTTCTCCTTATTCTTCCTCTTATATGACGTTGTTTTACACAACGGTTAGCTTGGCCTTCCATTCTTCATCTATTGAGGAAGTCAAGCAAGGTTCCTTACTTTAACCATTTTAAAAATTTAGAGGTCTTCTCCACTGCATACTTATTTGATTTCTTTGTCTTGCAGAAAGAGAACCTTAACGCTCTTTTACATGTTATATCCTTACGGTATCACTTCAAATCAGAGTGGGAGGGATGATCACTCGCAAAGAAGTAATGAAACGACCTTTTCTAATCGCTTCACGATACCCAAATGAAAAGCAAAACTAAAGTGACCATCAACGATAGAGACAGAGGAATCCTTTTAATTGAAGGCAAGTTACGCTATCTGAGTAGCTTTTTGTAAAAAAAATGATGGCACCGATAATGATGTGCGCTCTTGTATTAACCAGTTGTTGAAAAATATTCTGAATAAGAAAGTATTCAGAAGTATTCCGGAATAATCAAGGATGCCGAGGCAATATCGAGATTAACCCAGATTTAACAACAACTACTTATAGAGAGTTAGGCATAACAAAATTGGCTGCTAAACAGCAAAATTAGAATTCAGTCGAGATATTCCAGTCGATTATTATCTGATTTTTTTAACAGTGTCATCAGACAGTAAAAATTTAAATTTGTGTCTTCTTTCACCTCAAATTTCTACATATAAATATTTTATGATCGTTGCAAAGTCAGGAAAAGCAAAAAAAATTCCATTTTATTGCGGAATTTTGCAAAGTAGAAAAATAGTCGTTGATATAGCTGTAATGGAGCCTCATGTATACAAAACGAAAAAACGATTGCACTGATATTACAAATACTATATTCATTTTATTTAGACAAGGAAAATGGAAAACCCTTCATATACATACATACATCTTTATATGTATATAAGTTATATTTTTTGTGCTTAACAACGATAATTTGGTTGTTATTGCGGTAGACTGTCTGTTCTAGATCTGTACGTTTATAGAAAAAGGTGTTAGATTAGTTTAATTAAATTAAGGGATGTGGTTATCTGATTTTAATTTTTACAATTTTCTATTTTTAATGATTCAAAAATAGTAAACATATAAGTGTATATATATATATATATATATATATATATATATATATATATATATATATATATATATATATATATATATATATATATATATATATATATATATCATACTGCTGAGCTGCGAAGAGTAGTTTTTAATAAATAAAAAATGTTGTACTTCAATTTTAATTCAATCTAATTAGTTAAAAGAAAATACCGCCAGTAGAATATTGATTATTTGCAACATAGACTAAAACATAATTCTCCAGCTTTTACTTCCTATTTTAGGACTGTCGTTTGATGCACACCTTTTGCCTTGTCTAGCCGTCTGTTGGTTTGTCTGTCAATGTTTGCAATTAAAACTGTGTCTGTGTATATATACGATGTCTTTGATGATTAGGATCGCGCATTTACAATTCTTTCTATATTTAGGTATTTGATTGATCCGATAGATTGAATATGTACGTGATATGTTATTTTTATTTAAAGCATATTTTATGTGGTACAGTTCAGATCAATGACATAATTTCCTTTCACGATTTAAATTCGTATGGTGGTATCGTGGTACACATGTATAAAACATATATATATATATAAGTATCGAATTTTAATTGTAGTGATCACCTTTCATCAGCTCATAAACTATAAATTTTATGCTACCAGTACCTAATAATTTTAGTGTACCGTAATTTGAAATGCTAAAACATTCTATTCTGTGAAACTAATGGATTTGAGAAAATTCAAATAAAATTTTCATTCTGAATTAAATAAAAAAATTTTTTTTTTTATAGAAATTGTAATTACCTTCAGCACATACCGGATGCAGTTATAATGTAGTTTTGTATATGTAGAACTATATATTCAAATACATATAAATAAAATTATCATTTTATGAAAAATGACTTTTTAAAAAAATACAATCGGAATAACAATGGTAATAATAATTGTAATAATAAACATAATTCACATACTAAAAAAATAAAAAATAAAAAATTTGTTAACTAACATTACATAAATACGTATTCAGACACATAATAGTTTTCTGTCATATATTATGAAGGTAATTAAGAATTTTTATTGATGTACATATAACTGTAACGCTAATAATTTTATGTGCAGCAGGAGATAATTTATATATGCATAAATTATGTCAGTAAATTGCTTTCGATGATTCACAGACAAATAACATTGGTAAAATTATAGTTTGGTAGCAAAATTAACGCTTTCATAGGTATTTGATCCGCTGTTTCAAAATTCAAAAAATTCTAAAACATTGATCGAGCTATGACATTATCATGCCAAACTATTATTGATTTTAAAATTCATTGATTGGTATTTAACCATACAGACAATTTAGAAATATTAATCATTGGTCGGCACTAAAGTTATAGCTAAAACATCAAGGTGACAAAAAAATTATAATTATAACATTCAAAAAAAGTTTAACTCAGAAAAAACTATGCCAACAGTAGTATTTAGCTCTTCTGGTCATTTGATAAGTTTTCGCCAGGCATACCAGATTTTTAAATATGTATAAATATGTCCGTACATTCTTTGGTGAACAATTAGTTATCCACCCAACAGAGGGAAGTATAATTGGAGGGTAATTGGACGGAAAAGAATCGGTCACCAGAACCCCTATCCAAAACAGAGTTCTGCATCCAAGTACTAGTACATCAACTTATAGAAGAAAAGTTGTCCGTCATTTTAGTCGCTGTTTATGAACAATACATCTTGAACATTACATCGATTTTTTTAATGTCATCGATTCTGCTGATAGAATACAGCAGAATCGATGAAATTAAAAAAATCGATGTGCACAGATAAACAATTAATCACTGTTAAGGACTTTAATCTTCATGGCTTGATTTTAGTTGACGACGACGTTTATACGTCTGCCAGAGTAAACAACGATCGGGCTTCAGCAGTTACGGATTATTTTGATAGCATCTCTTATAGGACTTATAGCCTTGGTATTAAAAGGTTTGCATCATTAAATGGCTTGAAAAAAGTTAAAGCAATAAATTGGCTCCTATATAACTGACGCCTGACAAGCTCACTTCGAACAACCCAAATGTAGACTTAAAACTTTTCCTGCTCGACCATCATCTTAAATAAAGTGCAACATAGTATCACCATGAAAATTGCCAGTCTACGGGATCAAGAATAGCTTCGAATAAAAAAAATATTAAGTTACCATAACTATCATTCTATAACCCGACACTGCCTTCCGGTATATTTATAAATACATACGACGTCTTCTACAGCACACAACATAAACACATATAATTCTACCTTGAAATTAAAGTAATATGTAATAAAATATAAAAAATAAAATAAAATCCAAATACCATGTGTACCTTATCAAATTTACACAATTAAAACGAATCCACATTCAATTCAATCCCATTACAAACAATGCTCGCTCGCATGCGATATTAAATTTCATCATAACATAGATTTTCATATAAGAATACTGAACATATTTTTTCTAATTAGAATTATTCTAAAACATACTTAAGTACTTTTCATACCAACGACTTCGACTTTCGACTTTGCAAAACATTTAAATTCCACAAGTACAAAGCATTGATATATTCATACCGACGGCGTCGACTTTGACTTTGTCAAAATAATCGATTGACATTTCAAAATGAATGAAGTTGCTTTGTACAACTTTAAATTGGCAAAGTCGAGATGTGGAACGTATTGCACTTGCTTTGCAGCTAACTTCATTGCACTGTATTTTTATTTTCTTAGATTTATCACATAAAACTAATTAATTTTATAACTATTTTGATTTATTTCAATAAAACTTGACATTGTTAATCGAATCAATCTAAGTTTTATAGTTTAAATGCTTTTTAAAATAATTTCAATTACGAAGTCCAAAGTCGAAGTCGTCGGTATGAAAAGTACTTTACAGACAACAACATAATTCCAAAACGATTTTTTTTTAAATAAATTCATTACTCAACAATAATACCGGAAATCCATTGCATTCCATGTAATTTCATTTCAAACTGACAACAACAACACAACGACGAATGACTATGTGTAAGTAACTAACATAAGAAATAGTCGAAGCAAGTAAAAAAATCTAGAATGTACCAACAATCGAAATTCTTATCGAATTACAATTTTCTAAAAGTCTGGTCCTGGAGCCATCGGGTATGACCGAATCGATCGCACAATTGTCTTAAATGGTGAACCCCAATTTTTACAAACTAACCTATAAGCAATTTTACTAACAATTAAAAATTAATTTATCATAATTCGTGTTCGATATTTAACATCACAAAAACCATTTTTGTTGCTGTATCGCGTTTCGTTTCGTTGTTTTTTTTTTTTTGTTTTGACATAACCGGCATTAAATTATATGTTTATACATTTTTTTTTGTTGCTTCATTCGGTCGATGACGGAAAATACACCAACAAAAAGTTTTACGTCAGTTTGTTTGTTTGTATGAGTACACGACGGCACGTTTAATATATTCGTAAATGAGGGGAAATTTATTTAAGTTCTAAAAACGAATGGTTGCAAGAATGAGAAAACGAAACAAACGAATACAAAACAAGCGAATAAATACGAATGTAGTGGTTACATTTTTTATGGCGCCAAACGAAAATGCTATCAATAAAAGGTAGGCAGTTGACGACGCTAGCGGAGGAATACATGACGTCGCTACGCTATGACGTATTTTTAGTGTTTAATACATACATATGCATATCGATATTATATTATGATGTAGCAGCTAGTGTGTGCGAAACCGGTACAAAATTAGAAATATATTAGAGAAAAGACGAAACAGTGTATATACCATACGGCAAAATGATACAGCGAGACACAAGTGAAGCGGCATTACCGTTGGAATTGAAAATGTTGTTTCCATATAATATTGTGATAAGATAGAAGCGCGCGCGAATCGATTTCAATGCGCATTGTTGTTGTGTTGCCGATATGGTTGTAGAAAGATTAGAGACGAACAAACAAAAAAAAAAAAAAAATGATGTTAGGATTTCTTCGTGGTGCTGTTTTCATCTTCTTATGTACATACATATATATATACATATATTTTGTGTGGAATATTTGTCTCTTGACGATAAGAGATGATTTTGGTGTAAGAAAATAGAAAATTGATTTTCTTTTTTGGTTTGGTTTAAGGTTTAGGTTTTTATTGCTGCTGGTTTTCGTAAAGACTTTGGTTACACTTTGATTATCGATTTAGGACAACGATGTTCAGACATAAAGTTGTAATCCCTATATACGTTAACTTAACTTTAAATTCGATTAATAGATTTGGGCGCGTCGTCGGATTAGAATTTGGATGAGGTCAAGGTAATATCTAAAATATATGATATTTGATTATTATGTACATCATAATTTATAACATAAAATTATTTTGAAAAATTGCCAAAAAAAAAAATGTTTTAGAATCAATGGTGGTGATGTAATACTTATTTGCTTTTATTTGCGATAAAACTTGTTTTTATCGATTATTCAATTAAAGTTTGTGTTGTACACGTAAGACATAATATAGAAAGCTAAAGTATGATAGGGCGAACGAAGTACAGATTTTTCGAAATTGAGAAAATTGATTATGCAATATGTCTAGAGATTTTCCATCTCTAGACACATCCGATAGAAACTAAGTTTTGTTATGGTAAAATAACGAGGAAGGTATAATAGGTACATATGTGTTTTACATAATGTGGCACCCATAGTGGGGCTAAAATTTGGGTTCATACATGAAATAATTTAGTTGTAACTTACGTTAGTTTACTTTTAAAAGCAATCCTAAGATATCCGCTACATTATTTTTGGTTAGACATGAAAATGTGTTAATTTAAACGAACCGGAAAATTTATCTTACGGAATGTAAAATGGTTGGCTTTAACATAAGCCCAAACGGTCTAAATAAAACAGCAGTTTAAATCTAATTGGTTCTTTAAAAGGCACTGGTCTATGATATAATAGCATGAAAAGTGCTGCAAGAGCTACACAAGAGTGCTTCTTTGTGCAACTTGCTGTTTTTCAATTTACCGGAAAATTTCACAATTAATATTAACACCATTTCAAGAGACACTATTTACATCGGACAAATATTTTTTGAAATGTTCTTTATTGAACAGCGGTACCAGGTTTCTATTTTGATTAAGGATATGGGTCATAAGAATTTCCAAGTACCCGATTTTCCCTCATTAAATAATGAGTCTTTAGAAAGTAATTTAAAAATTTACAAATACCATAATGGCAAAATCACCTCAACAATTAAACCCATTTTAAAGATGTGATTTAACGTATTGATAGAGAAATTTTAAAAATTCTAGGCTGAAAAGTATTCTAAAAAAGGTCTGGCAAAGTTTATTTTTCAAATAACTCGCATGCTCCTTGAAGTAACGTTATTTGAACGAATTAACAATTTTAATTCCGAATGTTTACACGAGGCATTTTATTCCGGACTCTTCAGCAATAAATGCCCTCATCGTTTAGACGAGTCAACAAAGTACCGGTTTTTTTTTCATCTGTATGTAAAAAATATTTTGAAATTAAAACTGACAAGAAAAACAAAATATAAAAAAATGTGTCCTTGAGAATTTTTTTTATTCATTTTTGTTTGTGTGAGTGCGAAAAACCCCAGTAAACCAACAAAATTTTGGTGCAAAAAAATCCCAAAATTATCGTAAAACAAAACCGGGTTTGTATGGAAAACGAAAAAAATCCGGGAATAAAATGCCTCGTGTAAACACACGGATTGATATACACAAATCATTACACTGGAAAGTCATATGAATTTTTCCAAATGCACTACTCACATAAAAGTTCATTAATTTAGATTTACCAAAAAAGCTATATCATTAGCAAAGGCGACAATAATACCCTGCAATTTTATTTCAAACATTGAACTCGAGGAAATCAAAAACAACAAGGGCCCTAGGTCAGATCCTTGTGAAACCTTTACATTGACTAACTTTTTACTGGTAAAGATATTATTGAAAGAAGCAATGAAAAAAGCGGCTTCTTTAAGATTATCATTTAAATATGATGGTGAACGATGTTAAAAAGAAATTAACAGCCTTTTCCGTAAAAAAACTTTTAATAAACTCAAACTGCCTTCTGTCAAGAAAATTGATTTCATCTAGATAATGCGTTATCCTATCTTTAATAATTTTTTCGAAAATTTTAGAAAATATATATACTTAAAAGTGTGATGGTATTACAGCATCAACTTTTAGTTTATCAGGAAAGACTCATTCTAAAATACACAAATTAAAGATGGATAATATACTCCCCGCATTTGTAGTATCTTTAAAATAAAATATTCCGATAATTTAAAAAATCGATCATCCACGGCTTTAATTTACAAAAATACCAGCAATAATATTGCAAGCAATCTTCAGATTATCCACACAACAAACAAAAGTCCAATCGTCTTAGTTTCAAATAAAGCAGCATAATCTATAGTGACCGTGAAATGATTTTGGGTGAAACATTTCTCGATAGAAGAAAGAAGAAAGACAACTATGTTGTCATTAATATTATCATCCGAATTAGTTTCCATCGACCTTAAAATCACTTAATCACTTCATCACTATCGTTTGACCCGTTTGCATTAATTGATTTTTCTATAATATAATTCTTCCATTTCAAGGTAAACCCTGTAAACACCGTCAATGGTTGTAGAAGGTTCACCATAACTAGGCTTTTTAAAGCAGTTATACATTTTCTGTAATAAACTTTAAAGTTTTGTATAATACCCTGGTTCATTGGTTGTATGATAATTGTAAAATTTAGAGCTAAATACTTGACTGTTACCTTTTTCAAACAAAATCATGAACTACTGAATCTGTGAAATTTATGCCACGAATCAACATTTTGACAAGAATCTAATGAACAAAGTTTATATGCCAACACTTTAGAAAAACTTCCACCAGAGATGGTCATTTAACCTTGATTAAATTAAGTAGCAAACCTTTCGGGTGAAAACTTCTATGACAGACCAATTTACTACTAAAAGTGTTGTAAAGAAGTAATGCATTAGGCAAGGCATACAAAAGTTCTGGTATCAAATTTAAAAATATTGTATTAATATCCTTATCGGAAATTACTGCGAAATCAATAAAAACTAAACTATGAGGCCGGCCGTAAATGTCCCTTATGAATTTTATCCGTTATGAATTGTCTGTGATCCTTGTAAGTATATTGTCAGCCCAACAAAGTTTTTCACACTATTTAGTCAACGGTACTAAATGAAATTATTTACCACGCGGCGTAGGCAAGAACCCAAACCGAGAACCTAAAAGAGAACTTACTGATTTACTGCGGCGGGAGACCATCTAATTCGCATTTAAAATTATTTGCATTCCGTCCAATCTTTTCTGGCAGCCAGCCTGTACTGTACAATGGTTTGACCAGTGGATTATGCATTTCAACAGGAGATTATAGTTGTGTTCATCTTCTTCATCGATCATAATTAAGTGATGAAAACTCCTTTTAACCGTTGGGATTTAAACCCCGTATCTCCCGATCCCAACACCGCAGCGTTCCTATGAAAGCGGATCCCATAATACGTATGTTTCGAAATGCATTACCATTCGATCACTTTTGATTCGACGTTTTCTACAATATGAAAAACGTCAAAATAGAATGAAATCCCGCCGCATTAATCCGGCGAGCTCTATAATCGACGTAAGTATTTATCTTATTCTAACCCGAAATGACTTGAAAGGTCTGTAAACCTTGCTTTACATATAATTTGTCGTTATACCATGTTATACGTCGTTTACGTATTGTTTGTGTTCAGAAATTTATTCCATATCGTTGCACGGCTTAGTAATTGACATTCTTAAAGTTATAAGTAAGACGTTCAGGAGCAGTCACATTTATAAATTATGTAATACTGAAAAAAATAATCCGTGGGTTCTTTATGTTACGCTTTGGCCATGGGCTATTCGGTAGCAACCCTTCAATGCTTTATTACTATTACTTGTTAGAAATAACTATTGACGCTAATGGGCCCCTATAATATTTGTATCTCCAATCATCCAGTTGTTTGTTCAGCATCATTGAATTATCATCATCACACTGTGAATACAACTTTAAAATCAAAACTATTGAAAAGGACACGCATGACCAATAGATCTTTGATTAAAAAACAACAACAAATTGAACTTCTTGTATTAGCTCTTGACTTCGTCTTATTTAATTTTTTTTTAAACCATGAAGCCAAGTTATAAATGTATTTAAAATTTTAAACTGTAATTAAAACCGAATGACTTTCAATAAATCATAATAATCGAACCATAATGGCCCACTCTTACACACTGGGTTAGAAGAGTTAAATACGTATATAAAAGACAGGTAATTTTGGTACTTCCAACAAATATATAAGTTCCCCGTATGTTTTCCAAAAAAAAATAGTTATCAGTGTAACTTAAACAAAAACTCAGCCCTAGATGTTTTTATGTTTATTTTATGTTGATAGTATTTCGCGCATTAATTTCTGCGAATTTTTTATTTTGATATCTCAAATCATATTATGTATGTACATTTATGTATGCACAGATTTTTAAAATTATATAGCGTGATCGGTGTTTTGGGGAATTTAGACGACAATTCGCGCGATAACACGATAGATAACGTATATTCAACATGTATGCAAACATTATGCGGGCATTATAATCATGAGTTAAAGGCGACTAAAAAATTTGCTCGTACTTGTTTTATTTCGTAGGTACATAATATCTCGGCTCAAGTGACAAAAAATATGTAAATTAGTTTTTATTGATCAACGATATAGGGATTAAATGGTGGATGTATGTTTTTGTCTAATGGTGCGCGGTAAATTGTGGTAAGCTCAAGTAACGTTTAAATTGTCAACAAGGAATTAATTTGTTTTGTGCTATGCAACCGCAATATTTACTGAGGTGGATATGTAGGTACATATACATATATGAATAAATTATGAACCAAAAATTTTTATTTGAAAAAAAAGGGGCATGGAAAATTTTTAATCGAATATTTGCGTTGTGCGGTTAAGATATATTTAAAGAGATAGCGCGCGCGGGAAATGAAATTTCCACTTTAGGTCGTTAAATGTTGACCCATAATTAAATATATATAAATTCGTGTATAAATAAATCGCAAAATAATTAACTCGCGCGCAAATACGTCTGAAACATAATAAACCGCGCGCGAATATTTATATAATCCGAAGGTTAGAACTATATAATAGTATTATTTTTAAATTAACATAAACATAAAAAAAAGAAAATAAAAAAAACTGTCGACTGTACATAAATTCAATTAATTGTTCAGAGCATAAAAATAAGCGGTTGTGCATTGATCAAGTGCCAAGTGCGCGTATTAAAGTGCGAAAAATTATACCGCGCACCCAAATTAGAGATAGGAAGACATTTTGTTTATGGCTCTCACTCGAACCCATGGTTAGAGTATATAATATACATTTTTGCGGTCCCACCAAAAATAAATAAATACAAGTCGTCCACATATTATAAGAAGTGATCAAAGTTAAAATAAAATAAAATTTGGTGAAAATTTATTAGGAAATTAACCTTCAATTGAATCGTTTTAAATTTTTTTTGTTACTTTTATTTTATAATTATACGCGATCAACAATCTGATGACAATTGATGGTCGCAAGTGATCCGCAAAACCAAAATAAAATTTTAATAAAAATTAAAAATAAAAAAATCTGTCCACTTTACACACTAAATTATTGTTATAACTAAATTCTGACTCGCGATCGCTCGTACTCAAATTAATTTAGACAAAAATAAAAGTATGATACGACATGATTTAAAAAAAAAAAATATATGGTATAAGATCGTGACGATCGCGAATATTTATTGTTCTAAAAACAGATCAGTTTTGTATTTTATAAATTTTTGCAAACATTTTTTTATTGTGAAACATTTACTTTTTTTTTCTAACTATGTCAGTATGTTAAGAGTGAAGATCAGGCAGGAATTATTTTTATTTATGAAAACGCACGATAAAATTAGAATAACACAAACCGAGCGTGTATCGTTTAATTTGCACGCACTTAATCTCGTAGCTTGGTAATAGTAAACCGAAATACATGAAAAAAGTTTACCAAGCCCACTCTGAACCACCTGATGAAGAATCATCATCATAGGATCATCATCATGTGATAACATACGATTTTTGTTCCAAATTTTACGAAATTCGATCTATGATTAATATTTGGCCGACTATAAAATCCGGAAAATGATTTTTCTTTATTTTTGAATCAAGGTTTTTCTAATTTAAAATTTTCTAAAATTATTTTTTTAAAAAAATGAAGATATTTCGCGTTAAATGATTTATGGAATGAAAGAGTTTTTCCGTGTGCCACAACTGACACTACAGTTGTAGAGTTAAATTTTTTTGTTTGAAGGTTTTTCATTCGAAGAATGTTAATGACACACAGTAAAATTAGAAGTTTTACTGATTTTTTTTTTGTGGTTTGCCTACACTACCGGGTCAGTGATCAGACGAGGTTATTTAAATATCTTAATTAAAACAAAATAAAAATGAGCGCGGGTGAAAATTTTATTGCGTGCACATGATTAAAAGATATTTTTAAAATGCATGTTGCTGCGCTTAACATTCTATTTTTGTGATACAAATTACAACATTTTAAGTGGTTTGCAATAATTGTCAGTCTGCTAAAAATTTGTAAATGTCACCCAGGTGATTTAAGTTATCTATATGATTTTGGTGCAAATGCAAAATTTAAGGGGTGACGCATATGAGTGTTTATATAGTTTGCGGGATAATCATGTGCCCCTGGGACATTGCAGAATTCTGAACGATATTATATTATGAGGTATTGTTGCACAAAATGTAGGAAAATGACTGAGAATTAAAGTTAACTATAATTGGTTAAGACTTTTGATTGAGATAATTTGGATCGCAAAAATTTAAAAATTCCTAAATGCCTAAGCAAAGTAAAGTACACATTACAAGCTATCCACGACACATATACTTCACAGTGTTAGGCCAAAAAAAAATTACATGGAATAAAACGTAGAAAATATTTGTTTGTGAGTTAAGCTTGTCAACCTTTACAGATACAATTGTGTATGCATATTTAAGTTTTTTATCATCTTACACAATTGTGTTACTATAAAAATTTAATTTGAAATGTTTCGAAGAACAACAAGCTGTTTTTAAATTTTAGGATCAAATTGTGGAAACTTCTGCAGAAATAGTCGAAGACGATGATTACACGATAAAATTTAACCGTGGACCTGTAATTTTAAAGAGTGACACTAAAGAAGGACTGAATTTGGAAAGAATTTAAGAGCATGATTGTAATTCATTTTTAGGAACGCAAATTTATTAGAGAAGACATTATATTGATGTTACAATTACCAATTGTGGAAAATTCGGCTAATTATTGATTCCGTCTGAAACCAATGAAGAGCAATTAAATCAGTCGGTACTTTATTCTCCGTCAATATGTAAAAGTAAACAGTTTTTATTTTCTGGTAGATTGTTTGAATCAGGCCTAGCAGTTATTATTGGTTTGACTGGAACTTTTTTGTCGGGCCTTTTCTATTTTTTGACAGGTATTTCACGATAATTCTTTTTTTTTTTTTTTTTTGAAAAAATTAGGAGAACTAGAATAATTCGTTCCGGAGAGGTAAACTATTTCAAAAACAGCATTTCGAAAATTAAATAAATCGAAATTTATTGTGACATAGACTACACAATTGTGTCTGTAGTTTTACAGGAAAATTATAAATAGGAAATTTTTTCAAAAAATTTGTTGATATATAAAACCGGTACTAACGAACTTAAATATTTTTTGTTCAGTTTAAATCTATCGGTCATAAAGGGTTAATAAATCGGGTTAAAACAACATATAACTATTCGTAGAAGCGTAGCACTTTTATTAAGACAAAGCTTTTATTCTCAATGCTCAATCTAATTTAAAAAGTTTGGTCATTTTTGGCTAAATGCAAAAAATGAAATTTAAGTATAAAAAATAGAATGCAAGGCCATGGAGTTTTTTTTAGAGCAAAGAGTTTTGTCTGATGCTCTTTTAAGGTGGTATCTATCTAGTGATAATATTGGCTTTAGTTTTGATGGCAACTTCCCAGTACCACAGATTCGCTAAATCATTCAATGTAAATTCAGTAAGCTGTTCTAATTTGCATCATCTTAGTTTTACTTCTTTTTGGATTATGTCACTATATAATAAAATGATAGAGCCTGGAAAAAAGTATTCAGATCGAAAAGCGAAACACAAGTTAAATATGTTGTTGTCAGCGAGTGCGATTTTGTTTAATCATATTATAAGATTATGCTATATCATTTTGAAGAAAATTCCCTTAGTGTATTGCTTATCTAAATTTTTATCAAACACTATTTAGTTCAAGCAACAACAAAATATTTAAAAATCAATAACACAATACAAGAGATATGTTTGTACTGTCATCATGGTATATAAATAAGGTTTTGTTTTAAGAAGAAGCCAACAAAACTATTTGACTACAACAAAATTGTCATATAATTTTATTTCCGTTTTGAAAGCCAACAACGATAACAAAACGAAAAAATTATAAGCTCTGTATATACTAAAGTAAGAATTAACCAGCAAGCTCCTCTTCAACTTATTCCTAAAAAAACCAAAATAAAACCATCCCTCAATTTACTTTCAAAGCAGAATATATTGTGTGTGCAGAGTAAGATACGAGTAAATTCATTGTTGGTAACCACACAAACGAAAATATCTTATAAGTTTTCTTCTTAAATCCCCAAACCTCAAGGTGAAAACGTTTTTTTTTGTTTGTGGTGACTAACTGTCTGTTTTTTTATTTAAAGCAAAAAACCACCAACAATAAAAAAAAATAAATAAAAAATTTCCATGCGAAGATCAATTCAATTTTCATTTTCATTTTCGGTTGTGTGTGTGTGTGTTTTTTTTTTGTTTTTGGTAAAGTTTGCAGAGCATCAGAACGTAAGAATGAGATGGGCACATGAGCCAGGAACGAATTGTATATGCGTTTATATAAGAGAAAGTGTGCGATACCAACAAAAAATTTCCACCTTGGAATTGTGTTATATGCGTACAAAATGAGAATATGCGGAAATATTTTTTGGTTTTGTGGGAATTTTCAATTTTTGACTGTTTATTTATCTCTCTAAACAAACATAATCTAAATTTAGATTACAGATGGATGCGATTTTTATTGCGTTTTTTTTTATTATAGGCCGCATATATAAAAATATATTCCACTACTCGAGTTTACGGGTTAATGATCTTTGGATCATGTGGTCAGGGTCGGATACGGATTAATAAGTGGCTAAATATAGATTTGTATATTTCAATTTTTACTTTTTTTGATTTTATTTGATCGTTTGTTTCATTTGAAAAACCTACATAGATATTTTGGGTTGGTGCGAGCAATACATTTTTAATTGCCATAATGATGATTTTTTTGTGGCAACAATTATTTATTGTGTTGTTGAATTTTCTTTTGGTTAAGATACAATGAAAAATGCGAAAAATTTTAAAATCGAATATGAAAGTCATTTGGGTGAATATATTGTCTATAGTTGTGGTTTTGAATAAGATTGATTTTTTAGTTATAGATTATGCGTGCGGTGTCGACCTCACGTGGTGTCATTCATTATTTCATAAAAAAAATATTAGTTAAAACATAAATTTAATAAATGATAATTTTAAAAAGATGTAATATTTTAAAATTTGTTTTTTAAGTTAAGACTTAACGGATATATTATAAATTACTCTTGTTTCGAGATTAAAAAAATAAAAAGGAATTAAAATTGCAAAAGTCTAAATAACGGGCAAACAGGAAGTCCCTGAGCGATTTATTGCATTTTTTTTATTAAACTGAAGTACCAGATAACATTTACTTTTATACTAAACCATACTTGAAATTTAAAGATGACTACTCGACTTAAAAAAAATTAAAAATTGGAATTGAAATTGAAATTTCCCCAACTTTAAAAAAAAAAAAATGTTTGAACTGTTTGAGTTTACACCAATTTCCAGTAGAGCAGCTGTTGCTATTAATTTGACTGACAGGCTAAGTAGGGGATTTATTATGGAGTAAATCTGCGGTTGTCTTTTTCTGGACATATGAGAGCATTATATATCAATGAATCAATAAGTCTGGAACAAAGGTGCACTCCAATTATCTGTTGTTGGTCCTACTTTTTTAATATATGTAACGGATTTTCTAATAAGAGGTTTCATTTTGATAGAGTATTTTTTAAGAGAAATAAATGAATGTTTATTTCATTGTAAAGAGGAAGGTATGCCATTAACGTTTGAAAACGATATCAGCCAAATGACAACCACGGTTACGCTTGCAGCACCATACCCTTTTCATGAACATTTGCGGCTGTATGTCCTCGATAACTTCACGAATTCCATATTTAAGGTCTTAAATCGATTGTGGAGCATGAACTTGGACCTTGTCTTTCACGTGGCCCCAAAGAAAAAAGTCTAAAGGTGTTCACAAGATCTCGATGGCCCATTATGATCACCTCTTCGAAAAATAACACGGTCAGGAAAGTTATCTTGCAAAATTGCGATTGTTTCGTTGCTTGTGCGGCACTTAGCGCCGTCTTGCTGAAAACTAACTTCGTCCACATCAATATCTTCGAATTCCGGCCATCAAAAATCATTAATAATAGCTCGGTAGCGCAATCTATTCGCCATAACAGTTGCACCAGCCTCATTTTCAAAAAACTGAGGTCCAATCACAACGCCAGACCAAAAACCGCACCAAACAGTGACACGTTGATGATGAAGAGGCTTTTCAACAATTATTCTTGGATTTTCTTGGAATTTTAAACGCCTTAAGATCTAAGTCTTTATGCAAAATACGGTGTAATGTCGTTTGTGGAATGACTAATTCCAAAGATCGACGATGAATCGATAAACCTGGGTTTTCTTCAACACTACGGGCTACAGAAGCAATATTCTCAGTTGTTCTTGAGCGACGCACTCGGTTTCGATTCTTCACATCACTAATTTGTCCCAACAGCTCAAATTTTTCCCACCAGTTTCATTACTGCCGGCCGAGAAGGTGCTTCATGATGACCAAAAAGTGCTTTAGTTTTGCGAGCTGTGACTACAAAATGTTCACCATTTTCAGTGAATTTTAACAATTTCAATGCGTTGTTGAAGCGTGTATCGTACCATTTTTAGTAATGGCGTAGTTTTTACTTGTCAAATGTCAAAAGATGACAGCCTCAAAATGACAGCTGCCCAAATAGCCGGCTATTCAAAATTGAAATTAATTCTTATTGGGTAACCATTTATTTATAATCGTTAACGAATTTGTGGATGATGGCCTAGTTGTGTACATTTATTAGCTGCTATTGCAGAAATTCGACAAAAATGTACCTGTAGCTACACTTATAATTCAAGTAAATGCGACCAGTTTATTTATAATAATTCACCCGTCACCAGTCGTACAGTTAAGGTTAAGGTTTTGGTTTCAACAAACCTAGTCTTAAGTTCGATTCACGTGACCAAAACGTGACTAATTGTGTGTAAAATCATTCGTTGTGCTAACCACCAGCAAACTGATCATTTTTCAGTTTTTTCCGATATGGACAGATTTGAACAAACACGAAGGCACCTGTCCTTTAAAACATGATATTTTGATGGAAAATTTTAGGGCAACTCGGCTTCCAAAACAAGTCTTCTAGTTCAAGCAACGAGGTGAACACCGGCCGATGATTAAGAAGATTTTGTGAACTTGATTTACTGAACAAGCAGAAAAACCTGTTAATGCCAGACGAAGATTTCTGCGCAAAATTATGTTGTTGATTATGTAAATATGATATATTATTGAACAACAAGGAGATGTCTCATACGGAGGTATAATACGCCAAGGGTATTGGATACCAAATGGGAAAATCAAGGCAAAAAGAAGGCCTATACGTAAATGAAGCACATTTTCTAAATTTAAGATGGGTAAGAAAGTGGTTAATTTGGAATTGGTAAGAGGTTTAATTAGTAACGCATTCTTGTGTGCACTCAAAAGGTTTATTGCACGGCGTGGAATTTGTAGTGAAACTCACAGTGCAATTGCAAAATTTTAATCGGTTAAATTAATCGGAGGTTTCAGAAATATTTCTAGATGACGCATAACATGGAATATAATCGCACCAAATTCTCCCTATTTTGGAGGACTCTGAGAAGCGGCAATCAATTTTATCAAATTACATATTAAAGGATTTATTTGAGAAAATATTTCGACTTTAGAAGAGATAAAAATTGTAGAAATAGAAGCGATTTTAAATTCACGACCGCAGTGAGTTACCAATGACTCTAAAGTCGATGCACTTACGCCGGCACATTATTTACCGTTTGAGCATCCAAAAACTAAACTTCTTACAATAAACAATATTCTCAACTCATGAAATAGAATCTTAATCGTTGGCATTCGATGCAACAAATGGGACAACAGTTCTGGAAAAGATGGTATCCGGATTATCTTACACCTTTGCAGCAACGATCCAAATAGCAAACCAGAAACTAACAATCTAGTTGAATGGAATTAGTTGAATTTAACAATCTTCCTGTCAACCAGTGGCACAAACTTACAATTTCCAATTCAAATTTTATCAGAGATACTAAGTCACATTGATCAGGCCTTAGAAATCTTCCGTGTATTTATATACTGACGTCGAGAGTTTTTAATTAAGTTTCAGTAAGGACAATCGAACCATTATTATACTTAAAATAACCTTAATATTAGACAACTAGCTTCGATGTTGAAAACATAAAATTGAACATATTCAAAGCTAGAGCAATATTGCTATTATTTACCGTATGGTCCAATTTAATCAATAAATTTAAAATTCAAACAATTAATTAAGATATAAAAATACTGATCTGGTTTATATTTACGTCACTAGAATATATTGAAACTTCCATATTAGATATACATACGTATACGAACAGCGTGAGACTCTTTTTACAAAACAAATTTCTAATTATCACTTTGTATTATTTTTTGTAATTATTTATTATTATTATTATTATGGTTATTAAGATTATTAATAACAATTTCTAACGTTTTTGTTTTATACTAGCTCTCCATCGTTTTGTGTTATTTAATCATGATTAAAAACTTAATAAACTAACAGTGCGTGTATTAATGACGCAAATTCGCGCGAATTATTTTTAAATGATTAATAATGATTGTTCGGGAAGAAAAAAATAAATAAGTCCTTTATCTTAAACCGCACGACCTAAATATAAATATAAATTAACTCGCAGACTTTTATTTATATTTATTATCTTAAGATATCTTAAGGGTTTCACTAAGATTTTTATTTTATTATAATTAATTGAGATAAATTAAATTCGGTTACGAGATTTATTGATTGCGTTGTTGCTTGCTCTATATATTTATATAATTTAATACGAGCATGCAAACCAAAAAAGGTGGGAAAAATTTATCAACATTTAGAAAATACATATAGTATGAGAAAAGTTTTATTTACACCACACAACCAAAAAAAAAATAAATTGTTGATACCCACGCGCCACGCCGCTTCTATAATTATCCGTAATATTTATACAACCTCTTTGTACTCGCGCGTACAGTAATAACAATAATAAACCAAAACGTCAAAGACCAATATGGTGATAATTGCGGCTAAATGTAAAATATGTAAAATACATAATCCATTTTTCAACAACAACAAAAAAAAAAAAAGCGGTAAAGAAAAATCTACAAGACGTGAATCATGCGTATGAAAATAAGGAAATGTGTGCGAAATCAAATCAAATAAAAAAAATTTTTTTAAACATTTTCGTGTGTATTTTACTCGAAGGTCATCCCGAATTGAAATAGAAATTATATCTGCTCGCACACACAGCAACACACCAAAAAAAAAACACGAAAACGTTTGGCCCATTGCCAAAATTATACGTGAATTTAAATTAGAATTTTCCATCTTGTTGCTGTAAATTTATAAACTCTATAGTTTGATACTATCATATATGCGTACACGACGAGTGTGTGTGTGTATGTGTGTGTAAAGTATCTAAATGGTTTGGGAGTCCCCAAAATAATTTTTTTAGTTTTTGTAAATTAAAAATTCGTTTTTTGTTTTGTTTAGTTTTCATTTTTAGTATTCCATTAATTAACTGAATGTGATAAAAGTGATAAAACTGCTTAGGGAATTTAGTTTCGTTTTTTTTTGTATAGCCAAACGGATGTTTAAGTTTTTTTTAGTTTTGGATAAATTGTTTCACATTATGATGTTTACTTGACAAGTTTGAAACGATTGGTCTTTTTCCAAATTTGATCTAATTCGGATCGTATTTCGAAGGGGCCTAAACAACGTATATGAGATCTTCAAGTAAATCTGGTTAACTATTTTCGATTAGTGTCAGCAAGTCGAGAATACTCGAGAATAATTTTCCGAGAAATTCGAGAAAAGTTTATATAAAAAATTTAAAAATTAAATTTTATCCGTTTTGATTTAAATTTTCAATTTAAAATTCTTATGATAAGTTAACGCACATTAAATCAGTTTATTCATCGGAATCGTTACTATTTTCATTTTGAAACATCTTCCGTAATGGCCAAATACGGTCGTATTTCGGAGCCTGTTGCACAAACATGTTATAATCTTGCGCTCTATTTAGCAATAATAAAAATAATATTTCAGAAAATATAAGTATTTTAGATATAATTAACATATAAATGAAAGGTTTATATGTCACCTCTGGAAGGAAGAATTTGCTAAGATAACGGATTCAGAAAAGCAATAATAGAAGTTCTGAGTAATCGTAAATGTAATATTTTAAAATGTGAAGGCGTTTTAATGTTTCCTTTTCAAGCTTTAGAGGGAAATGAAACAAACTTATAATAACTTACTAACAGTCAAGTTTTGATAACGGATTAAAAGAAACAATTGAAAAATCTAAACAAAAATTTGGTAAGAGTAAAAATTCCTCCAGAGAGAATTGAATTTCTTTGAGTCGTAGGGCCGAGGACTTAGTAAATAGAGTTTTCATGTACGACCCTTTATTGATTGGTACTGGTAACGGTTTATAGATGTATTATTATGGCAGAATTGAAGCAATGGATACAACAAAAAACTTGAATTTATACCAAAGGCAGAAAAGTAGCCTAGTCCACCCTCTTTAGAGGTCGACGAAACGATTCTGAAGTGTGCCAACTATTGCATGATGATAATCCATTTCAAGGTATTAAGCTTAGTTTACAAAACCACCAACATTTTAAAATGGAAATATTTTTAACGGAAATTATGAACTTCGAAAAAAATACCCACGCCGTCGTTGATAAACAATATAAACAAAAAGGGGACCTAAATGGCTACCTTGAGGCACACCAAACGATGCAACGAAGCATTTGGAGTAAATATCATCTATTTTAACAAACATTTTCTGATTAGATAAGTATGACCTCAGCCAATCTAATGGAATAAAGTAACAATTAAGTTCACTTAGCTAATTCAATAATAACCGGTAAATTACTTTGTTGAAAGCTTTAGCAAAATCGGTATATACCACATCAACCTGAGTTTTCGAGATGATCGATTCAAATAAATTATTCTGGAAAACAGCCAAGTTGTTAACCGTTGAACGACCTGAAAGAAAAACGTGCTGGCGTTCGTTCAAACAATGTTTCGAATGGAAGTATATCACATCTTTGACCATTGATACGAACAATTTGAGAATGCTAGACAAAATTGCAATTCCGAGATAATTATTTACGATACTCCGCAAACCGCTTTTGTAGATAGGTATAATATTAGATTGGCGAGGATTGACGAATATGATTATAATATCCTTTACAAATACACTTTCAAAATATTCAAGAAGAAATTGCAGATTATATTCGAATCAATCGATTTTTGGCCGTTAACTCCATAAACCCCGGTAAGTCGTTATTGTGATTTATATCTACACGATTGATATTTACACTAGAAAGAGTGAACTTTCAATCTACTTCAGCCAAAAATCTATTGAAGTATGATCGGCTTTCGAATATTATACGTTTTGAATTTGTCATCAGGATATTACTAGCGATGAGTCTAGAATACTTCAAGATTTAATATCCATAAGCGCTTTTGTTACTGCTGATGGACATTATAAGTTTATAAGGTTGTCATTTGGGTAGGCCAATTCCCAGCTATTTTCCAGGAAATTATAAATTAAGTAACTGATGAGACTAAAGGGGAAATAGTGGTATATCTAGATGATATGAGAAAATTAGAGCGGTTGTTAGATGTAATAAAGTGCCATGATCTGTTTCTTAACCTGGAAAATAGCCATTTCTTCAACCGCAAGGAATTTTCAGAACATGAAGTGTCAGGATCACGATTACACCCAGAAAATCAAACACAGATACCGATGTAAGTTTTCTACGGCTGAAGAACAGAACTCAGATACGACTACAGTTTATGGGATTGGCGGGATTCTTTCTAAAGTTCATGAAAAGCTTGCGAGTGGGGATATACAAATGCACTATCAGGACAAAAGGAAGGGGAATTACATCCGATTGATAAGATACCAATATCATTCAATACCGTGCATATCGACCTGCTCGAACAATTTCCTAATACGCTTATATATACGTGTAAGTTGTTCCAAAGCTATTGTGAAGCAACCACAACGAAAGAAATGGCTTGTTAGGAAATTAATCGAGCTTCGGTTAACAATAAAGAGACATTCGATAGTAAACACCGGAAACCAAGGAACTATCACGAGGGGCCGAGGGTAGATTTTTAATCAAACGATTTTAACTCCGCTACGACGCTTTTAACGCCGCTACGACGTTATTAACGTCGTCCAAAATAAATTGAACTTTGTAACTACTCAAAAATTGAATTTAAAGAAATTCTTCGGCGTTTATCGACGAAATAGTTGTCTTTATTGCCTGTTATAGATAGAACTATAATTATTTGGCCAGCTTTACCAAAATATTTCATTAGTAAAGATTTTCAAAAATGGATGTGTCGATGTTTTGGACTTACAAAATGTTTTTGTCGCTAGCAGTGCTTAAAACAAAAGTTTAACTGTCCTCCTCTGGCATTTTCCAAAGGTGGCAACTTAAATCAGCAGGAGTACCACAAGGTAGTATCGTGGGGCCAAATCTGCACATCCTAAGTACAAAAGATTTGCAAATGAAACACACATAGCAACATTTAGAGAAGAAGCAACTGTATATATATATATATATTTATATATATATATATATATATATATATATATATATATATATATATATATATATATATATATAAATACGCGTACTTTGAGCAAATAAATTTGAAGATTATTGAGCAAATAAATTTGAAGATTACCATCATAATATAGCAAATACACAACCAAAAACATTGCCACCCGCAAAGAGACAAAAGCTCAAAACACTTGTAAATATTAATTTACCAAAAAAAAAAAAACTTCTTACAAAAATCGAAACGAATCTTAAAAAATTAAAAAATCCACGATATTTATACACATATACGCAAAGTATACAAATAAAACTAAAAGTAGGTCGCGACTACATACATACAGATACCGCGTATTAATCCGAGTGTATATACATATATTACTGTATGTTATATATTATGATAATTATATCAATATCGCGAGTAACAACACAAAAATATCTTTCTATTTAAATTTAAACGCTACACACTATTCAACGTCTCGTGGCACATAGCGCACAAATTTATTGTATCTTTACATGGCAACAAGACAAGATATTTTAATTTTTTAGATTTCATTTTTTTTTTTTTTTTTTTTTTGATGAAATTTTATTTTATACAGCAACAACAACAACAACTACAACATCACAAAATTGTCGTTTCGCTAGCATTTTGTCTATAAGTGAGCACGAGTAACACGAGAGTCTGAATCAAAAAGCAAAAAAGAAAAAACCAGTCAACGTCTGTCGCATAAAAAATTCAATATTGATTACTGAAGATCTCTCTCGTCGAGTCGATTTTTCTGGTCAGAATTTCTAATCGCGTGCGGGAGATTTTGCTAATATTTGCGTATTTAAGAGTTTTTCAATTGGTCTTGAAATCAATAAATAAAATACGATCGATATACAAACAGATCAGATAAGTATGTATCGCGAAGTCTGATTTTTTAAAGAGAAAGAGAAATCTTATATAGATCCGCGTCCTTCATAACAAAAAAAAAATCAATTTCTTCTTGTTTATATATGTACACAAACTTGTTGTTGGATTTCATTCTTAAAATTTTGTGTTAAATGAAATAAACATAAAAAGTGGAAGAAACGATTTTTTTTGTTATAGTTCGTGATTATAAGACAGCTTAAAGTTAATTACAGTTGATTAGTTGGTGTATATTGTAATTAAGTGTCATTAAACAAAACGCCCTGCTTTATTATACAAAAACAATAATACAAAAATGTAAATAAATGGAATTTTTCGACAGTTTACTGGTCGATATCTTATCAGTTTACATAATTCAAAATTCGGATTGGTTTGAAATTTAAAGTTTTACTCAATAGAATTATGACCGATTACTATAGGTTGGCACATATTTAAGATATCAACTACTTATGTAGTTAAAGTACACTTTGATTGATGGTGAACGGGATTTTTTCAGTTTTTCGACTACTGATAAGCTTTTTTTGTATGTTAAGTGTGTCACCATACTTATGGCTGCCAATAAAATATGTTTTAACAGTTTTGCGGTTAATATAATACATTTTATCCGGAAACAAATAGCACAATTTAGCATATGGCCTTGAATTAAAAATTCATACATTCTAAAATTTTTAGATTGACCGCACAGCAACCACATACAATAATCTCGTATGCATCTGATACGTATATTAATTGAACAATTCTAGTTTTTCTGGAAAAAGCTAAATATTTCGTATTTTAATATACCGTTAATCAATTATTTTAACCTCACTTTTCTTTGGTTCATTAAAATAATTACAGTAAAAATTCATTTTGGATCCAAATCATCAAATGCCATATCAGAATTCATTTGAACTATTTATTTATTATTTATTAACTTAAATCAATTTTTGGCCATTTATGATTTGCGAAAACTCGACGAGAGTCACGTAAACATAAGCGAGTATGAAATCTTTAAAATTTGCCTAGAAGGAAAGGACCATTCCCTCTCGATTATAAGCGAGAGTACATCGCAATCAGATAAATCGTTAGATACTTCCGAAAAATAAGCTATGGAATGGAATGATTGGGAAAATCTAAAGAAAGACCGTTCTAATATAACATACAATGAGTATAGAAGAATATAACAAGGGAAAAAACGGAGGTAATGCCAGAACTACATAATAGGGAAAATCAGTATGCAATATTTGCAGCAGAATATCAACGGAAGCTATAGTGTGATTGATAAAAGAGTGGAAGTTAATTAGTTTTTATTGCCTTTTTATGAATTCTTAACAGATAGAAAAGGCAAATTATCAGGGTGATAATAGGTGAGTATGTGAAAAGTTTAAGGAAAGGAGGGAAGGACAGAGCAATTTGAACCACTCCTTTTACGAACTCCTATCAATAAAGAACTAAAAAGGGATACGCAAATATCGCAAATGGTATAAAAAAATGTTTGTGGAATTATCTACAATTAGTAAGGTCAAAGATTGTGATTTGTTCAAAATACAACCAATGCAAATATAAGTTTAACATCCTCCAAAATTCAAGTAATCTAAGCATAATAAAAAAAAAATGTCGATCTTATTGTCGATGACCTCATGAAAATATTCAATACCAATTTTGTCGGCAGTAATCATTAATTGGTTTTCGCAAAGCTACCAACACAATTTTTGACTGGCTTTATATGCAAAATACTTGAGAAAAACCAAACTTGTCAGCAATTGCATTATAGAAACCAATCACTGTCCTAAAGATGAACGTTCTATGGAAAATATTGAAAAATTTTGATTTTCAGTCATCACACACGGCCTTTTTGCTGCCAAACAACATTTTATTTAGTCCATGCCCCGAATCTACGTCAATTGCTATTCGGGACAAGACACTTATTTAATTTACTCAATACTCAATATATATATGTCAAATAGATGAAAGTTGCCGAATACAAACAGTGCAAATGCATATAGATCACTAATCCTACATGTACTCACCATTCTTGATATTCAAAATCAATTTCGATGATGTCGAAAACTAATCGGAACAGCAAAGACGCAAGCGCGATCACGTTTTTGGTGCGCTAGTCCTAATCAAATAGTGCAGATCAAAATAACGATTATCAGATAAGCTCAGAGTTCGTTTTCGACGATGGTGCGTTTTCGAAGTAAAATCAACTTGATTTCGTTTTCGATAGTTTAGAATAATATGAAGAGCCAGCTGGAGTTCGAATTAAACGGAAACGAATTGTTTTTACGGTATTGACCAGCAATATTAATATGAATGTGATATAAAAATGAAAAAATTAAAAAAATTAAATTATATAATTATTAATAAAATTAATTAAAGTAGTCAAAGAAAATTAAATTTTACAAAAAATTAAAAAAAATTTCATGTCAACAAATATTTTTTACCCTACATTTTAATTACTTTTTTCTGGCTGTCTAAGACAATATGGTGATCTGAATTTTATAGAATTTGCTCCACAATTTCATCATTATATATACCCGGCTTACTATACTTATACGTTTACGACTTACTCGAAATTTACAACATTAACAACATCTAATCGCATAGTTAAAACAACAACAACAATTAAACCAACAAATGAACAAAAAACGAATGTCTAATCTATACTCAACTCAACTAAAAAAATTTTTTTTTTTAAAAGTCGCACCTAACAACAATCTAAAAATTAAATATCCAAATCAAATATACCAGCAGCAACAACAACAATAACACAACAAATGCATTACAAACTAAAGTTCGAAAAATAAAAAATTCCATTCAAATTTCATAAGTCCATTCATAAGATAAAAATCTTAGACCGGTTTTTCTTATACACACTCACACACACACATCCAAACTTAATAATATCTTATGTGTTATACATTTTTCCTCAAGTGGTGTTAACTTAGTCTGCGCGATCATGGTACGATCAAATCAAACATAATTTTGGATTATTACGTAAATATTCGCCGAACGATCTATATACTAGCAACAATTATTTATCAACGATACGTTAGCGTCATGCAAGTATAGTTTTAGTTTGTTTATCAATCAACAAATTTTCAATATCGGACATTCACACGAAAAAAAAAACTATTCGGTGTTCGTACTATATAACTAGCGTATTGTGATAAGAAACGTTTATCTCGATTAAATTTTGTTACTATGTAGTCGGCTGGTGGTAAATCAAAAATGTTATAATTTTATGTAATTGATAGTTGAATTTGGTTTTGTTGTTGTTTCGAAGGCTCTATAAAAAAAACTTAATACTTAATCATAATACGATTATGTTTATGAAATAAACAAACATTTTTATGATAATCACTTATGATGGACTATAACTATATTAGCTCTAATATATCGATTATTTAGTTTGAGCAAGCAGGTGATAGAAATTTTATTACCATTTTTTCGGTTAACAACTTATAAGTGTTTATCCAACTATCGTATTAATGAATATATACGATTTTCGTTTGTGATCGAATAGTTTTCAATTGTGATAATAAACTTGGTAAATATACATACGTTTATCTGACGTAAATGTTTTTCTTTGTTTTGCGTCATAATGTAACATTTATTGCAACAAATATTGCAGAGAACAAGATGGGTTCGAGGAATTAAGATACAATTTAGTTTTTTTTTACGATGCACGATACAAAACGACCATCGTTTTTGGCCAGTGATCTTAACAGTTTTTACTTCGAATCAATAAATATTTTATCATCACGTGATCAACAATATGTATTACTGGACAAACAATTTTTCTGGTATAACGAGAATTAAAAATCATGTAGCATGATTTAGCCGCTAAAGGCAACTTTAAAATAATTTCGTAAAGAGAACATTTTCATAGCAGAGGTGAAAGTGCGAAGAAAAAATGTATGGAAACTTAGAAGCGCGCAATGAAAGGGTTATTTGCTTTAGGAATTTTTTTAAAAAAATAAAGAGTGCTTTTGCGGAAATACAGATTTGAGCGGAGATACAAATTATAATTATTCATTTCCTGCGCTAGCATGCTGCGCTAGCATGCTGCGCTAGCATGCTGCGCTAGCAGCATTTCATACAAATCATTTACTGCGCCATTGTCTAATGTAAATGATCAGGTAGGTGCTGATTGAGGATGATGTCTAATAATTGTGACAATAAATAGATACGAACGCATCCAAACAAGACTTAATTCGCTGTTATGGGAAATGTAAGTTTGATTTTCACATAGAAATTTGGTTACAAATATAGAATCGATGCTATGAACTAGTTATGGTCAATGTTTCGGAGAAATTCGGAAAAGATCAACCGTAGGTGATTCAAAATGCCCCAACTGCACAAAAACATGCTTCTATATCGAAATAGATGATGTTTGAAATCATAACATTATTCACCACACTTCTGGTCTTGGGTTTCGTCGTACTTAAGTACTAAATCCGATGTGAGTTGTTGGTCTATCCAATGATGCCGGTGTAACATTTAAAGCTGGCCCAGTTAAGAAATTCGTTTGTGATAGCCATTTTTTGTTAACAAAAATGATAGTAGTCTCAACTTTGTATCTTTTAAAACTGACGTTAAGCAATTTATTCATCAAATTTGTGTTGAATGCTGATTTCAAATCCGAGGAATATTTTCTGTCATGCGCTACCTATCGTAAAGGTCGAGGTGGCCTTATTGCTGTGAAAAATGATTTTGAGTTTGAACAAATCAATCTCACCTATGACATTGGAGATTCTGTTATGATCATGATCAAGTGTGCTTCATACAAATCATTTACTGCGCCATTGTCTAATATAAATGATCAGGTAGGTGCTGATTGAGGATGATGTAAACCTAATGGAAATTTCGTGATACTGGATTTATTATCAACAATAATTAAATGATTATCTATTGGTTCCAGCCAAATGGAACGGCATTTTTATTACAGATCAACAGTGATTACAGAAAGAATACATCCAATTTTTTACCAAAAGAAAAATGGCCCCACTTTTCACTTTATCAATTCACTTATGACAGGTTAGGATCAGCCAAATCTTTTAAAGTAGAATTTTTAAAGTGGCTCGGGCTGACTAATTGGCAATTATTAATTATTATTATTTCTCCCATTGTTGCAAATTTCATTATGAATGACCACAAGCTCAAGCCATCTTAACTGTGTAACTTGGGTCAAATTGTTTTGAAAGAATTTAAGAATTTTTTATGCCTAATGGAATCAAATTTTTAGATTGTTTCTTTTATTTTATTTTTAAATTTGGTTAATTGCTTCCATATGTGCTTTTTCTCCTAATACCAAATTATTTATATCCTAATTAAATAAATAAATAAATAGTAAGTCCTAAAGTGGTTTCTGATCTACCGCTAGGTAGCAGTTTTAGTTTTAAATAATAAATGCCGGAATTAGTAAACGAGCTGGGGGTGTAGTTGTTTATTTTAAGTCCTCCTTTAAAATTAAATGTGTTGACCGAGTAGTTATGGGCAAGGTTGGATTAATAATCCTAAATTTGTGCTAAATACTGAATTATAATTGGTTATAATTTTCCGCCATATAAAGTAATGATAATAATGATTTCTTAACCGTGTTCTGTTTCGAGGTACAAGAGAATTGAATTTTCTTGATTTGATTATTTTGAGAGAGACATAAATAGGCTTAAGTATTTCTTAAAATCCCTGTTCCATTGATACCAGATCATTGTTTGATCATATGTTTTATTTAAACTACAACAATGTTACCTTGGAACGACTTGTAGATGTCTTCTAAACTTAACTTTGATATCTTTAAAATGATTCCCAATTTAGATCAGCTTTAAGAAGTTTCAACAATTTTTTGGTATTTCGGTTAACAAAATGATGGATTATAAGCCAGCTTCTTTGTGCCTTAATGCCGAAGCATATCGTGCATGTAGGTGGGCTGGTGTTGATTTACATAGAGCTAAATATTCCTGTCTTAAAAACCAAACCTTTGTAATTTTAGTAAAGATTGTGGCAATCCTTCACACTTGACGGTTTCAATTTGCATTTTACTTTTCTACCTTCGAGTGATATGGGTCTCTTAAATGAAGATTTTGGTCCTAGCCCTACGTATGAAAATGACGTTTAAGTTCAAAGTTTAAGCTTTACTTGTGTTGAAATTTTAAAAGTCGTTTCTAGCCTTAAATCAAATGCAGCTGGTAACCTCGGCTTGTAACATGGAAGAAGGCTATTGTGACTCCTTTAATTAAAGGTAAGGATAATACCTTTCCAGGATTTGTAATCAAGTATGACTCTGATATTATCTAAAGGTTTTGAAATTGTGCTAAAGGAGTAAATCATTTTGCATGTTAACAAATCAAGTGCGCTTAATCAACTGTTGCTACTTTAGAAGGTGAAACTATGTTATAATTTCTCAGATTGTGTTATACGCTTAATGAAGTCTTATTTATCATATATAAGCCAACGTGTACTTAAAAACACTATAATAGGTGACACAGTATCTGATTATCTAATGGTTTAAAATAGAGTACTTCACGGATCTATTAGTGGCGCTTTTTTTGGCAAATTAGATAATATATTTGAAAGAATCAATAATGATTTGAAATGAATTTACGTATGGGTTTGCTCAAATGGTTCTTGTCCTTAATATGTAAAAGACTCTATAGTAATTTTTATAAGTAGAAATAACTATGTGTACTTCCAACACCATATGTTTATATGGTTTATAGCGATTGCTTCACAAAAGCCAATAATTTATCGATATTATGTCGATTTTATAAAAATGTTAATCTTATAACCCACCAAGTGGAACATAACTCCATAACCAAGTAAGTAATACTTCTCTGAAAAAGTCCGTTTAAGCTGAATATAATCCAAAATTTAGGAAACCAAAGTTAAATTTTTGTTGCTAAAATTTAATATTATATTATGGATAAAAGGTTATTTTGTGTATCTGTTAACAGATCTATCGGCAAACTATTTTTAGGACCCAATTTAAATAGTTTAAAAGTATTCTAAAAAGTGCTTAAATAAAAATCACTAATAATCTTTTTCTGTATTAATGTTTCATAATTTAAATGCCATCCATATGATATGCTCAAAAGATTTGAATCTAATCGATTATAGTTAGAACTATCAAAAGGACTAAATAACCACTAAAAAAAATCTTAATTCAGATGTAACCTGCTGTTACCATGAGCTTTCGACACCCAAAAACCAATGAAAGCATTAAATATTTATGAAAGCAAAAAAATAATTAGTATAGCAAGATAAGACGAAGCGTAACGAAAAGCCTAGTTAGTTTTCTTTATCAATTTTATCAAAACAGAAATCATAAATTGTACGAACAGTAATTCTCGGCCATGAATATTAGGCACTATATATCAATATACAGTGCACCTTCTTATCGTTAATTTATTTATGTAATTAATTTTTTTTATTTTTATGATTATTAACATAAACATAAAATAATAAATCGAAATAATACAGAAAGCTCAATTTTTATTTCGATTAATAAATTACTAATTTGAGCAAAAACGAAAAAAAAGGAAAATTTTACCTGTTGAATTTTCCTATTTACGGTTTTTCTTATTTTTTATATTATTTTATTTTTCGTACACGATACGATGTACCAAGTGTGAGGTACATTAATCATCTCAAAAAAAAAAAAAAAAAAACCAAACAACAACAATTTCGTTACATAAATGTATTTAATAATTAATATTGTTTTCAATGAAAAACAAAAGCTTTTATTTGTTTGGGGGTTGGGAGAAAAATGAAAATGCTTTAGAAAACAAAAAACAAAATTAAAAAATATGTTGAGTCATTTTATTATGATGTGCGGGCTTTTTTTTCTATTGCGATGTTGTTGTTGGTGATGGAATCAGAATTTTTATAATTACGATGATTTGAAACACTTAAATTGATGTGTTATGATTCATGGTGATTACACTGATTAGTCGAGCTTCTGTTTTTTTTTTACTCTTTATATCAATGAAACTTTGAAAATATTATTTTTGCATATACATATAATGCGTGCATAACTTGTTATAATCGTAGATTTGTTGTAATGTGCACCCGAAAAGGTTATCATCATGTTTTAATGCAATTATTGGATATTATGCTGTAAATAATTTTCTATTTATACATAGAAAAGCATAGAATTGATGTCTTCAATAATGCATTTGATACGCACCCAATTTAGAACATAATATACATATAATACATATATTCTATATATAGATTTTGTATATTAACGCGTGTGAGTACTACAAATTGTGTTTGTCTTTAAATGTTTGTCTTTAAATGCAAAATTTTAGCACAATCGAAGACGGACAAAACTATATACTCCAATATTGAATATCGATCGGCATATATGGAATATACACATGGGATAAATACATATACCGGATGGAATAAATTTCGACTCTATATTCGTTATATTCCCCCCGAAAATTTGACAACAACCGAATGTACGTAGCAAAAACAGTTAATCGATGAATTTTTATATGTTGAAACAACAAAATTAAATGTAATGTGCGACGAAAGGGAAATTTTGTTTTTGTTTTTCCATTTTCATCTTCTGTGTAAATATAAAATAAAGTATAGAAAATTGGGTTAATTTGTGTGGCAACGAAGATAATTAAATTTGTTTTGCAATTTTTTGGTGTGGTAAGTGGTACCGGAGCTTAGTATATTATTATTAATTTATATATATGGTAGGGTGAAGCGGCTATAGCACGATAGACAGTCTAGCCAAATATTAAGAAACGCGAGATATAATTGATTTGTTGTTTTATTTGGTGTTGACATTATATATATATATATATATATATATATATATATATATATATATATATATATATATATATATATATATATATATATATATATATATATTCATTTATAATGTAAAAATTTTGAAATAAAAATAAGAAATTTTTCTATAGTAACTAAATGTTGGAAATGCCAAACTTTAAATTAATATAAAAACCCATTGCAACATTATCAAAATCTATTCCACTTAAAAACCTAATCAACTTCCATAAAAACCTATACATAATTCCGTGCTAATCGCATTCTAAAATAAATTTTATAAGTTTCCTTTAGCAGTAAAATTTCTGGATAATCTATGAAAAAAAACACACATATAGAGGATAAAATTACACGATGTAGACTGCCAATTCTAATTAACAACAGTTAACAAAAAAAAACCAGTCTTATCATCCGGTTACTGTATATTATACAAGCCTAAGATTTGGCAACATAAACAAAATTCACTTTTGATAGCTTTATCAAAACGTTAGTTGTTGGAAATAACTTATACGATAAGTGATGCATATTTCATATACACCTCTAAAATTAGCACGGTTTGAAACATTATATAGTTATGTTGAAGTGTAATCGACCTACTGCATTTTATGGCTTGACTTAATTTCCATTTTACTGATCTAACAACTTCAGATAACATCTATATATGTGCCGTATTCTATAGAAATTTGCAAAACACTTGTTGTTCATATATTTAGAATTATCTTAAATATTCGTTTCCGTGTACGTTGGCTAATAAAATTACAAAAACACAATTTCTTATCACCGGCGAGTATTTTAACGAATTTTCACTTCACTATTATCATATTTGTTAATATGAGAGGTGATTCATTGCGATATGAAGTGATTGCGTTGCGTATATTTTAATGCATAATTGGTGTGATAAAAAATTTAAGGATGCTGATTAGAGCTGGTATTTTAATAAATGTGTAAAGAGATAAGACAATAGATTATCATTATTACAGTGCCACAATTATTACTGAAATTACTGGCTCTTGAGATAAACCTAAAGGAATTGAGGAAATTGCAAATACGCAATAAGTGGACAATTTTATAAGTTTGCAAAAATTTTTAATTAAAAATTTATATTTTTTATATATTTTTTTTAAATAGGCAAAAGTCATAACAAAATTTATGGAAATCAATAACCTCTAACTCTTTAAATAAAAGCTTGTCAGGTATTGCAAATTGTTAGTGCCATCCACGTGCTTCCATAGCCATGGAGAAAATCAAACCTTAAAATTATTTGATTCTTGCAGTGCTGTCAAGCACCAAAATAAAGCCAACCGTAAATTCCATAAAGTGATCACCGCACTGTACCATATCTGCAGAACTAGGTTTATTGTTATTCGGCTTTATGTTTTTGGAAAGCAGATTTTTTTTATCTACTTAATATTCAAAACGTGCCAAGTAAAAATGCAGAATTGTACATAGAGTTAGCTGGCTCGGTTACGAAGCACGTTTTATTTTTTTTAGTGGAAATAATTGGTAACTGTTCCGGAATTTTCAACTTCTGGCCAAACTTTGAAAATATACGAATTCTGGCCGAATATTGAAGATTTTGATGGTCATCATGTACTTTTTGAACGTTTTCAATTTGTGACCTAATTTTGAAAATTTTTCACATTTTCCATTAAAACAAAAACATTTTCAAAAAAGCACGGTCGAAGCCAGTTTTTATTATATATAAAGAGGCTTTGACTAAAATATTTAGTCCAGAAAAAGATAAAATGTTATAGAAAATGCAATATGCAACATATTTTACAAAAGTAAATTAGCAGGGCTACTCTTTAATGTAACCGTTGGCCAAACTTGCACGCAAAATGTGAAAAATGTTATTTAACAACGCAATGACCTTGAGAAAATTAAGTATATAAGATATTTAAACTAATTATGCCATCATATTTGCTTGTATCATAAAATTTTATATGACTATATGTGATCAGCAACAAAACCTAGTTCTTAGAATTCATTCATAAAAAATAAAAATTTCAATTTTAATTAATTTTTATGAAATTAAGCAAATAAAAATTGTGTTTGTGTTCACTTATGAAAATTAAGATGAATTCTAGTGAAAATGTTATAAAATTAGATTTTATTGTTATTGCTTTATGGCGTCCAAATTAGATTTGTGTGTGTATATGTGAGGGGCTATATAGGCGAGAAAAATTAAATATTTTGTTTTCCTGTATATTGTGTCCGCAATGGCTATTTTTACATCACATTATAAAAAAAAATTAATTTAATTAAATATATGAACAAAACGATTTGTTTGGTTAAAAGATTTTTTTGGTGACGAACGTTTGTGTATGTGAGTAAAGAAAAGATGTGAGTAAATAAAAGTTACTCATTGCGTGTACGAGCTTTCGTACACGCAATGAGTAACTAAATAAGATATAAATGATAAGTACAAAAAAAGGACGCCAAAATTATTAGAATGATAAGTCCGACGCCCGTTATCTATCTAGGTTAAAATTTTGCAAATTTTTTACTTACAAAAAAAGCGTATAATTTTTTTTGTCTAATTTCAATGAATACGACATATTCGGATACCAATTATCAATTTATATGTGGCCGTGCGATAAGCAAAAAATTGCTCGTGTACTTAAAATAAACAAATAAAAGCCGAATATATCGGTTAGTATAGTTATACTCGTACGTAAATCATTTAAGAACTTTATGCATTTTATTTTTTGTTAGAATTTAATTAAAATTTTAAAATAGATTTTGAGTGGAATTTTGATAATTCGAACGCACACCGTCTAAGTAATTGACATGTGATGAGCTTGTCATCGATATAAAATACGCGCAGAGATGGCTAGACCTTGAAATCATTTTTTGAATAATTATTGCGTGTGGAAATTGTAATTTGTTGTTGTTGTATTTTTAGTAAGTAAGAACGCTTTTTTTATTTTAGCGTATAAGATAATAAACACTTGATCTAATATTAAATGTGTGTTTGTACATTTAGATAGTTAGATACGAGTATATTTTTTGGGTTCGAAGGTAGCACCCCAATTATGGCGTTCCGCACATAAAAAATGTCAATTAAATATTGACTTAAAGATTTTTGCGTGTGGTTTTATTTCGTTTGTGTGCTTTTTTAATGACGAGATGATTTAGTTTAAATATTGATACAAATGACAAAAAAAAAATTATCAGATTTTTAACGATTAAAATATACGATAAAATAGATAATATTCACGGTTTTTTATGTTAATATCATATGTGGACACAATCATGTAGTTATTTTTGGGTAATCTATAAATTAACCAATTTTAATTTTATTTTATTAACATACGCCTTGGCGACAATAACTTATGTTAATTTCTAGCGGCGATAAGAGTACTTAATGTTAATTTTTTATTTTTTGGATGGTACTTGACATATTTAATATTTTATGATTAGATGTTATCGATGTGGTGGCTCCTGCCTTGCCTATAATGTCTGCATTATAAGACATTATAGACTGTATACTAAGGAATATAGAAAGTTGTAATAAATGAAAACATGTTTTCTTAGAAAGCTCGTTGGTCTTTTAAATTATAAAAATTTGTATAGAGCCTGCTTTTAAAAGGCAGCTCCATTCAAAGTGTAAATATCCATTAAATTAACCCGTAAGATATATCGAAGTTTAAATTATTTATATTATCTTATCCAAATTAAGTTGAATAAGTTACTGTGCACAATGGTATTAGCTACTGTTCAAAAAAACCAGTTACAAAAAAAAACCGATTTGCCATAATCCTGACCAAAAATATAACAATCTCCTTAACGGATTAGAAATGGTTGACCGCTTTTCAATATCATAGAAGTAACGGAACCAAAACCAATAACAAAAATTCGATTTGATCAATAGAAGCACAATTTGGAAAGAACTCTCTGAAATTGGCATTCAGAAGAAAATATTAGAACTTATCAAATAAATGTGGCGGGATGCTGAAAATAAAGTTTAAAAAAAATGATGTGCAGTATATCGCCATTGTTGCTCTTTATAATACTACGGAACATAACGTCACCCATAAGAAAAAAATTCAAAAGACAAAGACTGAATATGAACTTTAGCAAAAATCATACAGGAAGTTGAAATGTTTGCGTACCTTGGTTGCAAAAAAACCGAGAAATACTTTCAACATTATCCACAAGATCTGGAATGCTGTTGTCCTGCCAAAAAAGAAAAAGTTAAAATTAGGGCAACTATATGGAAGTTAAACTTGAAATCACAGCTAATAAAATGATGTTGGCCGATTAATATAATGGGTGAGAAATTTTTGCGCCAAACACAAAATCTAGAGAACAGGTGACAAATTTCCAAAATAAAACAATTTAATGTAGCCGCCAAACATCATTGCTTGGAAGACCTTGATAAGCAATACAGGCATATTTCGAATATGCGGGATTTACGAAAAATATGGCCAAATACAACTGTCGATTATTTTGTGAATAATTGACTACTTTATGCATTTTGAAATTTACAGTGGGCCAGAAACTAATTCTACTAAGAGACTAACGAATGAGTCTTTGCGAACATATTATTACATCTGGCACAAATACATGTTACAAAGCATTAAAATTACAGGGTGGTTATGGTAATCGTGTTAAATAAAACCGAATAATTTTGCTTCGAAGCAAACCGAAAACTATTCTTATGAAGTACATTAGAAATGCTAGAAAATAAGCAATTATGGATTGGTCTACTATGTCAACTTCTACAATATACTCAGAAAAATACGGCAGTGCCCTTAGAATAGCGTATCATCAGAAGAAGGTTATACAAGCGACCATATTCTGTGAATTTTATGGCGCAATGAGTGATGTTTTATTTTCAATTATAAAATAAAATTAAGGTTTAATATATATATATATATATATATATATATATATATATATATATATATATATATATATATATATATAATTTTAAGAAAACATTTCAATTACAATATTGTCCAAATGTATGAATAATTGGTTTTGGTTTTTACGTCACTAATTATGTAAGAAATCAAACAAATAGCCCTAACATTTTAGAATCTTTAAAAAAAATTGTAAAACAAATTGAAATCATAAAAATGATATTGAAAAAATTAAATTAACTGTGGTACATATAAATAAATTAAAATTAAAAACCTGTGCTAAATGTATCGCTCGCATAATTTTGTTGGACTCTAACGTACATCTATACTTTTTATTTAACGATATTCTAATAGACTTGAGATATAGATTGAGTTATAGATTAATTGCCTGGTTAATGAGATCATTACTAGGTGCCATAAGTGTTTCCACATACCTGAGTTAATCCCAAACCTGCAATCCATTTAACCAAGTTTAATGTAAGACCCTAAGCCCATTAGACAACAGAAATAACGATCAGCAAACCAAAAAAGCTGCAATGTCAATTCGTGATTTAAAAGAAATGGTTACCCACCAATTATTCAACATAATATTTGATTTTGATTTTAGCATTTGTTTTTGGACAAGAATTACCCAAACGGTGGCTGCAACAACAGCATGGCCTCCAGCACTGTAAACCTTTTTTGGTAGAAACTAAGCCAAAATTAGAAAACAAATATCGCATACCACAGTTCTGTAAAGTGCATAAACCCATGAAAATGTCAGTGTCAATAAACTTTTAATACAAAATTCGCTGATTTCTACAACAAAAACTATTGAAAAACTAATATGTTCCCATTCATAAGCATATCATGTAGTATATATACGATAAATCCACGGCATTACTATACAGTTTTTTTTATTTATATAAGGATTAAGTAGATTTCATTGCAAAAAAAAAAAAAAAAATCATGAGAATTTCTAAATTTGCATAACACATAATATATCAGTGTTTTTCTAAATCTAATGCAAATATAAACAAAAAATTTGTATCATACAAAAAAAAATTGGCAAGTTTCTGAAAATAAATATAAACAATTTCTTGAAATTCATAAATCGATAATTTATCTAATTTCAAAGTATATTACAAAATTCATCGAAAAGCTTTCGCCTAAACAATAACAACAGACAACTCAACTTTTTTTCATAAGAATTCCACCCAAAATTTGTTTATGTCTTTTTGCCACACACTGACAACAAAACCAATAATAAATCAAAAAAAAAAATGTTGATTACAGTGTGTACAAAAAAAACTTATATAAGTATATACATTTTTTAAAGACAGTAAACTTATATTTAAGTTGTCTTAAAAATTGTATTATACATACATATGTATCTTGTGTCTGTGTTGTATAAAATACATATCATACATAAAATTATCATGACGCCAAAGATTTTTGTCAATTCATAAAATCTGACCAAGCCTATTTTAAATTAGAAAACGAAAAGTTTTCTGTTATCGTCTTATATCTTTTAATACATTTTATTATCAAACGATGGAAATTTTTTTTTTTTTTTTTTTTTTTTTGATAAGAATACATAATTTTGTACATGAGAAATGTATGTCAAGAAATTTTATTTATTGTAAGTCTATTTTTATGTTTTTATGAACGTACGTATGGATAGCATAGGAAAGAAAATTTGTATACTCATTGTACTGTGTGTGTGTATGTGTTCTTGTATATTTGAAAAATTTAATTTATGTCGAACTATTTTTAGGAAATTTTATCGAGTACTTACACATAGGAAGTATGGGGAATAAACATTATGTATATTATGCTTTGTGAAAATATGATTTTTTTTTAACAAATTTGATAAAATTGGAATTGCTAAGCAAATCTTATTTGTTTGGTGTATTTTTTGACATAATTTTTGATATTAGGCGCCGTTAATTTTGTACACGGAAGTTATAAAAAAAAACAACAACTTATGATTCTAAGAATACGATTTTCGATTTATTATTTAAAGCCCACCTGTCAATAAAATAAATATATTCTAATACATTACTAATTTTGTAAAGTTTACCCAAAAAATGTAAAATGTAAAAAAAAAAAAAAATCAAAATATCCGTTTTTCATTGGATTTAGGCTGCGGGCGAATAGTCAGAAAAATGTCAAATTGCTTGTATTTGTAAAGTGTATAGACGATATGTACAATTTCTGGTGGATAGAATTTTAAATAAAAGTAATGATTTATAGTATTTGCTTTTCTGACATTTGATATTAGTTTATTGGTTGCTTCGATTGTTTAGATTTATAAATTATGTAATTACTTAGAACTAGAAGACTTACCCCACGACAGTACTGTGGTAAAATTTAAATATTTATTTAAAAAAAAGGAAAGGAATTATTATTACTTTAGAGTACTAAGAGTATTAAGAGTGTTGCACTGTTACCAAATCAAGTGGATCGGCTCTTTATATTTTAAAAACTTCAATAAAATCGTGTGCATCAAACAACGGCAATACTGTTTTTAGTTTACCACTGACGTCAGACGCATTTCGTGTTTCATATAAAAAGGACCATTTTTTATCACATTATAATCAAAGAGGTGCATATGTTTATCCGGTTATTAACTAGCTACCTTCGTAGGCTGGTTAACAAGGGAAAACATAGCATATGTTAGGAATATATTTTACTACGAGCCCTTAAATTTATCGCCTTAAAACCGAAAGATATGTTCAAACCACCCATTCACCTGAGAATAATGTATTTGCAACGGTTAGACTTACACTGTTGCCAAATTTATATTGTAAATCTTATTTAGTGAACTTTCATTTTAGTATATGGACTTCGCATTATATAAAGCCTAATTTATGATCACAATACAGGACTTTTTTTCGTAAATAAAACGAGGTTAATAAGCCCAACGTATTAAGAGATTGCAGAGAATATCATGGCTAATTAAAATTAAGTTAAAAATAATTATAACATTATGTTTATTTGTTTATATAGGTGAAAGCATTATTCCTCTCGGATATTCAGGAATACAAAGAAACTTTTTAGACCTTAAAGCATATTTAATTAACAGTCAAATGATGCTTAGTGAACCAAATTGTTAAAATGCCTTTTATCTCAAGATATTGAGTTACTCTGTTAGTTCATTTTATACACATTGCAATTTACTAGACTAGACTTGTTTCAGTCAAAGAATTCATAAGGTGTGGAAACAAGGCATATAAAGGATATATATAGCATTATTCGCAAGTGTTTCTTGTAAAGCAGTTCATAGGACCACAGTTGGCGAAAGAAAAGAAAATTAAGCACTTTGCCGCCTAACTAAAGGCTTCTAAAAAATAATACATGCTCTAGCACTGTTTTAACTTATACCACTTTTTTATTTCCGTTATCATGGATATGCGATATTTTATAATACTATGCAGTACAAATTGGATTGTGGCATTGTGTTCGTAACATTGCGAAGAGGAGCTGTGTTCTTGCAAAAAAAAAACTTATATCAATCGTGGAAAAAATATAAAGTTATTAAAAAAGGTCATGTGGAAGAAAAGAAATACTTTGACATGTCTCAAGATCCCTTTTTATTGGAAATTGAAAGGAAAAGCTTATAGAGATATATAGATGATAGTTTGTTAAAGTTGTATAGGCGATGTATGGTATATAGGGACCAAGGGCATTTTCCCTATGCCAGAGGAACTTTAAAATCAATTGTCTGGTTGCATATTAAACAGCTTTTCACAGTTTCCCACTATTTTACGAATTCCATTAGTTAATAAACGCATATACTTTTTGATATTTTTGTTTCACGTTTTTTATAGTTATTGCCAATTTTGAATCGTGTAACTAACTTAAAACTAGATAACCTATAATAATCGATTACATATATTCACTGGCTTTATCTGAATATATTTAGTGCAAAAACCTATATCCCTTCCGATAAATTTTGAAAAATTGTATCCATATACGAGTAAGTATCTCCCTTCAATTTACCTTCAGATTGGCATGCAGTTTTTGTTATCAAAGCAGAGTTTGTTAAATTCTAACGGTTTAAAAACAAAAAACAACATCTTTGTTGATATCCACATAATCAAATTTACATTTTAGATTTCCAGAATCCGAAAAATTTTACCCCAACAAATCTAATCTATATTTTTTTTTGTAATAATCTTCTGTCTAGCTCTATCTAAATGGGACATAAATTCAGTACATAACAAAGGAATTCACATTTAACGTAAGCTTCAATCAACAATACCTTAAATTCTTAATATTTGAATAATTTCAGATTTAACCTTTTGCCTAAAAAGGTAAATTGACATAAATAAATAGTTACCCTAATCATGCATAAATAGGTAACCATATATGTATTAATTTTGAACTCCTACCTCTTCAAAATTTTTTAACATATTCATTTTTTTTTTTTTTTAATTTTTATAATTTTCCAGAAAATGTTTACCTATTCGTTTGCGCTTTTCTTAAAATGTTAATTCTTTTTCCGTATATCAGTATCGCATATAATCGATTCGATTATGGTATAGAAATAATTTTCCCGAAGAAAATTTATCTATCCAGATGATTGTTATTAGTCATATACACATATATACACATAATCGTTGTATGGCAGGAGGAACATAAGTTAAGTAATTTACAAGAAGTCACGTTTATCATAGTCTGATGTCGTTTCGTTTAACAACACAAAAAAATGTCGAAGGTGGCAGAAGAATCGAATCGATATACGATTTTAACGATTGTCTTAAAGTGGTGTAAATGTACGTATAGTATATCCCATATATATAGAGAGGCGCAAAAGAACAACAGCAAATGTTTTTCTTTTGTGTGTCTATCGGAATATTCAAGTGAATATATATAGGGTGTGTATAGATTCGAGATATACGTCTATATAGTATAGGGTATTCTAAACCATTTTATCAAGTATCTTAATGGCTTTTATCGAGTTTTTGTGGATATCACTGTAATCTTATATTATGTACCGCGTGTGTATATTGAGATGAAACAGATGATAATTGGTTTTGGATGGCTGTATAATATTGGATTTATTTATATATATACATATATATATATTTTTTTAGCTTCCTATAATATTTACCGAATTTATTGCGTGAGTTGAATCGAATAATATTTAATGTGATAATTTTATTATTTAATAAAATTTCGATGGAAGTGAGGCTGTAGCGCCATCCATAATAATTCACCATCATTTATTTACATCATTGATGTAGATGAAAACATATGTTAGATGACGTCAAATTAAAATTAAGTAATAAATGTAAACCCCAAACCCCAAAACACTCGCGTCATTTTGGATAATTTTTTTTATTAGGTTTATACAAATAATCGATATTTTTAAATCAGATGATCAAATAATCAAATTAAAAAAAAAAAAAATCTTCAAGGCTTCTTAAAGACTAAATGTATATTATACTTGTTGGTTGACGTTATGCATCTTTAATTATTTATTTTATTAATTTTAATAGAATTTTTATTAGTTCAAGTGAATAAATTATATATCTATGTATATAAAAAATTATTATACAGCTGTTGCAAATGTAATGGCGGTTTTATATAGTTTAAATTTTAAATGTAAGTATTATTGAAGTGCGGTATATGCGTGATGTGATATTATTGAATGACTTATCGTAATATTGTGATATTTTTTTTTTTTTTAATATTTCATAATAATAATTGTGTATCAATAATAATTTAGCGGCCAAAAAGTAAATGTATTATGTACACATATATAATCATATTTAAAACTTACAATATTTATGTTTTGTTATCAAGAGCGGAAATCGTGTGTCGATAATGCTGAATTACACACACAAAAAAAAAAATCATAAAAAAAACTAAAGCAAATATTAGACCACTTTCTATATATTATAATAGTTGTTAGTTTATGTTGTGATAGTTGTCTTAAGCTGTGAATTGATTTTGCCATTAAAAAATAAAAAACGAAACTAACCAATTTTATTTTGTCACTTTAATTAGTTTAAAGTTGTAACCAGGAGTGGATAAAAATGCTTCTGAAGTAGCAGAATTTAAATTTTCAGATTTAGAAAGATAAACACCGTAGCTTTAATCATTGCGCCAATTGATCGGTAAAAGCGTTATAGTTACTCGATTATCAAATGTTACAAGTAATAACTTCAAAACATCAAAGTGGATTTGGGAAAAATTACATAAATATTACAAACAACCAGCTGAGACATATATTACATTTTATAAATAAATAAAATAATTTAAGTGGTTTTGTATAATTTAAATATTTTAAATATTTTAAATATTTTAAATATTGATAAAAAAAAATGGAAGTGAAAGACTGAACGAATGGTAAGATTTAATGAATCTTTGAGTATTGATTAGATAAATGTCCAAAATCGATATGTTACGGAACTACTTGGTCAAAAACAGCTTGAATGTGATACTTGTAAGTGAGACATGGGAGCGAGAAAACAGGACGTTTAGGATGAAAGGATACAATTTTCAATTTTACAAGTTTCAATTCTAGCGCAAGAACACCTATTGTTTACACCAGTTGTGGTTCCCCGCTTTGAATATTTTGAGACCATCGCTGCCAAAACTTGAAACCTGGAAAGAAACTTGCTAATTGTTAATACGAATATAACTCCAATTAAATGAGTGAATGAGAGTTTTCTCTGTAGTCCTGAGGGACTATATAAAACTGTACATGTTGTTAACCAGCCCAGATTATCATGATGATTACCATAGAAAATAAAACGAATGATGTAAATCAGTTCGAACGACAAAAAGAGAGAGTGAATGAGGCACGTTCTATGCCGGTAGGCACAATAGAAAGAAAAATGAATGGGTGGTGGAACAGAGAGAACTAGTATTGGTATGCTTTTGCAGAGATTATAGATATTTTTATAAACGAGCCGATGGAAGATTAAAAGGATATCTGTAGAGCCAAAAAGAAAAGTAGGCGCGACTGTGTGTCTCAAATGACACATAGAACTACAACGAAAGATGTATCTGATAAATTAAACAGAGAGGGAGATCAAAAAGCACAAGGTAGAAATGACGTAATGGAATGTTCCAAATAATTTAGGTGACTTTAATGGGTTTATTAAACCTAATAATGTTAGAGAAAACTCGAATGGGCTTCCATCGTTTATGAATGTTGAATTTAAATGGAATAAATCCCTTCGGGTTTTTAGATACCTCAAATTCTATGACCCCAGGAACTAATCGAGTGCCTTATAGAATGTCTGCCAATTTAAATTTTGGAGCAAAAGTAACTTTGCTTAAAATCCTCAATTAGGTGTGAATGAATGTTCAGATACCAGAAAAGTGGAAAGAAGATAGAGTGATACCCATATCCAAAAGAGATCGGGATAGAAATCTGGCAACAAATTACAGTGGAATATGTATGTTGAATGTGTTTATGAAATTGGAAAATGGTATGATTGCCAGAAAACACTTTAGGGTTGTGGAAAGTGCGAAAGAAAAATAAAAAAACTACGGCAGTATTTTAAGATATTGAAAGAACGTATGATTTTGTGGTTCCAGGGAAACTATCAAGTACTTTAAAACCTAGGTTTTCCACGGACAATTTGTTTATGGGTGTATGATTTTATGAGTACACGTAAATAAATTGTGAGTGGAAGGAATTACAGGTTGAAGGGAGAGGTGAGCATTGAACTTTCACCTACTCTCTTCAATGTGGTATATAAGCTTGATTCACGGATTAAATTCAAAAGAGCAAATAATTTTGCAGTTTACAGATAAATTTGTCATAATGGGTAAAGGTCCAAACATATAGAACCAGCAAATGATCGAGCTCAGCATTTTAGGAATGCGTGGATCAGGCAATTAACTGTTTGACTTGAACTGTTAAGAATTGATGTGTAAATATATATTGAGAGTATTGAATATGTAACTTTGACTATATAGATATTTGGGAATCTGGTTCGATCATAGTTTAAATTTTAAAGCGCACATGGACAATTTAACTGACAATTTTAAGAGCCGACTGAAAGTTATCAAAAGGGTGAGTAAACAGAAATGGGAAGCTAATCCGAATGTAACTGACATGTGGAAGGCGCTGGTGTCCTTAAAAATTGCATATGGAATAAGCGTTTATGGTGATGGTAGTCTAAATTTGGGTTTAACATGGTATTGGGAGTGGTTAAATCAACCCACACTCTATGATCTAAAATGGGTGGCTCACCTCTCAATTGCTCAGAAACTGTGCGACTGATTATGAAACATAACGCGTTAACGAATGAAATGATAGCCAGGTTGCAGGAAGGAACAAAATGCAAAATGTGATTCTAACTGTTAGTCTTTCAAATCTGGTAGTATGCTTGAATTTTGGAGACACGAAAAAAGCTTTGATAAATGATCTATCAATTAAGAGAGAATTTTACAAGATGGAAATGAAATATTTTGCACATTTGGAAGTGTATACAGATGCTCGTGTGAGTGATGATCGGGTGGGTGTAGACATTTTCATTCCAGTACTAAAATAAGAGAAAATGGTGAGAGAGAATGATAGCATCTGAATAACGAATGCTGAGTTGATTGGGAATATAGGAGTTATGTTGGCAATTAATAAAGGGAGAAGGAGAATTATTTTACTGTCTGTCTACCTGAATGGATTAACTTTGATAAGCAGGATAAGGCGTATTCAAGGCAATGTATATATGAAAAAGTTATTTGGGTACCTATAGTTAATTTCGATCGTATCACACCTCCAGATCGAAGGTAATAAAAATGAAAATGAGAGGATGAAATTGTTAAAAGTGTCAAATAAATGGCAAGAAGTACTTTTAGTGGTGTAGTGTCTCATTAAAAAAAACTTTCTATAAGAAAATCAAAGGAGGTGTACAGTGATTCGAACTTTGAAACGAGTGAGACTAAATCATGAAAATTGGAAGTAATGTCTGCAAAAATGTCATTTGAGTGACGTAATGTGTGTGGCACAGTATACCAGATTTTAATATCCTTATGAATACCCGGAGCATGATTGAAATTTTACAAATGAGCATACAACGGTTTTTGGTTCAATGAAATAAAATTAAAGCGGGAATGCAGAAACTTTTACAAATATTGGGTGTTGTTGGTGGTGCGAATCGCTTTCAGTTATCATAAAAACCGAAAGGGAGATTGACTATAATAATAGCGGTAGTTAAAGTACTTGCTTACCGCGTCACGGCCTGAGTTCTATACTCGCAGTTGGCTAACATTAATAAATAGCGATTAAATTATTGCATATTACAACGGCGGCTGCATTTTCGACTAATAATCGTTCATTGGGCTTATCACCTACAAGCTGTCTTCAACATGAACTTTCAGGCTTTCTTCAACAAAAAATAAAAAAAATGTTTTGTACAAGTGACTTTATTACAAGTAACATAATCTAGTTTGATTCATAGCAGTTTTTTTTTACAAATGGCTTCACACACAGGATACTGCTTTATGTATAACTCCTAGCGATAACCTTTAAGAGCATTGACTGATAAACAGAAAAATAATAACGTTACATATTCATGGAAAATGTGTTATCAGAATTTAATTCACAAACTTTCGGAACCTTGTGAATTTTTGAATGGTTAATAAATATATGTGACACAATTTTAGTTTTTAGAACTGTCAGAATTGACAGTCTTAACAATCTTAGAATTGCTAAAAGTAATGTTGGTTACTATCTAAATGAAACTTGAGGATTTATTAGGCGTGCAAACAAAAAATGCAGCACTTGAACCAAAAGGTTTCGAAGTATAAATACCTTATTTTGTCTGTTCTTTTGTTAGCTTCGTTTTAATTCTTCCTCATTTCTTTTGGAGTCTATCCTTATTCTTGCATAGTAAATTAACCAAGAAAATTGGAAATTATTTTCAACTACAATTTAATTATTTAACTCGTCAATCGTCCCATAATAAAGAAATTACTCATATTTTAAATAAGTTTATAATATTTGTAAGCATCCATTAAAAACCGACAACCGAATTGTGGTAGGCATTCCAATGAAACCAATAAAATATATAATTTAGAAAAAAGCTGTGACAATCATGAGCAAAATATATTTTTTGACTAAAAATAACATTTTCTTGGAAGGATTCCGGACTAATAAAAAAAAAATATAAAAAATTTCATTAAAAAACAATTTTTTTAACATTAAAACATGCACGACTACTATCTCGAGAGCTTTAAATTTACAGGTTGAAACCAAAACCTAAAATCGTCAGTTTTCGAATTATTTACCCCAAAAAACTGGTTGTGTGCAGCCTTTAGACCATAAACGGATCCTTACCTGGAAATAAAAAGAAAAAATATAAAGTTAAAAATTGGTCAAGCATAAATTTTCCCACACTCACTCGTACAACTACTTTACTATTAATCGATTAGTAAAGCTCAACTGTAACGAGCAAAATTTTTTGGTAAATTTATTTAAAATCGCGTGATCATCTACTAAAAAACATAAAAAATAAATAAAAAATCGCGATTCTAACTAACGTCATATAGTATGTAAATAAAAATGAAATGAACAAAAAAAAAAAAAAATTCATCGTCGTTTTATTGAATGATCATTTATGTGATACAGTTTCTGTCGCGTCAAAAATTATGATTCATGAATTTAAAACTTTTTTGGCGGTGGTGTATTATTTATAGTTGAATAGTTGTTGGGATCCTCTCTATATATGTATAAACAAATCATGACAAAGTAGTTTTTGTATAGTTTTTAGACAAAATATACTTTGCGCTAAAATGAAAAGTGTTACAATGAAATATTTTTTTGTCCCATTATCAAATTAGTTTATGTACTGTTGATGGTAGTGGAGGAACAAACGGGTGGATAGTTCAGTTAATTAGTGTGTGGGCTTTATAAAAACAAAATAGAAATCGATTTTTGGCACAAGGCCGAAACTAATTTGAAAAATATAGATATTGTCAGTACAAGCCATCCCGTTTTATACACATATTTATATATCAGTTAATTTAATCCTTTACTGCATATTATTGAAAATAAGTATGCAAAACATGAAAATTAAATAAACACTTTGCAGTGGATTTTCGGCATGTCGATAACTGGCGCTTCTAGTTGAATTTGGTACCGTCCCAAAAAGCCATAAAAAATTCATGAACTGAAGGGATATTTAATTCCAATTATGGAATTTCCGTTTTACGGTTTATTTAACAAGTATATTTAACTTAAAATTACTAAGTAAATTCTTCCACACGATATTCTTTCCAGGAAAATTAAATTTCATCAAATTAATGAAACGCGCGCATAACTGCACAAACAAAGAAAATACAAGACGCCAACAAACGCAATCTAATTAAATTACAATTTTAACAACAACAAAAACAACAACTTGCTATCGTTTTTATTGATGTTTTAAGAAATCTAAATAAAATAAATTTTGATTTAAAGTTTTTGATATAGAGTTTTAGTTGGCGCTTTTTATATTTAAATGGCAATTGACCCTAATGATGACATCAATATTGAAATATTTTATAGCAATAACTCATAATATATCCGCGATGATAATTTATGATGATAGCATAGCGTTTATAAAGTAATAGATATTGATATAGTATTGATCAAGGCAACCAGACAAAGCCAGGTCATTTTATTTAGTACTTCTCAAACTTTATCGGACATAAAAGAGGTCGAAATCAGATCCGTTTTTACTAGTTTGGGAAATAGTTAAGCTTATAATAGAGCGGAAAAGATTTCATAAGAAAATTACTTATTTATACAACGAACCAAGCATTCAAAAACTTTAGCAATCAATGAAACTGCTAGTAGGCATTGATCTATAATTTACGACTTTACATTGGTCATACTTTTTGTATATTGTATTATACTAATATACTTTTTAACCAATTTTCGGTAATATCCAATTTCTAAATTTGCTAAAATTTCGTATTTTTAAGCGCACTTCAAAATTCCTTTTTGTGCTCTTAATCGTACAATTGGGCTCCGATTAACTCTAATACCATATCTTTATTTAACTTATTCAACCATTTTTTAGTTGACTATCGTAAGTGTGCGGAGAAAATTAAAATCGATTTAGCATATTTTTCTAAGGCAGTTAAATTTTGATTTAGAAACGGTCCTGCTAAAACTATAAACCACTTAAAAATGAAGCTGAAGGAATGAATCTAAACTATAGATTTGAGTGTTCTGAACTCAACTGTGTTCGCAGTCAGTAGGGAGTATTTCCATTTTAAAAATTTGTTGGATATAATTAAAAGCACGAAGTATGCATCATATTTATAATCTCATGATTTTCTAAATCATTCATCCAAATAGTTATTTTGTTGTTTTATATTTTTGTTAAAGTTGAAAAATAGTTACTTTAATTCGGTCAGATCTCTGATTGAGGTTTTTAATTAGAATTTAATCATAATTGTTACTGTAATTGTTACTGTTAAGCTGCACAAAAGACTATGCAATGTGTCTTAACTCTACTATTTTAAGAGCTAATTCGGTAAATTATTTCAGTGCTATAGAGATTGAGTAGAAACAGCGTTAATAAGCTGTCTAAAACTTGGCCTAAACTAGATAATTTTCGGTTGGCCAATTAGGCACAAATATGGTTCAAAGCCCGATTTTCTAAAAACTACATTAAACATTTGAACAAAATTCCCATATTCATTTTTAAAATTATTTCATCAGACGTTTTACTATAAATATAGTTTTTAGATACGCAAAAAGCTCTAAAGACACAAAAAAAAATTATCATTAATTTGAATATTTAATTTAATTTCCAGACCATTTAAAGATTAAATTCTTCGGCTTGTGTACATTGATATATACATATTTCTAGTATTTTGTCACTATTTACTATGTGTATGTATTACTATATAGCAAAATAAAATGTAAAATGTTGTGTCGCGTATAAGATAAGCACTAAATGTAAGATAGAGTCAATTATCAGCTGTTTCATTAAAAAATTTTGTTACAAGGCCAAATTCATTGATAAAAATCGCGTGACATTAACTAAAATTATATATAGTTGTTGGCTTGGCTCGTAGTACACGTCACACGATTCACCAATTAATCAGCATTATAATATTGTAAATTGCAAAACTATGTTTATATATATATATATATATATATATATATATATATATATATATATATATATATATATATATATATATATATATCGTGACGTTGCATAATTCTATAATTATATCTATTAAGCATTAGAATATTAGAAATATTTGGTGCGGTGCTAAACATGAAAATTGCGTTATTGTACGTGCCGAGTGTGAAACACCTTTTTGTAATCGACACACCTAAATTGGATTTCATAAATAGTTCACCATCATCGTATTAAAACTTATCTTATCCAGACATATGAATACACTGAATCTAATAGAAGATCAATAATTCAGTGTACTTTACAAAGTAATTCTAAAACCGATAACTATTTGCATATTCAAAAACTATGGAGCGCAAGAAACAGATAACTTTCTTTGTTCTGTTAAAAACAATGTGTACGTTCGTCTAGCAGAAGAACTTTAATTTTTTCAATGACAATCAAAACCTGAAAATCACATCTCATCTTTATAAAGACAAATTTTTTTTATGGTTTTTGTCTCAAGTTCAAAACTATATGGCATATTATACGGCGTACGAAACCAACAAAAATTTGATTAGTTTTTTTTTTTTTTTTTTTTTTTTAATGACAAAGTCCAAATTTTCAAAAAAAATTACGATTAAAATTTTCATACGAAGATATCTATATACGATAAAACATTCTTGCGTTGTTCATTCCTTTCTAACGATATTCAAATTAATTCGAAAGTTTAGCGCAAATTAAAATAATTTTGAAAGTTGTTAAAAATGTATTACTTTAGAATAGTGTTGTCAAAATAAAGACATTTTAACAGTTATATTATAAATGTTAAGGTCATTCGACGAAGACATGTGTACGCACATCTACGCAGAACAAAAATATATAAAAAATCTTGACTATATCTAAACAGAAATGTGATAATTTCTTTATTTCTAATGAAATAATTAGATACATATATAGATGTTAATTTCATAGAGGGTCAATGAGCCTTTCCTATAATAATCACGCGTGTGGGTGGGAAAGTTACGTTTGTAAATTTATGATCAATAAATAAGGTTATCTGACACATCTTTACAATTCATCATTTAAGTCATGTTAATGACTTAAAATGTAGTTTAATACAACATATGTGAACCATAATATACAAATTATATGTGTCGTTGAAGACTTAAGTTTAAGTTCTTTTCAACATCATATTTGATTTACGAACCATAAAAGTATAACTTAAGTCAGGATTGAAATATTAAGTTTGTAATTTAATATTTGGATTCCACTTAAGTCACTTATGTTTTGGGAACGTTAATAAATGTGATTATAGTAAGTATATAATTTTAAAAAATAAGATATGGCTTAAGCCATATAATAAAGACCTAAGCAAAATTACTATCCATTGGATAAGTTTTATTAGTCATTTAAATGAAACACTGACACCGTTTCAGGGTTGTAACCTTTCATTAAGAAAAGTAACAATGAACAAATAATTTGTATTATTTGGACTTAATGGAGTTACATCGAGCTGTAGCGAAAAACGATTGATAAGTCGAGTATCGCATGGTAAAAAGTTAAAGGCACCATAACCGATAAAACGGCACATAACCGATAAAACGAGAAATCGTTTTAAAAAATATTAACAATAAAAGGGCAATTATTATTATTAGTTCGATGTATAAAAAGAGTTAAGCTGAGATATATTGAGTGTAATAGTTATTTAGCAGTGATTAACAAAATATCCTTTTTTTTTAAATAACCTTCAATTTATTTATTACCTCTTGTTGCCATATGTTTTGTTGGGTGTGGGGCAAAAATTTGCATACATGAATAATATTTAGTTCGAATAAGTGTTTCTTCGGGGCTTTGCTCAATTTATTTTCTGAAATGGCACGAATTAAATTGGTAATAACTAATTGCAAGTTGATCATATATTATAACCGCGAAAATCTAGTCTACATATTATTTTTTTACATTTAATTGATTTAGCAATTATTGTCAATGCTTATAGCTGTTTTACAAACGTAACTAGAGTAATAATCGACTTATAACATTTTTAAAATAAACATCAGGAAGGCCATGTGCAGGTCAGGTACGACAAAACGATTGAGTGATCGTCCTTCTCAGAACTATGTGTTTCCTTATAAACTATAAGTAAAAAATAAAACAATGTAATTACCTTTACTTGTAAGAGACGTACGAACAGATTTCTTAAATCATTGGTCGGGGTGGATGATGAATTTGTCATGTATTAAACTCTACATATATGTATTTAACAAATATATTTCATAAACTTTTAGCAAAAAGATATTTTATTTGCTGTTCCATTAATTAAAAAATATTCGATAAAATTCACGGGTCGAAAAATTAAAAATCAATTGGTGATGCTGTGTTTGCTTTTGTAAATTAGACCAACCATAGAGATAGAAAAGAGCAAAATAGAATTAATACCAGTGCAATATCAAAGAAATTGGGTCATAGACTTGGTAAAATAAAAGTGGCAGCTATTGAAATTAATCAAAATAATTAATTTTGGCATCTGCAAACTTTAAATCAAATTAATTTTCTGACCCACAATTTTATTCGTTCATATTTTTCGAGTATCGACTAATACTTTGTTTATCCTATAATGATATATTACTGTACGTAGGCGATCAGACGTGTCTAATGTTAAAACATAAACACTTTATGATCAGGCCACTCTTACACGATTTTTAGATTTTCTTGAATGTTGAATGTTTTCTTGAAGTCAAATCATTAATTTATTGAACGAAATTGAAACATTTTAACAACATTAAATATCTGGTGGGTTGTTTTCTTTCAATTTTTTTTCCTCTTTCGAGGAAATGCGAGCAAACAAATAGAACCACTTAACTAAGTGTCATTATGCGTTTTTCACACGTCACGAATATTGCAATGGTTTTGTTTCATTTTACCAATAATTTTATAGTTTTAAGTTGTGTTTTGAATTCAAATGTGACTTAACTAATATTTTTATTTTTATTTTTTTACTGAAAAGTAATAATTTTTTATTTAATATATTTTCGTTTAAAGAGTTTACTAAGAAAATAAAAATTTTTTTAATTTGTTGATAACCTTTTGTAATAAGTATCAAATTTGTCAATTTAAAAATAAGTTTATTAACTTCAATTTTCTTTAAAATAGTTCCTAATCGTCCAAAATACAAAATTTTGAAAATTGAAAATCAAACATTTGGGGAAAACAGCACCATATTTCCTGGAACTACCAAGCATTCGGGGACACAGATTAAAGAACATACCAAATATTAATTAATTTTGGTTATTACCCTAACATTACAATAGCCAATTTCACACACATCACATCAATCCAAATTTGACCCGTGACCGCCGAAACTGAGCGAATAAGAAAACCACCAGCAGCAGTATAGAAAAAATATCTTGAGTTAAAATTGCATTTAATGCACACTTGTATGTCTGTAACATGAGCGAAAAATGAAGAAGAAAACTAAAAAAAAATTAAAGCAAGTAACAAGATACAAAATTCCATTACCATTTAAAATTCTAGTAACAAAATTACTTAATTAAATAACAAAATTTTTTTTTTTATCTTATTTCTTATTTATAATACTCTATTACTAATTCGCTAAATAAGAAAAGCAGCAGAAAATAAATTCCGTTTTATATTAATTAATAATAATACAATTACCATTTAGAAAAAACAAAGAAATTGTTAAGTTTTTCATTTCGCATTTTTTTTTTTTTAATAACAAAGTGAAAATATTTCAAGTTTTTATTTTACCTCTTTAAGACGGTAACAAGAGATCTTGAAATTATATACATACAAAATTAACAAAATAAATATAATAGAAACTATATATATATATATATATATATATATATATATATATATATATATATATATATATACATATATATATATATATATATATATATATATATATATATATATATATATATATATATATATATATATATATATATATATATATACTTTACCTGTAATGTAATAACTAGATAAGCATATATAGAGTAAGTAAATGTATTAAATGTATTATTACTACGCTAAATGTACAAATAAATCGACCATACCGACCGACGATTTTTACTTCATAAATAAATAATTTATTCACGTTTTTTTTTGTTAAAATCGTGACTATTTAAAAAAAACGCTTAAATTAATATCTGCTCGTTTTATTATTATTGTTATTATATGATTATTGTGCGCTATTATTGGTTTTATTACTTATATCAATAATTGATATTAGTGCATACTATATTATTACTTTGATCTCGTTCACTAACCCACTATGTGATGGAATGCTCAGTCCTGCGCTGATGTTCATTTTTATAAAAGCCGCGCGCTACTCGTTTCTTATAACTTCTTCATAAAAAAAATCGATAATTGTTTGATTTGCAATTTGGTTGATCGGGTGCAGTTTACAGAATTTTCACATCATGATTTTCATGATTGCTAAGTATACAATTTAAATATACATCTGCACAACACCTTGTAAATAAATAAAAATTATTATTGAGATCACGAACTAACGATAACTGTCAAATTAGATTTTATGAAATACATTTGACCTTACGTTAGTTCAAAAAAACTGATCTTAACGAGATTTACTGTAAGAAGTCAAATTTAATTAGCTTAGTAATATTAAATATTGATGAGGTTTGGTTGACATTGGTATTTTTTTTTAAGTTTTGATTGCGTGTTGAACACTTTTGAGTTTGAGTTTGATGATGCCATAATACTACTTTTTTTGTATTTTAAAAATAGACGATCAGAGATAATGAATGAGTGAGCGTATATACCATAACGCTATAACTGAAGTAATTAAAGTAAAGGGACTGTTCGAGAAGTAACTAACTATTCACTTCATTTAGATTTTAACGGGCTGAGTTATTTGTTTAACTTCATTTTTACTTGTTTACTTCAAAAAGTAGGAGCTCAATATTTTCTAGAAAGTAATCGAGCAATTTTTGATTTATATTTTTGACAACTTAACTTTTTTAGACATTTACGACAAAATTCAATGTTCAAAAATTGTTTACGACTTATGTTCATATTAGCCTAAACCCTCGTTACAAAGCAAATAGTTTTATACAAATAGCGTTGCCTCATATGGGCTGACCTCCTGGATTTAATCAAATTAATTAGAAGAAGAAACGAAATTAACTAAAATTCATTTCGAAGCATCAAGTAAAATGGGAAATTGAACATTAAGTTATTTTACTGGTCACTGCGGTCATCATGTGTTTTCTTGATTTTGGAAATTTTAGATCTAAGGCAAAATTTTACAGTTGGAATGGGCACCATCATGAATTTGTTAGATTTTGGAAGCTTCCGATTTGTGGCCTTAATTTCAAAGTTTTTTTTTCTGGTCAAATTTTTTTCGGATTTAAAAGTTTAATGGGTTAAACTTTATATGTTTTTCCAGACTGGAAATTTTAGATTGTGTCATAATTATACCGGATTTAGGAATTTTGTATTTTATGGCACAATTTAACGGTTTTATAGACTGACTAACCCTCATGTTTTTTATTAAATTTTGGAAAATGTATGGCTTTAATTTCAAGCTAACCATCATATTTTTCCAGATTTTGAAAGTTTCCATTTTTTTTTTATAGTTTTACAGTTTGGATGGGGTAACTATCGTATATTTTCTGGATTTTACTAATTTTAAATTTGTAGCATAAATTTAAAGTTATGACGAGCTTTTAATGTATTTGTTACATTTTGGAAATTTTAAAATAAATTATTTTAACTCCAAATGCTTAATGCAAGATTAATGCTCATAAGGGCTCACGTTACAAGATCATCTTTTAGATGTCAGACTTAACGAACAAATGGATTATTCAAATATTTCACTGATATTTGATTTTAAACGAGATAAAGACGTAGTCGCGCCTAAACCACTAACATTCAACTTCGATTACCTGATTTTATGATGAAATATTATTCAAACGCTCAGTCAAGGCAAATTTGTACGATTTGCACAAATCGTTTAAAAATTGCATTTGGTCCCATTTGTACCGAAAGCCAAAGGGGCCGTTTAGTTATTGGTTGTTTATATATGCTGACACAATTACATTAAAAAGAGTAACATTAAAAAATTCTACTAAATTTCAATGATACAAGACAAAGTAGATCAACCAATTTGGTCTATTTTATTACCATGAATAATTGTATAGTTATGGAAGTTCAAAAACCAGCTAATGAATTAAGAAAGCATCTTGCACTGATGTCCAAATTCTGTGTAAAAAAACGTTTATTGGGCGTGGTTTAAAGTCTTTTTAGGGATGCGGTAAGGGATGTTTACAATCTCTATTCTTTAGCTAGTTTACAATTCAAATCTACTTATTGCAAATCTTATTGCAAATCTAATGCTACAAACAAGCAAGAGATTACAATTTAAGAGATCTAATAACACGGTTATCGATATATTTTTGTACGCCAATGCGATTATCCTCAGCATTTTTTATACACGTACATCATATGTGGCTGGGAGGGTGGATGTGTACACATATACATACAACTGCTGTAGGAATAGGCTTGGCTTTATCCGATGATACTAGAGTTTGGTCCTACAGTCCAATCAATCAATTAATTTTCGTTTGAAGAACTTAACGTAGATCAGTGCAGACTTTTATTTACGTCATCATTTCTTGAATCTGCTTAAAATCGACATTTTGGTTCATTTGCCGTAGATTCGTTTTAAGCTGCTAATTTCATTTTCCAATAGAAACATTCGATAAAAAAAAAGCCGACCGAAAAGCTGTGTAACGGCAATGAAAAGCCGGTGAATGGATCATTTTCAAATAAATCACTTTAATCATTAAGTTGTAACACTTTAGTTCGATCCTCTTCCAAATAGGCTGTTTATTTTCAAAGTTGAAGGTCAACTAGAAGCTTCATGGTATAATTAAATCTATAGTCTTGAAACGCACTTTGTTTTAAAAGTTTCTGAGAAATGTGTCTGCCGCCGTCGTTATTTATATATTACTAAAACTCTATGTTGCTGTTTGTCTCGATATAGCTATACATATACAGATATATTGATGTAGATACACGCACGCATTAATTTGATTTACGTATTTACGGAAAGTCGCAATAAAGCATAACAAGAAATTTTCCATTTTCCTATTGGGTATATAATACATATATCCTCGCAACAACATCATCATCAGATAACAAAATAAATAAAAACCATTCGGCTTGCATTTGAAAGAAAATATGTAGGCTTTTCTTCGTCGAGTATTTTTAGACCTGGAAAATATATAATACTTATGCTAAACTATAAATAGAGTACAAATTTGAACTAAAAACGTTATGGAGTAAATCTATGTATATATTACGGGGGTGAATATGGGTACAATTTTTATTTTTATTTTTTATGCTATCTCATCATCACGTTGTTATACGAGAATATGTAAGTTATATGTTGTGTTCATGTTTTCCCACATTTTTTATATATCGGGTTAAAAATAAAAATAAAAAATTTCCACAATGACGTTCAGTTTTAATCGCGCATCTAATTTAAAATACGCATTGTTGTTTTATTTTTTTACAATATCATTGTACATTATCATAAAGTGATAAATATTTTATAATCCTACCCTGAGATTCGCTGAACATTGATTTTCCGCGCGCTCCGTTTAAAATACTATATACTATGTACTCCATATAATGTATAACTTAAGCGTGGTTACACCCTTCATGTACGCGATTAATAAATTGAAAATTGCATATTGCATGAACTCATCGTTGTATATGTAGAACACACAAAATCCTATTATCACCTCTTACTATCAGGCGCTTTTAAATGCTAAAACCGATAAATTTTCCTCTACATATCCCCATGTGTGAGTGTATATAATATGTCTGGCTAGGTATCTCTTCTCTCACTCTATGTAGATACGTTAGTTTTCCAAAAATGTGCATTATGTAAACTAATATCTTAATTCAACTCGTTCGCGTGGAAAATGTTAAACGGTTCGCCAGGTTTTTTTTTTTTGCCTCACCTGACAATTTTTTTATTTTATTGGTGACTTAAGTTTTTGCGGTTGCGCATATTTACCATTTCGCGTATGCAAAACATATCTCGATGCCATACAGTGTTAGTTTTTTTTTGGTGGTACTACTCGCGTAACAAAATGTTTTTCACTTTTTTTTTTTCATATAGCAATATTTGTCTTCAAAATGCAATTGCATGTAAATTTATATTAACTTGTTGTTGTTGGCGGTTTGTTTTATGATTTTTAACATGTTGCATGTTATGGTAAATTTAATTTATGATTTATGATGGCATTAAAGTGTTTTTATCAGCCAGGGCCATGCATTTTATTTTTGCGGTGAATTATTTGAGATGAGTAGAATGTAAAGTTTAGTAGTTATATTTTATACTGTGGTTGAGTTTTTTTTTTTTTTTTGTTTTAATTTTGATTCGAGATGTCAGTATTCGTTAACATATCAATAGGATGTTTTTACCATCCAACTGACTATTTTTCATAAATTACTCTAAAGCAAATTTCCGTGTACTGATCCATTGGGTGGCGTGTTAGTATTGTTGGCTTTACTAGCTTTGCACATTTCACAATCAACGACGAATTTGTAAAGATCAACGGTCATTCAGCCCAATGTAAGTGTCGCTTTATAACTAAATAAGAAGCGTTTGGGGATGAACGTGCTCTCTTCAACAAAATAGAAATGAGAGGATTTGGAGCATATATCTTCCAGCATAAGGAATTTCAGTCGAAGGGTTAGGAACATGATTAGGAAGAATATGTATCTTACCATTAATGACTTGAAGGTTTGACTTGATTTTTGAAAATAAAATTATACTTAATAATAAGTTAACTATGGTTAAGTTTGTAAGAAATGAAAGTAATAGGACCTTCTTTAACATTGGGAGACTTTTGAAAGAGTACAGCTCCGACGGTAGTTGTGGAAGCATCACACTTAACGAAAAATATCTGAGCTACATAAGAACTACAAAAAACAAACGTTTCAGTGATTTAAAAATGAAGTCGTTTGCGATTTAGACTTTCACGTATATCGATGATATTCTCGTCGCATCACAAAATGAGGAACAACAGAAACGCCATTTGGAACAACTTTTCCAACGACTCGAAGACTTTGATGTCCAAATTAAGAATTCGAAATGCATTTTTGGTTCGAATTCACTCGATTTCCTTAGCCACATAATCACATCTAATGGTATTCTTCCAACTAAAGAGTGAGTTAATGCCATTAAGGAACTCTCATTCCTAACTTCAATCTAGAGAATCCAACAGTTTATCGTTACAATTACTACCATCGGTTTATACCGAAACTGGCCGAAATTCTCGCTCCAAAAATTCACTGTATAATCTTTTAGTTTTTTTTTCGTAATTTTCGCCCATGCATATTTTTACCCAATAAATGTTCCCAACATTTGTTTGCTAAATCAAATTAGCGTGATTATGCGCAAATAGAGCGTATTTCGCTCTAATATGCGAAAATTGATCAAAGCTATTTTTTTCCATTATGGGTATTGATAAGCGCCGTTCCTATTTTGGCTGGTAAATATTTCTGCGTTGCTAACCCCTCTTCAAGTTTCTCCCTGATCAAAAGACTTCTAGTATTTCACATCCGAAGCAAAAATTGTGAGAAACAGTGGCCAAAATTTAAAAAAAATATTTGTACAGTTACAGTTTTTTGCTTGGCTCTCACTAACAGAAGGTGATGTTTTAAGGTGGACGCATGGGTGTTGGCCGATATGGAATTTACTATAGGTCAATGTGATAAACTGGATTATTATTTTTCGGAATAGCTTGGTTCTGATAGTTAATTTGAACTTCATAATTGAAAGAATTTTTAGGTAAATAAAACTGTAGTAATGGAGAAAAAACTCCAGTTAAATTGTTAAAAAAAAATTTCTGGTGATCCTAAGTATTTCGATCCTTCGACAATTATAAGGCAAACATTTTCCTGTTCCACAAATAAAACTCTGACATAATTCGGTTTATTGAGTATATTAAGCCAAGCTAATCAGTTTATTGAGAGGCTTCTGCGTGTTTTATTCTTAAAAAAGATACCGTTGCACAAAGAATGCTTTCTTATCAAAGAAGTAAATATAATTTACAATTTAATTCAATTTAAAAATTCAATCTGTAAAATATTTCTTTATCTTATAGACAAATTAAAATAATTTTTGCCACAAGTGCAATAATGTATTTGTCTGAGCTTTTAAATCGTCCAACCTGACCTTTCTTTCTTCGATGCTCGTGCCAATTTATTTACAAATATATAATATTATCACAACATCATTATGTACTCGTACATTGTACAAATACCACACCATGAGCGGGAAAAATGTTTTACTATCGTCATTCATAAAATTTAAAAATAAAAATACATTCATGGTGACTTCTTCTAATTCTAAGTTTTTAATTAATTCCCATTAAAAATATTATCAATTTTGTGTCTTCTTCTTCATCATTTTGATCTTTTCGTATTTTAATGATAGTTAAGTAGATTAATATGTCTATTTGAAAAAAAAAATAAATAAAAAAAAAATCAGCAATAAAGTAACAAAAAAATAAACAGATTCTGTGTTGGCAACAAAAAAAATATCTAAACCGACAAAATATACGCGAGTACAAGTATTCTCTGATATATGTACAAGTAGAAAATAAGAAAGAAAACTTTTAATTTTTATTACTTTCAAGTTTAAAGTTTTTGTTTTTTCCAAACTATAAAGTGGTGTGTCGAATAGCACTAAAACTTGAATACAAAATGGAAAAATAACTATGGAGACGCCAAATATGAAAAACTTAGTGATAACAAACGCAATATATTGCCGCGCATTATTCTGAACTAAGTCTGGAGAAAAACAACTTTTGTATGTTTATGTATGCATGTATATAAAAGCGCGCGTTTACAAAACATTTTGACATTTTGCATTACTATTTATATAAAGACAACATCGATGTTGTTTATATTAGCAAGATAGTAAATTCTTTTTTTAAATTACACGCTTCTTTATTAACCTTAGACATTGTGATTAATTTGTAATTTAATGTTTCTATATTCTTGTTGTTGCTACTAGTGTAAGCTAAAAATTGCATTCGTGCATGAAATGATGATAATGAGATTATACATTATGTATATACAATTTTTTTTTTTTCATTAATGAATTTGTTTGTTTGTTTTGTTACAAGACTATTGCACAAGAAATAATACGCGCTGACTTATCATATTTTTTATTTTCAATACATATGTACAAACACAACAAAATTCCAGAAAGTACAAGTTGTTAATTTGCTAATTATATATTATATTATTTAATGATAATATATACTGTGTATAATATATTTCGAACCGATTCCAGCATAGTAACTAAGTACATATATACATATCCTGATTTGGACCACTGTTTAAACAATTTTTTTTTATTTCCATCCTTATATACAAAATATAAACTTGCTTCGATTGCAAAAAAAAAATTATTTTTATTTTTCAGTTAACCTTTCATTCTCCGTTTGGTCTCCACATCCCAAAAATAACTCTTCTCACAAAAAAATGTCCAATATGTATATTGGACAAAAAAATTTGTTTTTGTTTTTAAACAAAATTTTCATAATTCGAATGTTTTACATATCCATAAAGGAAAATTTATTTCAATCATCCGCACCAAGAAAGCACCGAATATAACGACATGTTTACACAAAAATGTCCTGAATACTAAAAAAAAAAATTGTGTGTTCAACATTAAACAGAACGAATAAAAACAACAACAACAAACTAAAAATTACAATTTTGCAACATAAATCATTTCAAATTTGAAAAAAGAGAAAAATCTTATTTTAGTTTCAGGCCGCTTATGCGGTTTTCCAAATTCTTTCGCTTCTGCTAGCACAATTTTCTTAAGTTATTGCTGGTCTTTTAATTTTTCTTTTGCTATTCGCGTTCCAGTTTATTAACATTCTGGTTTTATCACTACCTCGCAGTGTATGGCCAATCTTTTGCAATTTTTGTTTCCTAAATTCAGTCTTAATTTCTGACTGCTCCGTTGTTTTATGCAGTTCGCTGTTTCGACAAAGGCACTGTCATAAGTTTCCTTAAGAGTTTTTGTGAGCGGTTGTATTTTGGCGTATTCCTTTTTGACAATCCAAAGAAACTGTAGTGGAAATATAAAAATTCAGTCTTTTGCGAGACATGAGAGAGTCCCCATAGAGGCAAAGTATAAAGCTACTAGAAACTTTAAATAAAAGCTTGGAATGACAAACATTTTAAAAATACTAAAGGTTGTTTTTACTTATTAGCATTTCATAAAAGCACAAATTCAGTTATTTCGGTATCGATCTGTTTTATTTTAGTCGATTTTAAAGATTTTATTTTAGTCGATTTAGCCTAATTTTTTTTTTCATTTTTAATACTCTAAAATGCATCACAACTTTTTTTCTTCCATAGATATGAGAACGATTTAGCAATGAAATCATTCGTTTTTTCAGTTCCTCGCTTAAAATGTTTTGTAAAACTTTATAGTAGGATGTTTTAATGCTTAAAGATACAAGCTTGGAAATGCATGTTTTTGCATTAAAGCTTCGTTTTAATGTGACATTCGTATTTCAATATTCCAAAATACATAAGCTTTTTTCGAGATAAAAGAACATTGTGCTAATAAAAAGCTAAATGTTCCCGAAAATTGATTTTGAACGATACAAACACAACACTTCGGTGATTTTCAAGTAATGATTTAATCCCTAGCTCGTATCTCCACAAAAACAAATTGCTCTTGCTATTTTATACTGTGTAATACACAGTAACTCCTCCATCTCAGCAAGAAATACAAAGGATTATATAATTACCTCTGTGGCCCTTCTAACGAGTATTTCGACCAATCAAGAAGTATACCTGACCTAAATAATTTGTGACTAAAATAATAAGAACATTTGTTTTAAAGTGTTTTCAACAGCTTTTAAGACCATAACTCAAAAAGTCAGACTGGACGCAGTGTTTTCATAATTATTCTAAAAAAAATAAGTTAGACACTTTGCAAGTTATTTTAACCGTTTAAGAAATTAGAAATTTATTAATATTTAACCGATTATAAAAATAAATTAAAAATGCTAATTTTCAATTTTTTCCTAATTTTTTTATTCTGTTATTTCACAAGTTACCATAATTTTTAAAGGCAGTTTTTTGCCTTAAACTTTTATTAAGTCCTGTTAATAAAGTATAAAAGTCCAGTAGTATTTTTATAAGAATATTTAAAAAGAAGATAAATATTTACTAATAAAATGGATTGTTATAGTTTGCAACGATAGTAACCTTGGGCAATAAGGCGTTTAATAAAACCGCAAAAAACGGGTATGTCGTGATGTCACTTTTAATTTCGACGTTTACATTGTCAAACTGTGCAGTCAAAATACATCTAGGCGATATTAATTCAATCTTTGAATTTGTCTGACTTTTTAGACCTAAAAACACGGTAGCTGAACCGGAAAGGAATGTTTTTGTTTCGGCTTCATTATAAATATATTAAAATATATGGGACAATATTTAGAACGTGTTAAATACTGCATAGCTAGTTCTGGTTTCAACCTCTTATATTTAAAAACCAATAAACTAAAGTTAATACTCAAAAAAACATTCATCTTCGAAATATCTCTTTGTCTTTTAGTCTTCTATAGAATGAGCCTAGTAAAATAATGTCTAGTATTTTTGACATTTCAAAAATCATAATACTGGTATTGTGCATATTAACCATAAGAATTAACTAATCATTTAATGATACAAACATCAACTAAGTTTAGTTTCCACCAAAAATTAATTGGCCTTATTAAATATTATTGAACTGTGTACGTTCAAGTAGTACCAGAATTATAATAATATTCATCCCACATCTCACCATACAGTTGCATTCTTATATTTTTAAATGTATAAACGATAAAATAAGTAAAAATAAAAAACAAAGCGAAATTCCTTCACCTAACCGATAACTAACCAAGAAACTATAATAACTATATATATAAAAAGAAAAATACAATGGCAATAAATATTATTTTCAGCTTAACCATTGTGATTTATAGCGAATTGTCAAATGCAATTTGAATAAATTTATAATAGTATCGCGGATGAATTGCAATACTAAAATCTAACCATAAAGCAATAAACATTGTATTCCCATAAAACATCTTATAAAGTTCAAATGACTATCGGGTATACCACCGAACATTTATAAGATTAATGTTTAATTTGATACATTCGATGCTAGCGTTTCGCTTTAACATGATTTGACATTTAAATAATAATCAGACATTTTGACATCTGATAAAACCACTTCATGAAAATTTGCTAGATTCGGTCATTCAAATTCATAGTACTGACTATACACCAAATGTTCTTTGAACAGCATGTGCAATATGAAGGCCACATTATATGCATAAAAATATTATCCCGCCAAATTTTTTTTGCATTTCGAATAAAAAGTACTAACATCAACAAAAACAACCAACAAAACCACATACCATTGCCGTCCGAAGATATTTACTTCGGTTAGTGTATAAATGACTCATTGTGTATAGTATACAATTCAATTTATTTAGTATTTTGTCTTTCTTGTGTCTTGTCTTAAATTTCATTCATAAAAAAAACTTTAAAAAAATATTTTCTTAGAATTCTTTTGCGCTCAAGTTTTTTTTTTTTTTTTTTTTTTTTTTTTTTTTTTTTTTTTTTTTTTTAGCAATTTGTTAATGTATTAAAAATTTCCCACATAAATTCGTTTTCCTTGTACGAGTATACTACATGCACAACACAAAAATAAATAAAAATTTAATTGCAATTCAGGTTTGTAGCAGCAGCAGCAGCGTACACATCATATGTGTATACGACATTGCATATTTTCTACTTTGCGCATCATTTTTTATTACGTACATTTTGGTGGAATGGTTTTTTTGCGATTTTCGTTTTCTTTTTTGCATCATTCGTGTATTCATAAGATTGTTAAAATGAGTTTATAAGATGAAAATTATCAACAACAATGCATTAATAATAAAACAAAACTTCAAAATAAAAAAAAAAAAAAAAAAAAAAATACAAATCGGATTTTATGTGTGTAAGAATGGGAATAAGTTGAAAAACCCCTAATTAATTGTGCTTTTAACCTTTCAATCAAGCTTTTACTTGCTTCTTGTTCTTTTTCCATTACGATATTTAAATGTCAGATTTTTTTTTATGCTTCGCAATCTGCGGAATTACCAACCTAATTATGATGTTATAAAAAATATGATCGTAATTTTTGTATAATCAGATTAAAAAATGTAAAACCATTTGAGTACCTTGGGAATAAATTGGTTTTGATAATTTATATTGGATTATGGTTTGTCATATATGTATTCTGATAGTTAGCACATTTATATTTTCAGCCCGAAACAAAATATCAGTTTCGTTCAGTTATAATCACCGATATAGCATACAGCTCGATAATTTTAGAATTAAAAAATTAATAAATTTAGAAAATGTTTTGACTTGAGACCAATCAACGTTTTTTTTTTTGTTGAAATATTTAGTAGAAAACAAAACTTCTGTAGCGACTTCGCTACACAAACACAAAAAACAATTATTCAGATACTTCGTGCACATTAATATAATTCGCTAACGCTACATGTACACTGTACATAAATATATATAGAGCGTAAAATAGCATTTACACATGGCACTCGGTCGCCATGGCCTGATGAGATGACAATTAATTTTTAACTAAATTCCTCATCAGATCGAAACTAAACTTTGCTTTGTACACCACCTAAAAAATCTGAATAATTTACATAACGACACACAACAGTCCGCCGTCGTTATCCATGGAATTACGTAAAATTTTATAAATTAGCGCATTCGATTTTTTAAGGAAAAATTATTTAATCTTGAGTTTTTTTGATTAAAATATTTACCAACCAAATCGGAGTTCACGCTCATCAGTTTTATCGACTCAGTGGTTATATCAGTAATCTCGACAGGAGGGTTCGCGAAACCGGTATACCGGTATACCGAACCTTTTTGGGTTCAAAAAAGGAACGAAAATGAAACTGAATATGTTTTAAGTTCCGATATTACAGAAGACCCATTATCAATTAAACTGACGCAATAAACGATTCAGATGAATAACTGGATGATAATTTAAATAATGAATCATTTACAGTTAACAACGAGGAGGAGCGTCATATTCAGTTCTAATTCCAGAAATATATATCCTATAATCAATAAAATAAGAAAAGTTGGCAGATTATTTAGAAGATATCCAACTAAAAATGATCAGATATTATAAAAATATGCTAACGAAGAATTCGGCAAAGTGTAAATTTTACAAAATTAGCTGGTCCTCAGTTTTTGTAATTTATCATTGCTCGGTCAATTACAGGTAGCGATAAACAAGAGATTAGAAACGACTAACAATAAAGCTAGAGAGTATAAGCTACAACTTAAAAGAATTCCTATTAAAAATTTATAATTTTTGCCTGAAAATACCGACATACTGGTATTGATTTTCCCCGGTATTTTGCGAATCCTAGTCGACAGAGTTTTTACATTGTCGACAACTGATAAAAAGGTAACAATGTCAGCTATGCTTAAATAAACCAAATATGTCTAATAGTCGTGACCAGTTTTTGGAACTTTTGTTTTGTAATGACGTAGTCTATTCCGAGATCTCAAACGATTTTACCGGCTAGACAAGTATTCATCACCCACTGATTATGATTAATATTTTTCATAAAAATGGTGAGATTATTCATTTTCGAATAATTTTTATTTTAATTCCAGAATAACTGATCCTTAAACGATCTTCTTAAACGCTCCGATTGTTTTCTTTTATCAGAAATTTATCAGAATTACGCTGTTGAGTTTCAATTTTTTATCGTCAGTTTATAAACGAGCCCCTCCATCGAATATCGGACATATAAATTTAGCTACAAATCTACGTATTTTATATCCACTTTGCAAAAACCTTCAACAAAACACCGGACATCCAGAAGGAAGGCCACAAGGCAGCCCTATTGTTCCCCTCTGTTGTTTACTATATTTATAAATGATGGTGGTTGTTTCAAGCTTGATTGATTTTAGATAGAAAAATGTATAATTTCACTTCATAAATTTAAAGTTCTATTTAATTATGTTTACCATTAAACCATTGCCATTTAAAAAAAAAATAATAATTAATTAAAAATAAATAAATCACATATATAGATCTCACAATCTAATCATAACTTCAAGTCTTACATTCTCAACGAATAACATTTTAAAAAAATGGAAGATATCTTGCGATTAAATTCAGTGAAACAATTTCTGTCTTTATTAAGACATTGATGTACCATATATTTCACAGATGAAGTACGAACGCCCCTTACAAATCGCATTTTTGCATCGATTAGCTTCTTTGCTTCGGAGTTTATTTATAAAGCCACGTCTCAAAGTTTCACTTTGCTAGCGGGATTAATTGAATCTAATTAGTTAATCTAACAGATCAACTCCACCTATTCTCGTATTATACGATTTGATAACTCTAGCCGTTTCACATATACGTAAGATTTTGACTGTTTGTCCTATCTTTTGGCTTCATCCTCTGTATTAAAGTTTGAAGCAACATGAATTGGCTTCGTAACGAACCATTTTATAATCGTTATTTTACCATCAGCACACGTTATACTGTCCGAGTATCCTCGTTTTTTTTCTAAATTCGGTATCTGGAATTAAAGATGGCTTGGCAAATCTATAACTACTAACGGTGTCTGCACTGCAGCGTTGATTTCCTTGGTTTTTGAACCTCCAATAATTGGTAAAAGGTGGACAAATTCTCGAAATAAAGGAAGCTTGGTTTCCTGAGAAGATTGTCCAAACCATATTCGCGATAGTGGCTCCGAATCTAAATTTATATAGTTTTGTGGTACGCTTGGCTTCCATGGTACAGGTCTTTGGTACAGGAAAAAATAATAGGGCATCCCTGATTTACCACAAAGCACGTAGAATTTATTTTCTAAATATTATAGGCTTTCCTTTCATGTATTGTTTGTTAGGAAGCATTCCTTTGAAAGGAATGAAGAAATAATTTGTTCATCTACGCATACTGATGGTTCATCTAGTTGCTTATCATGTTTGTGAAAAAAAAACATATCTTCAAAAATTTTGTCTGGCAAAACAAAAATATTTTAATATAGTTTTAACGGATGGAATATCATGTGACTCGACATTATAATATGGAGCAAAAAATTGGCAATAGGGAACTCAAATTGCGGCAAGTCAAATAACTTCCAAAAATCAGTTGAAATAGCATCAAGATGACACAAACAGTCAAATTCATTAAATACCTTAGATGGTAAGGTATGATGATACCTGATACCTTAGATAAGCAAAAATAAATAATAAGTCAAAAATGGCTTAACAATTAACTACAAAGTGCAGATATAATGAGATCAAGTAATTTTGGTATCGATGAGTTTGGTATGGTTCGATAATTCGTAATGTCACAACGTTTTCCAGATTTTTAAATAGGAATGATGATTGATATTTTTCATATGGCATAAGTTTTCAGTATAATTGCACGTATATATTATCAGACCCACAATAAACATCACAATTTCATTTTAGATAGACCAAAACTGACATCATTTTCAAAAATAAATTCTTATCAAGCCATGGAGGACGGTTTTTATGCATTTATGACTTTTTGATACATCAAAAGCATTAAATTAAACAGAATATAATGTATCCACCAAATCATTTATATCATTTATATATGTATTCTGGTCGAAGCTATAATTTTACATGGGTTCATTGTGTTGTCATCATTGTTATCAAAAATACAGTACTGAAGACCCCAGAATGAAACCAGATCTTTCATAAAACAAATATAGGAAAATAAGAAAATCTTATTTTCAACCACTTTTTAACCCTGACGTAGCATAATGATTTCGAATAAAATACTGTCATCGACATCGATTATACATTTAAATTTTTGAAAACGTTGATCTGTGTATTTTATATTTATTACATGTTGCAAAATATTATATGTACTATTTGTCGCCATTAATAATGTGCCCGCCCAACAACAAATACAATTTTACAATAAAATCACCATTAAAATTGATTTATATCAAACCAATTAAATTTTTCCGCCTAACAATAAACGAAAAAAAATGTTCGACCACATGTAGACCACACACATATTTTAACAGGCCCTAAAAATTACATCGCTTTATGAAAATAAACTTTTGAATAACGTTTGCTCTTTTTTTTCTGTGTTACCTTTGATTCTTTTAATTAGTTTTCAAAACAAATAAGAAAAAAAAATGAAAAATGTGTTTAAAACTGAAAACCACCTACGCGCACAATTTTCATTCTCAATTTCTAATTTTTTTTTTTTTATTAGGATTCCAAATTTTCATTAATTTCTTTTTCTATTAATTTTTTGATCCGGCCTAAATAATTAGAATATGTCTGGTAACATTAAAACAAATATTAAAAGTTTTAGAAGAAAATGTTAAAGTAAATTTCCATTTATATGAATTTAAACGAAATGAGTGAGATGTGAGAAAAATTCAAATGAAGATGAAAAAGAAAGTTCATTAACTTTTCCAACCTTGAAAGGTCTAAATATTTTTTTTTACATCGTTTAAGACAAAAAAATTACTTAAAATATTTAAATAAATATTACTAAACCTACTCGCTCGTTTTGGATAATATGTATCATCGCAAAAAAAAAAAACACACACACATACACACAAATAAAATTCTTAATGGAAATTTTAAGTAAAATGTTATTGACTTTTTCGTTCGTTTGTTCGTTCTACTTGCGCGCCTTGCCTGCTTTTGCCCGCCTGCCGTACATATATACTATATACTAAAATACGCTTGTCACCAAATTTATTTTCTATAAATGTACTCGTATGTGTACGATGACATAATGCAAATTATAAACATTTTTTTTTGATGCCACACGAGTAGTGGGGCGAGTAACGAAAGAAATTTTATGTGAGGAAAGAAAATTACTCATTGTTTTTCATGTATAAGGCGCGTTCCATGTTTAATGTTTGCAATTTTCCTCGACAAACTCATTCAAATGTAACAAATTGAGATTTTTTTAAATTGATGATGATGACGTGATGTCATTAATTATTGATGTCTGGATTTTTAGCATTTTATACATGATGATAAGTTGATAGCCCAGTTGGGAATATTATTTATTCACAATATTCAAGGTCACTGTATTGCGTTCTATACTTAAGTTTATAAGTTTAAAAAAAAAACTATTTAAAAAATGGTTTTAAAGTAAATTTAAATTACCAACCCTTTTATACAAGAGCAGTGATTTTATTTTTGTTATTTTAAGTTCAACTACACATGTATATACATAAAATTTATAACGACGTAATGATTAATGTCTTATTGTCACGAAACGAATTAAATTAATCAAATGCGATACCACTTTTCTAATATGTATGTCTTATTAAAGATGAATGTCCTGGCAACAGTTTACAAATAGTTTTTTTTAAAGCAGAATAAAATTTGTTTAAAATTGAGGTGGATACTCAGACAGCTTTTTGCTTATAAATTTGTTAGCCAAAACCATAAGAAATGTTTTAACACGCCATAGGTATTTTGCTATACTGTAAATCTTGCTGCTAGGTTTAATAATACTACCGAAGATTCTGAATTCATTTTAAAACACACCAAAGGTTTTGAATATTTTTGTACTATAAAAAAATTGTTGTCTTATGGGAACCAATTCACTCACAGTTAATTATGCCAAAAGGAAGCTAAAATGAATATTTTAATTTGTTTAGCTCAGAGCTCAAAACGAATCAGCAAGCTTCACAAGTTATACAATTATTTTGCAATCAGGCTTTTTAAATGGTATTAAAATGTATATTTAGATCAGTGGAATCCACAAAGCTGCCAGAACATTAAAGTAAACTAAACTTTTACTTTAAAAACAGGTAATCAAATTAATTTTGAGTTTTAGTTCTAATAAATTATTAAATTTTCGAGACTTCGGATTGTAAATAATTTATATTTCGGACAGTTCTAAAATCAAAAATTGTTAGAAAATGGCAGATAATTGGTTTTAAAAATAAAAGTAAAGGATACTTTGGTGGAGTTCTAAAATCAGCCGCCGACCCATTTGCTCTTTTTTTAATTTGAATATGGTATTACTATTTTTGTGCATATTTATGTTTATTGCTTATGTTTTGTAATTTACTTTTAATGTTTTCATATTTTCTACTTATGTTAACATATTTAATTTTTTTAAGTATTATATTCGTGTAAAACAGTTTAATGTATAAAAACATATTTTTACTTAAATCTCAAATGACCGTAAGCCATAAAAATCAAATAAAAATAATTTGTAAAATACATTTTTCAACATTAATCTACTATTCGGCTCATGTGGTCAGGGGCACTCACATTTCCCTTGAGGTACTTATAAACGGGCATAGTATCCTGAACATGTTTAACAGTTAACAATATTAGCAAAAGAAAAATATATGGGATCCGCAAAATTGTAGCGTTTGAAATCGTTGCTGGCCAAAATATGGATAGCACGTTCGTAAGAAGTGATCATCAATTCGTCACTGGAGGAAAGATGGAAATTACTATAGCAGTTTTCGTAAAGCACTTTTCGTTTAAAGGAGTGACGGAACTTGGATCTCTTGTTTTGCCGTATCAACCTTGTTTTATACATCTCACAACTTAAGTTAAAATATCGTGCAAATGCCGACAATTTCTTGATCAGACCCTTTGTCATGTATGAATGTAAATGTTCTCCTCGATATCCCATTTTTTCACCAGAAAAAACTTATCGTAGTAATTTCAATTAAAAATGTTAATATAGATAATTTATGGCTTCTTATACTTCCTATTGGACGCTAATAAAAAGTTTAAACCCGTCTAACCTATTAAATGAAAAAGTACATCCCACCAAACAAATCCATTTTCCGATGACATAACTAAATTTCATATTTTAATATACAAGTCACGACTCATTGCACATTTTAATAAAATTCCCGTCGCACACCCTTTAAATTATAATACATAATCTAAAATTTTACCCTCCACTCCAAAGCAAAAATATTCACGTTTTGAAAATTAGAATCCCTTACTTGCTCCATCTTATTCGATAGATCATCATAAATCGCCCATTCCAAAGTAAAAATCTATTACAAACATTACAAAAAAAAAAAAAAAAAAAATTATTAATTCATTTGGAAGCATAAATTCCCGAGTTAAAAAAAACATCTTGCACATCATCATTTTCTTATTTATTCATATTTGTTTTTATTACATATTTACATTTAAATAATAAAAGTTATTTACTTTAAATTAAATTTTATAAATTTAATTTAAATTTTCGGTGTGTGCGCGACTGTGGGTTGTTGCAATAAACAAACAAAAATAAATAAAAAATGAGGAAATGTGTATCGGAAAAGTGCAATAAATTTACGAGGAACTAAATAATGTTGTGTACTGCTTGCATTTCTCAAGATTCCGCGATAACACGATAGCTATTTATATAGTTATACTCCTTATCAATTAAATAGTTTTATAGATAAAAATTTCCAAGAAATTAATAATAAATGAAAAATTTCAAGAAGCGGAGAAATTTTATCTTATATATTTAGAAAATTTGATTTGTTATCGATGATGATTCAACATCTCTATTTAAACATTGCAATATGAAAATTATAGTTTATGTAAGTCATTTTTCGTTATGACATAATCATCGACCGACCGCACAAACAATACTCGGATACAATATTTTTGTAAAGAAAAATTATCGAATCAGTTGAAATCAAATTCAGCGAGACTAGACTGAAGAATGTTTAGTTTTAGTTTTTTTCTCGATAAATTTGCAATTCAATAGTTATATGGTTTAAATTTAGTTTCCGGGCAAAATTAATTTTATTTTATAATAAAATTTATTAGTTAAGTTAGATTTTTATTTGTTTACAATAGTTGATATCCTTCAAATATATAGTAAAATACAAAAAAAAAATAAAAATAAAAGTTTTATGTTGCCTTCTTTAAAATGTCATTTACTTGTGGATTATGATTTTTGTGGGTGATAAAATTTTAGAATATTTGAAAAAAACCATGGGAGGTATGGTACATAGTAGATTAGTGTGTATCAAAATTTATTATCACCACATTAAATTGTTTTGGGGATTAATAAATTTGGGTTGCAGACTGGTCGTATTAGTTTACCGCATTTATATTCGGTTTGGTTACAGACCTAAGACAACAAGTATTTTATCTTAGTTAATAATAGTGGACTTGTGGTTTATTGGATTAATTTGATTTATTTAAAATATTTACAATACAAATGGAATATTTAGTACACTGAGAAATGTAGCAGTGATATTTAACGAAATGTACTTACAAATTTACTATCATTAAACAATGCGCGTGTGACATTTTTAAAACATGAATGGATTATTCGTAAGGCAATTTTTTTTATATACGTATAGAAAACGAGCATTTGGAGATGTTTAGTTAGTAGATAATAAATATCAATGGCAACGGACAAGAATAACTAAAACTTGAAACGGATCATGAGAGATAAACTTGAAAAAATTGAGCTAAATTTTCATCATTACCGAAACTGCAGAACTTCAAACTATTAAGATGGATTAAGTATATCCTCCGATGATTTAGAACCGATTCTCTCTGAATTTTCAATAAAATATAATGATATAATCTTGAATGGAATTTTTAATTGTGACTATAGACCGGCGTCAACTAAATTTAAACGAGTATTGGAAAGATATGGGTGTGATTGTAAAAATACTGAACCATCACATTTTACCAAAACGTCGTCATCTTATTAGGCTTGGTTATTACCAATACGAAAAAAAAACATTTCTCAACCAAATCTCAGTTGGACTTTCTGACCATGATTTTATATATTTTTTGTATGATGTTACCAGTTTTTACCCAGCGCTGAGTATGTAGAACTTTCAGACTCAATTGATAGTAGTTTAAGCTTTAGAAGCATTGATATTATTGATCTAACTAAGGCTGTAAATTAAATCAAATCAAATTCCACGCAGGAGTTGCTATAATCCATGTTTTTAATAGTATTATAACTACTTCCACTTTTCCTCTGAATTGGAAACGTTCGAAAGTTGTCCCTATTTCCGAAAAGCTACATCCAATCAGTTTACTTCGAACACTTTTAAAAGTTTTAGAGAAATTTCTTCAAGCCCAAATTCTAATATAATTAGAATCAAATAATTTGTTTTCCAACTATCAATCGGCTTACAGATCTCATCACAGTACTACAACTGCTTTGCTAAATCCATTTTAACTCATTTCTTGCATCGAGACATTGTTATGTTTGACATTCAAGTTCAATATTTTCATTCTACTAAAAAGCGTTTTAAATCATGCTTAATATATGTAATGAGTTTAAGAAAACTTGATCATATTTCTCAATTTGATACGATATTTGGTTGTACTTTGCAAGATTTTTATAAATTTCAGGTATGCTTACCAATTTTTAAAATTATAAGGAACAGAAAACAATCTTATATTTTTAATAAAACGGAAATATTACAATCAAATCGATTACAGATGATAAGGATCGTAAATAACATCGCAAGTAAACAAAATTATGAATCCGTCATTGTTTATAAGAGGAATTAGATTGTAGAATTCGTTATCAGTCGATTTATGAAATTCCACCGCAGCATCATCATTTGAAACAAAATACTTCGATATATTTCACCTGCACTGAACAACTATAAGGGTTATAAGATATTAATTACTGGACTTTGGAATCTGCCAAAGTCAAATAATTCAGAAATCAAATAATATGATACCCGTGATATTCTTGATATCTCCTCATAAAATTTTTTGGAACTTAATTTTTGCAATCAATTTAAGCCATTGTTATCGAGGCCAGTCAAAGTAGAACATTTAAAAAATTTAATTAATATCATGAATATAATAATATTTTTGATATTTTCGGTTGCAATTTCAAACTAAATTTTTCGAATTTCTCGGAGCTTAAATTAGTTTATATTCAATAATAAGCCACAATTAATGGATCAATGCCCATTATTACATAATTTACAGACTTTAAAACCTTTCAAAGCCAAATATCTGAAGAATCGAATTATTACAATCGATATGGCACATGATATTTTTGATATTGTCGGGTTTGCTTTTTAAATTAAATTTTCATTGAGTTCAAAAAGCTCAATTTACGGTTAGCACTAGAAATAAAAATGATCATCTTTAACAGGTGCACAACAATTTGATTTCCAGAAATCTTAACTTCAGCCAAAAGAAGCCGCACTGAAGAAGTATGGCTTTCATTAGTCATGTACTTCAAAATTCCAAATGTTGTAATATTAACTACCTTGGAAGTTTAGAATAATTAACAGATGGCGATCTGGTGTCATTACATAAAACCAACTTATATTGGCTTTCTTGTTTTGGAGTACCATAAAATATTAGAAGTTGAGATGCTGATGTTATTTTATGGCTTATGACTTTATAGTTCAAAAGACTTAGATTAAGAAAGACTTAGATTAAGAAACAATCAATATGACGAATATGTCGAAATATGACGAATATGTCGAAACTATCGAAATTTACGAAAAATTTTAAGTGGACATTTATGTTGGAAAGAGTTATTTTCTGGTTCGAATACTATTCTGCGATTTTCTTAACGCATGTCTCTGATTTTAAATTCAAGCTGCTTGTTCAAAATGCTCTTCCATTGCCACTATGCAATCTGTCATCGTTGGAATTTAAAACCAGTAGTTACTGTCGTCTAAAAAGGCGAGAAAACGAAATATAATGAAATAGGACTTATTTTTTGTTTAAAAATTCGACTATTATAAAATACATGTCGTGCATAAACGTGCGAAGGTATCGTGCAAATAATCCAACAAAAATACCATAAAATCAAAAATTTGCATAACACATTAATTGGGATTGCGTTCTATTTCAATATGCGAGCCATCAGGCAACACAGATATTTAAAATTTAGATATGTCTTTCATATTTCAGTTTGGTAATCTTGGATAGAGGCGATAACCGAATTACACCTAACTCTATTCGTTCAAATTAAAAGACTATATGTTGCAACATTTTATGGACTATGCTATAGATATCGTAGATCGGACTTTACCTATAACAGCACCAATTATTCTGATAAAAAACAAAAAAACTCTGTTCTGGAGATTATTCCTAGCATTTTCAATCGAAAAATATGCCAATTGAGTTGATTAAAAAAAAAATGAAACTAATGAGCAAATCCTCATGGAGGATTTGCTCATTAGTTTCACTTTTCACTTCAGATTTAAAAATAGGTATGTAAAATAGGGGAAATTGGGTTGAAAATATTTAAGAGGTTTTATGCTTTTCCTCTAACACCAAATTACATAATACATATTAATAAATAAAAAAATATATCGCATACTGCAATTTCATATTCAAGTTGTAAACTGATTAAATCTGAGTCGGATCGCGTTTACGTTAGCGGAAAAATTTAAACTCAAAAAAGTTACATAATAAAGGGGCCTGTAAGCATTTTTTTGGTGAAAATTATATTTTTAAAATGACAGTCGAGGAAATTGTTCAAACATATCAAAAGCTTTTCACATCACCTTAGATAGTACTGTAAAATAATTATACATTTTCATAAATCATTTTTTTTTTCTGTGCAATTATGCATAAATATTGCAATTATGCATAAATATTGCAATATTGCGATTTATTATTGCAATAATCCGACGTTACAATTCAAAATATTGAATACATGAAATACTTTATTAAAATATATGTCAAAAGTTAGTAAAAAATAATATTTATTATGGGTCTCGGACACAGTCTTACAATGTAGCGTAGTTCCAAAAATCATTCAACAAACGCATAACGCTACCTAAATATTTCCATAATAATTATTATTATTCAACAACTTACAAACGGTAACATTTGCAGAATTATTTACGCAAGACTTAAGAAAAAATAATTAAAAATATTATGAAAACTATTTTAACCCACTACCTTTCCCAATATAGAATTATTGTCTATATTATTATTACAATAATACAATTTATGTAAACAATAAAAAATAAAAATTCTTTTTCTATAACACTGTAGTGTATAGTTATCAATAAGCAAATGTAAATAAACAAAATATTGTAACAACAGCAATAACAAAATGATGCATGTAAATGAGAACATTCTGTGCCATATTTTGCTAATTTAGTGCATGCTCGTATAAAGAAACAAAATCAATAATAATAACAATAAAATTTACTACAATGTTGCACAAATCATGTGCAAAGTTTATTATTATTGTGTATTATGTAGTTATTATAAATAGGAATGTTATAGTTCAACTCAGTGGCTAAATATTTTGTAAACTTTCTTGCTAATCTAAAATCGAATAAAGCAAAAACAATCATTGCAGGCGCATGGTGGGTGTTTTTTTTTTTAAATCGTCTCGTGTATACATTTTATATTTTGTTAAGATTTACATTTTTTATTTTCTTCAGGAATATTATGTTTAAAATTAAAACGTTTCCGGACACGTGTATGCCATTCAGCATTAAAATGTATTTTTCGTTGTGTGTGCGTCTTAAATGACACAATTTAAACGTTATTATTTTTTTGTACCAAGGAAATGGCACAAAATATAGGTTAAACATTTTAAGCGACGATTAGAGTTGAATTTTAGACTTAAAAAAACTATAACTAATTAAACTGGAGCAGAGGGCCTCCGAACGATTAACAATCATTATCTTTTATAATTTTACAAAATATATTGAATATATATATATATATATATATATATATATATATATATATATATATATATATATATATATATATATATATATATATATATATATATATATATATATATACATATAGGCACAGATCAACGTCGCAATATTCGCAATATTAATAATGATAATCGGTTCCAATTAGGCGCATTAAAAAAAATGTATAGCACCTGTTTCCGACTTAAATTTATTTCTTTTGAAAGAACCATGTCGCATATTTGTACATATATAAATTTATATGTATATATATATACACGATTATGATCAAATCGCGTTTAAATGACTTCAATTTAATTATGTTATGATAATAATTTTAATAAGTTTTGCGTTGTCTCTATATATAGTATAGTAAAGTATAATAATATTGTGAAATAGTGAAAGAGGAAGAAAAATTGAAAGAAATAACACCTTGAAGATTCTTATCTTTCAAGGTGGATTTTAAATTGTAAGCGTTCATTCCTTCGTTTTCTCTCTCTTGGTTTACAATTTGAACTGAAATTACTAGTAATTGTCTCGCCATTACAGCCAATGGGATACTAATTTTAAAGATTGTTGAATGTGCAGATACGTAGTTGTTGCATTATATGAAGATGTTTTAAGGTTTACATAAATTTAAGTTAAAACTACTTAACTATAATCACTTGCCATAATTTGTTTTATTTTTAATAAAAAATTGTAAAATCCAAAATTTAGAAAATTTTGAAATATTTAAGTAAATAGTTCAGATTTCTCAACTTTAACTTCCAATTTTACGAATTTAATTTAATTTTAAAACTTTAAATTAAATCACTTAGATTTATAGCTTAATTCGAATAGACTAAAGGTGGGTTAAATTTTAAGACAGTATTAATTTTAAAAAAAATGCTAAAAATGCAGTTAGCACATTAATTGGTCACAGCATGGAGAACTAATTTGCAACAACATTTTAAAATACTTTTGGATGGAAAAATCTAACGCTTTGGAAGTTGCTTCAGCCGATAAAATAATAAGGATTTAAGATAAAATTTTAAAAAAAATTGTCGGTTATATTTAACATAACATTGCCGATTTATTGCTGATGGGTGCAAATTGCAGTCATATAATATGATTCAGATGCAAACTGTCCACCAGCACATCACCTTAATTTCTTTTCACTAAATTTTGTGAACCTCTGTTTCTTGTTGGAACATAAAATTACAGTCCATTATCCTTTTTCAATGTTAAACTAAACTTAATAATATCATTTCTGTGTAATCTGTCAATTTTTGTAAGAAGTGTAGAAAATTTCATCCAAACCATTAGTCATTCCTCACTTAAATTTCTGCTTGAGAATGACACACAGTAATGCCGGTTATGATACTTTTTTCCATCAATCCGATTAATTTAGCTATATTTGGGCGGTGTGCTATAGTCCACAGTCATATATATATAGCAATTATGTTTAGTTTTACTATCTTTTTCCAATTGTGTGGCTTTTTTTATCAAACTTATGGAAAATATAAGGCTTTTTTAATTTTGGTTTGTATAGGGTTGACAACTAAAAAATTGACACTGAAACCGCCATTTGTATTTATGTTTTCATTAGCATTTTTTTATGAATTTTATTTAAAATTACAACTTTTTGTAGTTTCATTGATAAATAAATATAAATAAATCAAGTTTTGCTTTTACTCCTAAATATTTTAAATTAACTAAATTATCCAAATTATTTTTTACCAAAACAAGACTCCTATATACTGTATATATAAATCTTACTTCACTTACAGTTTATCTTAATTCGAATCGGAGTGGCTGCGCATCTGGAAAATATTATAACTGTGTTGATTGATTGATTAAAAATTAAAGTGTACGGCCAAGGACTAACTCCCGGAATGCCAGGCACCACCGTACACCCGTGTTACATATAACAAAACCGAAGGAGAGGATTGCTTATCGTGCGTTTCGTGATTTTTTCGGTCAATTTAATCGTCCAAATGTGCGTACAATCGGAAAAATCGTGCAAAAATTTGAGACAAATTCAATGGTCGTGTTATCTCACGTGGTTGCTATGTCAATTGGCCGCCAAGATCATGTGATTTGACACCATTGGACTTCTTTCTTTGGGGTTATTTCAAAGAAAAGGTGTACGTCGATAAGCCAGCAACAATTCAAGAGCTAAAGGATGAGATAATTCGGCACATTAACGGCACAGAACCTCAATTATGCCTAAGCGTCATCGAAATTTGGACCATCGGATGGAGGTGTGCCGCCGAGGTCGTGGCGGCCATTTCGCCGATATTTTGTTCCATACATAATTGAACCATACCATATTATTATAATAAAAAGAATTGACAATAATTTCCTAAATAATTTGTGTTTTATTCAAAATCAACATCGGCCCTTAAAATTTAACCACCCTTTACTACTACCACAGATTTTGGGTGGAATCGAAACGCAATATACATATATCAAAAATGGATTTGTGTCTTTTGGACCTGTATGTGAGTAAGTAAAAACAAAAATAATTTTAGATGAACGTAAAAATTACAATTACATTTAAATTTGGCTTTAGTATTATATCAGAGCAGATATAATACACCTATCACTCGCTTACCGAAAACTCTAATTAATTTGAACGAAATTACGCTAATTAATTTCAAAATTAAACCAAAATTTTGGTTTACGTAATAAAAGTTCAATTTATGAAATTATTTTACATACATATTTACCTTTTTCAATTTAATTTTACGAAGTTTTAATTTACAAACTTTTTGTGAATGAATTAATTTCGTTAAGCGAGGGATAGGTGTAAAAACTTATTATCCTAACCAATATACAGGTTATTATGAAAAATAAAAAAATCAACAATTGTATATTGCGTATAGTGTTGGTTTAGAAAATATAATAATAAAATTTCCAACCATACCATCCTAAAAGCTGAGTGTATTAAAAGTCTATACACTTGTACACGATATAAGAGTGATTACAAATGAATGAAAACTTGTATCGGTTATTGTAGGTGTATGTTGTTGTAAATCTAATATGTACTATTTAATATTTTTGTAATCTGATATATCAAAATTCGAATACCATACAATGAAGTAAACATCATCGAAATTAAACCCGAAATAACACTATAGACATACACTTATATTCTATAACACTATAGCAACTCCAATGTGCCACCATTAAAGTTCAATCCGCAAAGATTCCCTGGAAACAAAATTTCTAATTTGAAGATAAAACTTGTTGCGGTTATTGAATCACTTACACCACCTGCTGCTGCGCGAGTAAAATTTATATACTTATCCCAAAACAAAAACTCTTCAAGATCTTGAATACATTTGCTTTAAATTGGGTATAAATGAACAACTTCGTGTAAAGGCTCTAAATGTTGGCTGATCTAAACATGGCTGATTGGTGATAGTATTAAACCATTTCTTAACCGACATTTTCATCCGGTGGCCTCATTTATAGGGTTCTTACAAAGCTGGGGAAGTCCTGCCTAAAAGTTCCGTATCAAAAGCAATCACTTCCATTTACTACCATAATGCCTCCAGTATTCGTAGTAAAGTTAAATTATTTTTGCTTGATGTTCTGAACAATGATTATGATGTGAGGCACTTACCAAAAATTTCAGAATTTTTCCGTTCGACTATATGGTCCATAGTAAAGATTGACATGATTTTAATACTAGCGTTATTACTCAAACCTTAGACTACATTGCTAGTATCGCTACTTCGCAAATAAATCGGGTTTGCAATATTCAAGGGAAATTTCTGGATTTAGTTTTTTCAACCGATGTATTGTACTCCGAGGTTTCATCGTGCGATGTCCTAACCGAATGAGCATTTATAATACTCCAACTACGAGAACTATTTGTCATGAAAAATGCTTTGCCCAATTTTTAGCTAATAATTCTTTTCATTTTTATTTTAAGCATGGATAGTCACCATTTTTAAATGAAATTCTTGTTAATTCTGACGTAGTTTTCTCGGAATAAGAAGTATAATAATTTAAACGAAACTATTTCAATTTTCAATGAACTCAAGACTCGTGTTGAAAAGTATGTTCCATCAATTAAAAAAAAAAACAAACCGCGATTCACCGTGTGGATTTTTATTTTAGTGTTGTTGAAGGGATTTTAAATTTTTAAATAGGTTTCTATATAATAATTATATTTTGCAGATAGAAGATGAATTAACTTCAAACCCAAAAATGTTTTGGAATTACATAAGCCGTAAAAAGAAAGTAACTGGGGTTTCCACACCTATGACATTTCTTCTGCAAGTCAGTTTTCTGATATCTGAAATCTTTTTCCGATTATTTTCTTTCTTTTTATGAACCTTCTTCGCCATATGCTATACATCAAATATCTTAACTCTATAGTTTCTCATTTTAAAAATGATTTTAGTTTTTTTAATTTTATTTTTATTTAACCAAATTGTCAGTTTATCTCTATTAGGTGGTTGATTTCTTACCTTTCCGATCGTTACCAATTTGTTAAGATTAATGATTTTTTTCTCGTTTATTTCGTGTAACCTCTGGTATTCTCCAAGGTAGCCACATTAGTACACTATTATTTGCATTATTTGTTAATGACCTCATTGAGGAGTTTATATTTCCTCAGTATCTCTTTTACGATGATGATTTGAAAATTGTAACCCCATTGCTAATGTATCAGATTGGTTGAAATTTTAAAGTGATTTGAATAAATTCTGGGATTGCTTTTCAGGTTGGTTCCGATAGATTCGGTTACTACACACATCGGTCTTTTTGATCCAGTCTTGAAAATGTCTGGACTTTATGATTCTGTTTATAATATTTTAAGTCAAGAAATTCGTTTAAAATTGAGTTTTTTAAATTCCTTTCTATATTAATATTAAAAATTAATTTTTTTATTAGGCTATATATTAATTTTTAATTTTGTTCAATTAATTTTTTGTAATATTTTGTAAAACATCAATAAATTTTTTAAGAGAATTATTGAAAATGTAAATTTATTTGCATAGAAAACAACTAACTGGTTTGGAAGCAGTTTCCTATAAAAAGTCTATATATTTGCCATAACCTATGTTTGAAAATCGGTAATTTCAATTTTTTTAAATAAATTTTAAGATTTATCTTCCCACTATACAAAACAATTAACACGAATTCAATCAACTTCACGATTTGCATTTAAAATATAAAAAAAACTTCTCAAACCAACTTTGCCAAAATAATTATTTTATAATCATGTTTATGTGAAATTTTGCACCACAATCTAACGTCATTCGTAAATTCCTGAATTAACTAAATTTCTTGTTATTAATTAACATATACCAACGTTGCACAAAATTCTGCAAATTTCCCATTTACTTCATATCACACCCTCGTGTAAATTCAATTTCATTTATAAAAAAAAAAACAAAAAAAAAATTGAAGTGTTTTCTAATTTTCCATTGCATTATTTGCAACTGCATGTTGATGACATAATATATTGTTGAATTTTATTTATACGATTTGAAATTGGAGGACGACATAGATATGATATCTGTTCCACATCAAATCACGTGGAAAATGCAAAATAATTATTTTATTTATGCTTCCACATATCATATTACATTTTATACATGAATAAATGCATTTTGTTGCTGTCGTCGTCTATATTGATGCATTATCAGAGAGTCATAAACGTTTATAGCGCCATTGGGCCGATATGTAAATACATATTTGTAATATGTTATATATACACGTTACATTATTTTTTTTCTATGCTAAAATGTTTTAACAATTGTGCTAATTATGGCTGGTAATGGCTAGTTAGATATACATTTAAATATGTTTGTTGTCCGCGCGCATAATCTAAACAAATATAATTTTGTATTCGCGATGTGTGAATTTATTGTTTGTCTTGTCTTTTGTTGAATAATATAAAACGGCTTATGTAATTTCTACTTCTAAGAATTTCCGTAGAGGTATTTTTATTCATTCTCATATTCTCATATTACCATCACAAGAAATAGTTTTACAATTAGTCTGTTTATTTATAATTTTATTACTGTTTGCGTATTCAAATTTTAAAAAAAAAAAACAGCAACAGCAACAAGTCGTATAAATCCGAACAAAAAATTATTATTATTTTTTAATATATTCACGTGAATTTGACATTAATCATGTGAGATAAATAAGAAAACTTAAATAAAAAATTTATAATTCATTGAATGTTGTTATGGATAGTGTTTTTGTTGTTTGTTATATTGCTTATGTTTTTTGTTGTTGTTGGATTTTTTGCGTTAGCTTGTTAGTGTTTGGTGTGGCGCACAGTCAAAAAGTACCGAAAATATATTATACGTGTATACATACATAGTTTGAGATGAATAAATTCCTTCTTAATTAATTCTTTGTAAAATTGTATGCATAATACCTCCAGCTAAGAATTGGATCATATAATAGAATATTTACGTCTGATAGAAAAAAAAATCTTAATCATCACAGTGTGATGTGGTTTATAATTGAAATATTTGCGTGATTTGCAAAACTATTTAAAATCTACGTGGGCTAATATAAAGGAATTTAGTACGACTGCATACGGACTTTCAATACTTTTTGGTAATAGAGATGTTTGTAAAGTATTATCGTGATTTGGATATTAGTTTTTTTTTATTTTATTTAATTTTAAACTGTAAGTGACCGTTTCTATTTTTAACTAAGCAATTTACAAAACTATTTTGTAATCCCAAACTAATATGTCCAAATTCAGTTGGCCGATTTAATTCCTTTTAATTTAGTTATCAGCTGCGTTTAATGCTAGTAACTAAATAAGAAGGAATTAAATCGGCCAACTGAATTTGGACATATTATTTTGAGATTGCAAAATAGTTAGTATTATAATATTAACGTTTCATCACAATTATAATTGTTACTCCTTATGGAGTAACCTTAGTACTCCTTACTCCTTAAAGTTTGAATTATGCGTGACCATATATGTAAGCTTTTTGACAATGTTCGAACTCTAGAAACTGTATTGCCTCTATGTTGGAATGCATTTGTATTTTTTTATGACTCGTTGATCAGTTTTACATTTCTCCTGCAATTAACTCGGCCTTCAAATCTTTATGGAGATCGGTGTGTTTAACCATTGGGCGTTTACAATAGTTCGGCAAACTAATTCGTTGGTATGTACTTATAGTTTTAAGTAATATTTCGTATTAAACTCTGTGATAGTTTGTTTAATGATTTTAGCAAGGTCATCATGTATGTTGCTGTTTCAAAAAGACCATCGGATGTTTGTAATACTTCGAAGTTTTTTTGCTTGTTCATTGCATGCGTTTTCTATTTGATGCACTGGTAGATCCCCACAACTGAATTTTATATGTTCATATGGGCATAAATATCGTTTTATATACAAATTTTTATTGCGTAAAGGTAATTATATTTTCTACCGACCAGCAGAAAAAGTTATTTTCATCTGGTTGCACTTCGCATCGTTATGAATTTTCTTCCAGGATAGCCTTCGGTCAAAGTGTAAAACTTAGTATTTAACCATTGTTTGTCGAGGGATATTTAAACCGTTTAGTTTTACTAGTGGGCAAGTGCATTTGTTCAGATCTTGATATTAATACTTTTTTAGTAGATCGGTTGTGTATAATAAGTACAACAAAAACGCTGACTTGTGCACTTCTAATATTAGAAGTTCTAATATTATTTAGGCCAGTGATTGATTCATTTTGTTTTCCGTTATATTATATTTCAAGAAGATAGTTTTCAGAACTAAGTGAAAATTGTTTAGCGATAGCGTTTTAATTTTATGAATTAATCCCTCCGGCCACACTTTGTCAAGTGCTTGTGCAACATCCAGGAACACAGCAGAACAGTATTTCTTTTTGCTCTATGGTTCTATATTGACTTCGGAATCCAAATTGATGGTCTGGTATAACCTGACACTTTTCCAATACTGGTTTAAGTTTACTTAGTATCATTTTTTCGAAAACCTTCGATATTTGGAAGCATGCTTATTGGTCGATATGATGATATTTATGTTTCATTTTCCTCGGGCTTTTGTATCATTGTGATAATTTTTCATTGCGTTCCACAAAAATTAATTTGTTCTTTCAGTTGCTGAGAGTTCACTTAAATAATTCTGTAAACTATGGTTTTGTTCTTCCTGCTATGCAATGTTTAGAGTTTTAGTAGCGTGTTTAAGTTTCCACTTAAATAAATTTTTCCATCATTCCCATGAAACTTTGTATCGTATCAGTGAACTTGTTTAACGCTAAAGAGATATTTCTTTTTTATTATTTTCACTTTTGGAGCAGTTCCTTTAGAGATACTAGCATATGAGACTCCATTATTAAATTACTATTTACAGTTGCGCTCTGATTTCCACGTTGAATGTTGTTGGGCGAAAGTTCTGAATACCTTTCTATTTTCCCGGATAAGTACGAAATTCTCAATGCCTTTTTTGAATTTTGTCGAAATAAAATTGGAACAATTTACGACAATAGCCTGTTTAACCATGACCTACCTTTATATAGTAATGTTATAAATTAATTCGCTGAATTTGATGAAAACATAAACGCTGTAAATAAATTAAATATTTGCATATATAGAAAATCATTAAATACTTTTGTAGCTATAATATCTGAAATTTGGCTAGAAGATGATTTGTCCCTTTTCGATACTGAATATAAATTGTATAATTTGTATAGAAAATCTAAAAAAATAGTAGCGTTGCCATTTTAATTAAACGCACCGGTTGGTACCCACTTTTATCTTGTAAATAATAGAATCGAAAGGTATAAAAATAAATGCGAACCGTGGTAAAATAAAACTATTAGTCATTTATTTTAAGGGAGGGACTTCTAATATAATCCTTAACAGGTTTAAATCAGACCTACAAAACCTTACATCATTTCGCTCAAATTGCATTATAGGGTGCGACTTTAACGCAAAATATCCACGTTGGATCTGTTACAAAAATATCAGAGCGGGGACTATCTTATTCAATTCCTAAACTCTCCAATTCATTTTAATTATAACTGAATATATGGGTCTACTCTCACAAACTGCCGACAATTTATTCAGAACATGAAACCGAGAAATGATTTAAAGTTCCAACCATCTTCCAGTTGAACTCGCAATATTATAAAGACCTACATAGACCAAACTATTATAAGACAAATTGGAAAGTTTATAAATCATACATTAATAATAAATTGACACTTACAAATGAATCACCAAAACGAAATCTTAACTCAAGCAGCGATATTGATGTCTAATTAGCCATTTAAACTGATTAGCTGAATACAATGATTAGCACAATTTAAGATGATCGGAATATAAATAAAATGTGGGTAATAAGTAAGAACTTGCGACAACGTAGTAGGCAAATACCTCCCTTGACTAACTGTGATAAACAAATGTTGATTACAAATAATAATTACCACAACAAAACATCATTTTTTCAATATATATTTTCCGAAATCAATAACTTTTTATAAATATACCTCACACTGCTATCATATCATGAATATAATAGAACAAAACTAAAATAGATAAAACAAATCATACAAACTATCAAACCATCTAAATCATCCGGCTATGGTGCAATCAATGGAATACTATAATTAAAATCCTCCCTAGAAAAGCGCATATATACATTTCTCTTCGATTTAATGCCTGTATGGAAACTTTTATTTTTCCAAACATTGGAAAACCGCTAAAGTTATACCAATATTAAAGCCTGGGAAAGATAAATCAGAACTATCAGCTAGCTATCGACCCACAAGTCTACTAAATTTACTCATTGAAAAAATATTTAAAATTGTTCTTTAAAAAAAACGCTGTAATGAACATATTCTGCCTGGTAAACAGTTTGGATTTCAGGAAGATTATCCTGAAATATTTCAAAGAAAGGTACCTTTATGTTTACATATCTAACGACTGATCAAAAATACTTTAAACCGAGGCTGGCCTTCCCCAATGTGATGCACTTTCACCAACTATTTATAATTTATATCAGATATAGCAATATTTTTTCCATATTCATTTTGCGCACTACGCCGATTATACAACAACCGCAGCTGTTATGCGCAAGAAATATCAAATTAAATTCATCTAGATATTGGCAAAGAGACCTTAGATTAACTATAGTATTATATACCCACTGTTATGTCGTAATTTACAACTATCTGAGGATAATAAACTATTGATATACAAAATGATAATAAGAGCAATCAAATATGGAAACTTGATGCAATACTCACGAAAAACGACTTTAGATCATTCAGAACCGATGTTTAGAAATTATAAGAAATCTATCTCGTAGATCCCGACAAATGTTTTACATGCTGAGAGTATAATATTAAGACTATTGGTGCTTTCAATTCAGTCAACATGATGCCTTCATTTTTTATTATACTTAGTTTTCTTTATAACATTTTCTAATAATTATTATAACATCTAGAATCACTTTAATAGTAACAAACAAGCAAGAATTATATAATGAATTATTTAACTAAGATGTAAGATGTAATAAAATTACAGAGCTCTAAAATATTAATAAAAAATAAATAAAAAACAAATAAAAATTGTTTCCAAGTTATAGTGCATAATAAATAAAAATTTATAGATTTAGACATACGAGGAAATTTCAAAACTAAACTAAAAAGCTCCTTCATAAATCACCGTTTCAATTGCTAAATTGGAACACCTATTAACTCGTATTAAAGAAAATCACAAAGTTAACAATTTTAGTATTTCCGGAATCAAAATTTAATTAATTTGACTCAACTAAAACTGTTAGGAACTAAAACTATTAAAATTATTGATCCAAATACAAAGTTGAGCTTTTAATCATATCATTGAAATATCAATGACCCTTAAACAAAATAGGAACCATACAAAAAAAATTACCTAATCTAATGTTACATTTTGAATGACGTTGACATTGAAAAATTGCATGATCCAAAAATGTATAATTATTGGCCTACAAAATACTATTTTGCATATCAACTAGCTTAAATAGTCTACAATCAAAACCGAAACAAAAAATTTTAAATTCCACAGGCTACAAAGAATTTATAATCTTTGACCACATATTAAATATACATATTACGTATATGTATACAAAATATAAATAATTATCTCGTCCCTAAGATCATATGTTATCACTATTACACAGTCAAACCAAAAAAACCAATAAAATATCATTCACGTGAGTTTGATTTTTTGCTTGCCATTTTTTTTGTTATCTCATATAAGAGTATGTACATATCTTATACTATGTACAAATGTACATATAAACAACAGTCACTGTGTTACTAGGTTATTATTCCAACTGTTTAAATATTAGATTCAGCAAAATTTAATTGCATCAATACGCGATTATAAACAAACACAGTAACTAAAAGTAGTTTGTTGACGTCATGCAAGCGATTTAAAAAGTAAAAACTAACGTCAGATTAAAAACGGGAAACGCAGAATTTAACGCGTTATCACTGTTTTAGTTTTATGTAAAAAACTAACAACTAAAAAAGACGCGTTTGAAGGTCAACAAAGTACACAACTTGTACACATAGTGTGTTACTATCGAAACCGTAAAACAGGAAAACATCATCATGATAACTTAACAGTTTTTTATTGTATCCAAACTAACACATTTTTTTTTTTACGGAATTGGGATATCGGTTAGATTGTGATAAGAGTCCGCGCGTTAGTTTTACGCACAAACACCGAATTATTGTTAAAATAACTAGAAACTAGAAAATGTTGTAGAGGAAGCGGTTTAGTATTTTTGTTAAAACTATGTATATATCTCAATATAATGTATATAATATGTGTGTGTGTGTGTGCATATATTGTACAATTTACGTAATTTGACAATGAAAATATGGTATTAAGATTGTTTAAAGAATTTTTTTGTTGTTGCTACTCAAAATTTGGGTAAATATACTTGGCAGGTGTCAAAAAAAGTATAAAATATTCAAGAGTATCAGTTCAAAGATTAATTGTTCAACATAAAAATGTCGTTTGAGTTATGTATATGATTAAGTACGAAAGTATGTATATACAAACTATATATATATAATTAAAGTCGTACGCTATATTATGTAAGAGATTTTGGCACTGCACATTTTTTTAAAAGAAAACCACAAAAATTCATTAGCGAACCAAATCCCAACGACCACAGCACGAGATTATATTATGTGTTAACAATGTTGGATGAATGAAAATTTATTTGTAACAAAGACCAACAAAAATGAGGTCAATGGGTAAAATTGTTGAATTCTAAACGTTAAACTTTTTTTTTTATAATTCTCGTAAAAAAAACAAACATAAAAAGTGATCTTATGTCGTCGTGTAAAGGAATTAATTAGAGGTAGCGACGTCAAAACACAGATTTAATTTATCTATCGATAATTATTGCAAGCGACAGCTGAGTTTTGATTTATAACCAGCAAAGTGAAATAGAAATGTAGATTTAGACTAGATTTGATTTGAAAATAACAAAATTGATTTATGGCGTCTCGAATTATTTGATTGCTGAATGATTTATGACTTTGTGGGTGATACATGTAAATGTATTGTTATGTTGATGATATTATGTTGAGATCAAAAAAAACGTTTTTTTTATTTAAGTTAAAGATTACTGGCCATTCAGGTACCTGCTCATCGAATACCCGATTGTTGAACTTAAATCTTGCTTGTTTTGCTACCGATTGATGCATCAAGCACAATACACATGCAGCCTTTATTTTTTTTAGAATAAGCAAAGCAAATACATTGACAGGTTTGATGGGATCTTCTCCGCTAACTTCTCTGACAATAATTTCGTTTTTCTAATGACGGGCGCGTTCAATCAAAAAGTGATAAGTTATATTGGAATGGTATTTAAACTACTATCGTAGCCAACTAATTTATTTAGTTTATGGCGCATATCACAAAATATGTAAAATAAGAAAGGGAGCTCAGCGTAAAAACTAAAAACGAATGCAAAAGCCAAAAATGTGCTTGAAAAGCGCCAATTTAAAAAAAAATTAAAATAAAATTAACAGAGAGATTTAACCTACAACGATCACCAATAATTGTAAAAATATTTTCTGAAAGATCTTGTAAAATATGTCAATAAAGGGACAACTTTGGCCTGTAATCTAAGTGCTTTGCCCATGGAAATAAATACAACTTTAATATTTGTTGATATAATTCAAACATATTTAAAATATGTATAGCTGAAATACTCCAAAAATTGTTCGTGAACTCAATACCAAAATATAATAATTTAAAAACTATCTTAAAAATAATTAATATTTCCAGATTAAATACAAATTATTTCTTTCAAAATATTTAAAATAATTATAAAAAGTTGATCAATATTAAATAATAGATACAAATACATGGATTAGAATTTTAACAGTATTGGGTTTGTTGAAAGTTAATGTTTTGATTTGATTTCGTAAGACATGTTTGGAAAATTTTTTACAATAATAATAATATAACCGTTTTGACAAACTTAAAAATATTATTTTATAAAATTAAAATAAATATTGCAAATTATATATTTACCATATCATCTTTATAAATATAAATAGTTGGTTTACCTGAAAATAAAAAAAAAAAAAAATAAAAAATAAAAATTGAATCATAATATTAAAAATAATTATAATTATGTATAATTATAAAAAATGGATGGTCATATTAGAATTTACCACTCCAAGAATCAAGATACAGGTTCTTAAATTTAAGTGAAGTATGTCCTAAAGTTATTTTGCCCAACTAACTAATTATTTAAATTTTCATTGAATTATATTTATTTTGTGTGATTTTTTTTTAATTTCATAATTTGTCCGCATATTATTTAATTCGAAATATTAATCGACCATATAGTTAATTAACATGGGATAAAAATTATGTCGAAAAACAACAAACGTTATTAAAAAATTAACAATTTTAAAAAAGTTTTACCGAATCAAAAAAAAAAAAATTAAATAAATAAATTATTAAATTTTGACAATTAATTTACATAAATTTATGATTATTATGACAATTATTTTGATGAGACACAAAAATGTTATTTAACAATCATATAATGGTAATATGATTCACTAATGTAACGAGCCATGACACTATATACGCGTATGTTCTGTATTTTTTTATTTATCATTTTTTTTTTCTCGTACTCAGCTCAGTAATAAATTTAACAATTGTTCATTCTCATTTAACATTACAACAACATTTATTCGATTTTAATTTTTTTTTTATTTTTCGTGATGTAATCACAATTTTCCCAAAGTATTTTATGCGATTCTATTGCAGCCATAAATTTTATTGAGTTTAATAATATTTTAATTTTTTTTTTGTTTCGCGTGTCATTTTTTACAGCATATATAAGAAAAACATATTTTCTTATCTTATTTATTATAAAGGGAAAACGCGAACGAACATAAATTTAATAAGAAACTTAAAAATTTGTTATTATTTTATACATTATATATTACTATACACTTCTACACATACATATATGTATAAAGTAAAAGTTTAAAAAAAATCTAAGGAAATTTGTGAAAATTCAAAAAAATTATCAAATTTAATGTTTTATTTAGTTTCAAAATTGGGAACCGTTTAGTGAAAATATTTATTCATATATACGAGACTTAAGTTATACTCAACTTTGATGAAAATGGGCGATGCAGGTTCGCCAGCTCTTGCTAATATGGTGAGGTTTTAATTGCATTTGCAAATCATAATTTTTCTCTGATAGGTTAACTGTAATTTTTTAAATACTTAATTTTTGTTTTTACACGTTTTTGCATATAAACGGTCCGAAAAGATAATATATGTTCTGGTTTTGAACGATATCTTTTGATTACCAAAATAAAGAAAATTCCACTCTTCAAAAACGGTTTTTACTGCAATATGACTTGTAACTAGCTGCAATATAGATATACGACGTAGCTTAATTAGTACCTGCACCGAGATGGTTAATAGATAAAACTCGTAAAAAATGATGTGAACTACATTTGGAAACAAATGCATTAATTCTGATGAATCTTATCTTGATTCGCTACAAGACATTCTTGAAAATATTTTATTACTCGCTAACAATAAGAAGTTGAAATTGACTTCTAGAAGACTAAGATAAAAAACTTGGCAGCTTGGCTCTATTGCATTTTAAAAGCGGCTTACAAATGTTGAGATACAAATATATTTTATTAAATTATTAAAATCCCCACAATTACAAATTAGTTTTGCGATTTCCGCAAAATACTGCTATGGGATCGACAAATAAATTACAAGTTTGTTTTTGAAATTCCCGGAGCATTAAAAATAAATTAATTGGGTTAATTAAAAATAAGTCAATCGATATGTTAATATTAAATAAAACTTATCTAGATTCTAATGATAGGTTAAATATTTCTGATAATGAATGTTATAGACTAGATAGAAACTCAAGAGGTGGAGGCATAGCAATTTTAATTAAACGGAGAATTTTATCTTAACACTAAAGTAATTGAATGTCTTGGGACCAAAGTAGTATTAATTTAATGGCTGTCTAATTTCCTTATAGTACATAACTAATTAAAGAAAATTAATTCACTTTAAAATGGATATTAATAAAATCTGCATATTCAATGAAGGTTATTTCACACGTGGTAAATAAAAAAATGCGCGTCATAGGTTTTGGGGTTGGAGGGCCAACCAAGCGGGTAATTCGATATTATAGACCGATATTTATAGACCGATTCGTTTATAAACCGAAAATGAAAATTGTCTATTAACTATAAAATTATTCTGTTCAAAACTATATATTTAGAACAATACTGCTTTTTGGCACACCGGTCTGAGCACATGTGCGATTGCACATAAAACTACAAATTACTCAAAACAAACTGCTCAATTGATCTTCAAATTACCAAGGTATTATTCTCCTCGAAAAAAAATTATTCTCGAGAAGTTTATACTCGAAAAAAAGTCCTATCTAGATTTTTAAATCCTTATTTAAATTTAAAATTTAATTAATTTGAAATTACTTTTCACTTATTTTAAAAAATTTAATAAGCAAGCAGGATTTTAATTTAAAATATTTATTGAAAATTTTAATATTTTAACTTCCAGTGAATCCGCTAATACATTATTCTAGAAATTAAAATAAAAAATTTGTTGTATTAGATCCTAATTTCGAAAAATTTTGATTTCTGAAAATGAGGAGTCAAAATAAATATATCAAAATACCGTTATATATATATATATATATATATATATATATATATATATATATATATATATATATATATATATATATATATATATATATATATATATATATATATATCAAAATACCAATATAAACGCTTTACCATTTAGAGATTTAAAGGATTTTAGGCTTAGTATAAATATTGTTTAAGTTAATTTTAAATTATTATTAAAATTCGTAAAGTCTACCAATTTAAAAGATTAAAACTTAATAATTTATTTTATTTTATTACTGTATCACTTACAGAACTTTTGGAACTCCTTGTTAGTAGTTACAGCCCTATGAATATTTATTTTAACACACAATTTGGATATACCTAAGCAAATTTTTATTTTTATTTTCTCATCGGTGGCGAAATTTGTACTTGGAAGCATAGTATGGTATATATAGAAACGAGCTTTTAACAACATTTTTACTTATTTAATAATTTTATTTGCATGCTTAGCTTTGGCAACCAATTCAAAGTTATAAAAATCAAATCTTATCTATCAAGAATTAAACAAAAAAATAAATTCTAATTTTTAAAATTCGTCATTTCGTAAGACAATAATTTTATAAAAAGTATAAAGCCAAGTGTCCACTATAGAGTTTTTTCGGTAGAGCGTAGAGTGTAGAGTCTCTACAAGCAGTGTGTACACTATAGAGCGTTTCTACGACTCTACCGCATTCCGTAGAGTAGCCGTAGAGATATTTGAAGTAGAGCTCGACCATGCGCTCTACAGACTGTATACACTGTAGAACTATTTTTATCTACGGTAGAGCGCTCGGCTACTACTATATTTTATTTTCGATTAATAATTTTTTGTTTTCAGACATTTTATTTTCAGTTTTTCGTTCGTCAAAATCAAAAAAAAAAATCAAATTAAAATGAGTGTTTGCCAACAACAAGCTGCTAGTGCCGTTATTTTTTTACTTGAAAAAAAAGCAGGAAAAACAGAAAGTGTTGAGAGCTCGAGTGGATCACGAAAAGGAAGCAAAATGCCGGATTTTATCGTGGACCAAGAAATGAAATTAAGAAAAACGTTACCAACGCCTATGATAATTGTCTACGTATGTCATATAGTAATTTCAATATGTTACTGCAACTGATTATTCCGATCATTCAAAAGAAAGAACACAGTTACGAAAATCTTCAGACAACATATTGCTTTACCAAACTAATCGAATGAGGTCGAAAAGAAAATTGTACAAAGTATCCCCTTCGAATGTCAAGTGCTCAATTAGTGATGCAAGAATATTCAGGAATTTTGAATTGAATTACTAACAGTACCTTGACCTGCAAGTATACAAGATCCATCTGCAAAAAAGAAATTTCGATTCGTAGGCGATTCCTTACCTCAGTTAGAGATAACCAGCTAAAACCTAACTTAAAAGAACTGCTAAAAACCAATGTTTGACAACATATAAAAACAAAAGCCTGTGCCTTTTATCAGTAGTTGTAAGGAGCCCTAAGACAGAAATTCGCTCTTCAAAGTAATATTTTTGAGCGGAACCCAGCTGTTAAAGCCTGAAATTCAACTAGGATATGGTGTATCCTAATCAGACTAGGATTTCGTGATCGGAGTCTTTTTTGATAAAAAAAATTATTGCCTAAATTTCACCCGTAATTTACCATAATTTCAAGATTAAAACTTTTAGTGAATCCCTTTTTAAAATCTTCCTCCTTTAAAATATATTCCAGTCAGAGAATAATATGTATATAGGTATAAGGTATAGGTGTGTTTTGGAAAAATTCAATTGGTGCCCAATCACAATATTTTAAACATTTTAACAGTATTGAAAGGGAATGACCATCGAAATGCAAATAGAAATGTCATTAAATATTTAATTATCAATGACCAATTCAATTTTAAATTACTTGACCTAAATATTTACTTACTCTACTGTAGAGCAAAAAACTTTATCAAACATGCTAGATAGACTGTAGAGCTAATGTAGAGCTCTGCAAAACCTAAAACAATAGCGTGTACACTGTAGAGTTTTTTACGCAATAGAACTCTCACGTAGAGTGCGTGTAGAGCTCTACTGTACAGCTCTACAGGGTGTTTACACTACTCTACGCGAGAGTTTTCTCTACCTCTACGTAAAAAACTCTATAGTGGATACGCGGCTTTACATCATCAAAAAAGAAAAGTTTAGAGATTTTATAATATTTATTTGAAAAAGTAAGGGGTAAAGTCCCTTTGAAAATCCTATATTAAATTATTGCTGTAATAGGCACATGTAATAATACTGTATATAGTATTGTTACACTGATAAGCTCTAGTCATTCGGTCCAGACGTGAATCGTTGTTCATTTTTTAAGTTCATTCATTGGTTTTTAAATAAGGTATGTTTGACTAAGAAAGATTAGCAGATGACTAAAAACGTTTTAACGTCGTTAAATTTTTCACAATTTCAGTTTTTGCAAAAAGTTTTAAATTTATGCAGCAATTATAGATGAATTTGATACTGAAAGCTCTCTTTGGTGAAAATTTTTCCTAATCATCTTGTTGTTAGTATAAAATGATGAAAGAAAGTTACTTTTGAACTTGATTTGTATTTAAAGTATTAAAACTCGACCAAATTAATGGCTGATGACTATACGCCAATCATTTAAATACACAAAAAAAACGATAAATTTATTTCCCAGTAGGAGGTAAATTGAATTACTTTCAATCAAAAAAAAAATATAAATAAAAAAATTAGAGAAAATAAATAAAACTTTTCGACTCTAATTAACCAATTGCTAAACGTTTCTTAGACAGAAATTCCAATCATGCATGAAAACTTTCTTATACATAAAATCTTAAAAATATTGTTTAGTTTATAGATTTTCAACTTTTACGTAACGATCAACATTGATTATTTAATTTTGTGTTAAGCTGGGTACTTTAAACCGTTATCCGTTCAATAAAGTCATATATATTAAAATTTCTCTATAGATCAAAAACCTGTTGTATTTGAACATAAAAAAAAAATTTAAAAATAAAAATTCTAATTTCATGCCTAGAATATTAGATTACATATCCAAAATCGAAATCGATAAAAATCTTAAAATTTGTCAATCAATTTGTTCTTTATTTTTAGGTGTGTGACATACCAAAACATCACGACTTAATGATTGATTCTCACCTGTCGGAATTTTAATTTTTTCTTTATATTCAATTAAAATGTAATAAAATTTGAAAATGAGCGCATATTACACTTTTGATTCAGGTATTTTTTAAACTGGAATTATATATATATATATATATATATATATATATATATATATATATATATATATATATATATATATATTTATATATATATATATATATATATATATATATATATATATATATATATATATATATATATATATATATATATTAATTTACTATACGTGTGTATGTATGTGTGAGGGTACATGAATAAACTATTTAAAAATTCTAGATATTCTAGGTTTGCGGCTAGTAACATACCACCACATTAAATCAACAAAAAAAAACAGATCAATTTTCATTTCACTAATCCTTAATTTCGAACAACAATACGTGACTGGAAATACAAATAATTCATTCAATCTTGAGCTCAAATATAATCCAAAATTTTTAGACTATAATCGAAAATTGTATTTCCTAATTGTTGACAAATTGAACAATTATTTCATTATGTTGAAAATTTTTAATTTTGAATTCAAATTTTAAAGATTTAAACGTTTTACTTCGATTTTGATGAAACAAAATCATTGTTACTTAATTAGCTAGCGTTCATAGCTACACCATAAATTTAATTAATCAAAAAATACAATAAATGCTAGACGACAAACATCACATATTGAACTAAAAACTATAAATTAAAATTTAAACTAATTTTAAAGGGGTTTTGAAAAAATTGCGTTTAGATAAAAAAAATAAAATCATAACCATAAATTTCCACCAGTATCGAGAAATATTTAATTGTCTGACACACAACAACCTCTTGGCGTATAAATTTATTACCGTGTAACAAATGTCTTCGTGGCTTTTTGGTGTGTGTGTGTGGATACGTATGTGCGCGGGATGAAAATTTAAATAATTTTCAGTTTTCTTTATGATCATCATTAATATTATTATTATTATCATTATTATATTTATCTGATTATATAATTAACACGGTTTATTTATATTATTTTAACAACAGTAGGAAAAACAATAAATAAGCGTAGATACAAAATTAATTTTCGTGGCGGTGATCAGGAAGAAAATTATACATATTTTATAAATAGAATTTCCATTTTTTTTTTTCTTATAATTTAAGATGAAGAAAATAAAAATAAATATCGAGTGATTTGGTTTTGTTATTATTAACAGAAAATACAAATATAAAAAATCGAAAAAATAAATTCTGAAATATATTTGACCTACTGGGCTAGAAGTCAAAATTTTTTTTTCGGAAAACGAAAGTCTGTTAATTTTCTCTTTGATATTAAATGACTTTTCATCAAAAAATAAAAATAAAAAAGTAAAAACATAAAATAGAAAATAGAAAATGCGGAAAAGCCGTGAAAAATTTACAATTTGCGTGCGAATTATTATTTGTCGATTTTATATTTTTTCAATGTATACTTTCTTTTTGGTTAACCATTGAGAGCGTTGGGTTCGATTGCTGCCAGATTTTTATCAAATACTTTGCCAGCTTATTTTAGCCAATGAGCATGAGTAGTTGCGAGTAGATACATGTTCTTGTGAGTAGTTTGCTTTCGTCAATGGAATTATTTTCAATAAGATCACTTCCGTTCAAACAGCGCAAGAACTCCTAATTAATGAATACACACATTATATATTTCTGCTGCTTGTATTTGACAATTTTCGATATATAACTTTACCACATGTCAATAACAGTCAAGAATCGCTTTCAAATTGATTTGTATCTGGTTCTAAAATGTACTTATATGGTGTTAAAACGAAGGCAGAAGAATAGGAAAAATCAAAACTGAAATAAATCAGGAATTCTAATACAATGAAAATTGAATTTTACATTTTCCACAGCGACAAATTATCCTTGTAGGGCAATACTCAACATCCCAACAAGTAATGCAAATACGAGAATGATTTTTGTAATTTCTTAGAACATTTTACGGAAATTTATAAAACTTTATCCGTTTCATAGTCCTGTTGACCAAGAGATGTTATAAAAAGTACAAAATGATCATTTTAAATTTTACTTATGTTGTAGAAAAACTAACTATAGCGGAAATTAATGAAATTTGCACGAGGAATTTCTGAGGCACGTATCACCATCATACAATTGAGGAAATTGTTTTTTAGGTACTACATTTACTTAAAAATTCTGCCCTAAAAGTACTGACAACACGACAAATTCCCAAAAACATTTTTCTAGATTTTGCTCTGGCAACTGATTATTATCAGTGAATTAATGCAATGGATACAACAAAAAAAGGAATTTATACCCCAGGTGGTAAATCAGCCGAAATGCTGACAAATTCACCCTTTTTGGAGGTCGGCCCAAAGGATTCTGTATTAGGTCAACTATTATTTGATGATAATCCATTTTAAAAAACGATCTAAGCGTACAAGATCATCAACGTCTTCAACTAAATATTTTTTTTAAACCAGTTAACGAAAATGATGAACTATAAGAAGAAAACTAAGCCAAAGTGAAATGGTAACGGCGCAGCTAAGCAAAGAAATGATGCTGCTTAAAGAGTCTGCTAAGGAGTCTACTCAGACTTGCAATGAGATGAACACAATTGAAAGATGTTATACTGATGCAGAAGAACTAGTAAGAGAAATAGAGGATCCTTAAAAAAAAAAAGGAAAAGCTAGAAAAGGAAAGCGTGATGTCCGGTGAACAAAAATCCCTCCTAAACACTGATGAAATAGCTGGACTAAAACTTGGGCTAGAAACGCTAAAGAAAAAGATGATTTGTTTACATCATATCTTGACGATACATTCAAACCTCTCCCAGGACAAACTGCAGATAAAAACCAAAACATAAAACTGCATCTATACAAGAGTTAAAAGTTTAAATCAGCAATAAGTCAAGCTCATCAAAATCTCCTGGCTATGGTCTAATTACAGGACAAATATTTAAATTACTACCTGAAAAAAAATGATTACGAAAGCTACTTCAAATAATTAATGCAGAGTTCAGTTTTAACTCTGTTCCACACCAATGGAAAGTGGCAGAAATTGCTGCTTAAGAGACTCAACATAATCGTAGAACAAAGAGATCTGATTTCTCCCAACCAATTCGGTTTCGGAGAAAAACATTTGATTATAGAACAGGTCCACAAAAAGTAAAAAATTATGTTGAAGTATCTTCGTGTCAGAGGACTAGAATATAAACTGCATCGTGATCTACCAAAGCAGTTTTATCAGATTCTATAATTCTACTTAGTTGACCGACATTTTGGAGTAAAATTTGAAGATCAATACTCTTTAATAACAGCAGGAGTACCACTAGGTAGTGTCTTAGAGCCAATTCTTTATATCATCTATACAGATGAAATTCACATAGCAACATTTGCTGATGACACCGCAATCTTAGCAATTGGCAAAAAGTTAATTGGATACCAGTGAAAATCAACACACAGGAAGTTCGTGACATTTGACGCTAAGCTTTAATGTCAAAATGAAAAAAGAAGAGCTTAACAACTAACACAGAAAAGAAAAATGAACTGGGTTATAGGTAGGAATTTCAAACTATCATTATTAATTTAACAAGTATTTTTAAATTTATAAAACGCGAAAAAAAATGTTTTACCATTGTCGACTCTAATGGGCTGAGTATGGAGACGAAAAAAAAACTAACTGAATTGAAACGAACGCATTCAATACATAAAAGCAAACTAGGCCAATTATTTAAACGAAACGAAATGAAAACCAAAGGATGGATTGATTCAATTCAGTTTATTTTCGTTCCGTTTTTCCGGTATTTCGCTATCGGTTTTATTTTTTTGTTATAGCCGATTTATATCCAACGAATTTTTAATCTTCAAAAAAATCGAGACACTAGATTAAAAAATTATGCAAGCAACACCGAAAAAAAATTTCTGCTTGTAAAAATAAAAAGACGAAACCCAAGATCCAAACCCAAAAACTATTATAAACAAATGAACTTGATTTTTACAGGATTAAAAGTTTAATTTTTTTGTAGCATAAAATATGAAAAGCTATAACATGTATAAAATTAGTTTAATATATGAACTATGCTTTGGCCACCCACACAATTAAAACCCAAATGTTATTGCAATTTTTGTTTTTATTTCAATTTTACAAAATTGATTTTAAGATCAACTTTTTTTACAAAATTCGTTGAATGTAAATCAGCTATTATCCTTTCTAAAAATTGTGTCAAAATTGACATTACATACTGATATACTCAGTGTATAGGTACAAACAATTTTTATCTTGTCTTAAATTATTTATATACATGTTTACTAAATGCCAATTTTTATTAAACTTACACAGTCGGGAACTGACTTACTCTTAGTTTGAAATACTCCTAAATTGAATTGAAAAATGTCAGATAAACGAATAAATATTTCTAAATTTGACAGACTTAATAATGTTATTAATGTAATAATGGTTTAAAAAAATTAAAAATGTGACAGGTATAACTATATTAAAATTATTTAAAGTGACATGTTTCGTGTGACATTACTTAAATTTTAACTCACCTTTAAAAATTTAGAAAATATTCATCACATAAATTAGTTGTTATTAACGGGTTAAGAAAATATCAATCAATTTTCCAATTTAATTTACATATATACACACAAAAAAAAACGAATGATTTTCCGAAAAAAAAAATCTTTCTAATGTTTATACAGCTCAAACGAAAAACATTGGCCTGTCCTAGTTTTGAATGTTTATTTTTCTTTTCTTTTTTTTGAAAACTAAACTAAAAAAATTGCCAAACCAAAAAGAATAATGTATTCAACGTTAGTTGACTAAACACACAGTCAATTTATACTGAAAATCATAAGATGTGACATAAAGTGATTTTCATTTGTCGTCTGTTTAAGAATAAATTGAGCCGTTTTTATGTTTGGTGAAAGACAATAAAGTTGAGATTTTTTTATTTTATGTTGAAATTTTTAAATTATTATGTATGTATATGTATATATAGATTTCGGTCGTAATTATGTGTTTATTTTATCATTTTAAAAAACATAAAAAAACCAAAAAAAATTTAAATGCAAAACTCATCTTTCTTTGGTTTTTATACAGAATTTTCCCATTGTTTACTAACAATGAATCACACAGGAGAGTAAATGTATGTTGTGTTGCATAACATGATATTATAGGTTTATGTTAGGAACAAAAACTTTTTGATGACTTTTTTTATAAAATTAAGAGGAATTTTCTGAGATATAAGAATTTTAATGGGTAATATAGTTGGCACGCATTCGTCAAGGTATATTATGGAAAATACTTAAAATATACTTGTCGACTATACATACTTTTTCCACAAAAACTTTTCCCGAATATATATATATATATATATATATATATATATATATATATATACATTCATATATGAAAAATGTCTATATAAAATTTATGTTATAATTAAAACTTTTTTGTCATACAGAAAACTAAATACATTTATGTACTCGTATGTAGTATATAACATAGAACAATGTTCGTTTACGAATATTTATGATTCCAAATTAAATAATAATAATAAAAGCTTTAAAGCTTTGAGATTTCAGTTATTTCATTAAAGTTTTTTTTACAACTCGTATTATAAACACAAAATAGACACGAGAGAGAAAATAATTGCACAAAAACTATTATTTTATGAGTTGTGAACAATTTTAATAACTGTAGAGATAATATAATTGCGAATAATTTATCAAGATGGTTTGAAAATTGGACCAATAGAAAACCAAGTGTGCATCTATTTTTTATAATTCTTAAATGATAAGTGTTCTGTTGTCGCGTAGATATAATTAAACTTAAAATACATAATTTTCAATTGCCAGTCTCGTATTAAATCGTTACTATCCGTAAATATGTCTTCTGCAATAAAAAAATATTCATCTCTTCATCACACTATACCATCATAATGGCCAGAATATTAATATTAATTCATATAGTAGTACAGACATAAATGTTAGATTAAAATTTGATATGAAAAACTATAAATTATGTTTCCTTTGGCTACATACCATATAAACATTATATATATATTATATATATTTTTATATATATATATATATATATATATATATATATATATATATATATATATATATATATATATATATATATATATATATATATATATAAATATATATATATATATATATATATATATATATAAATATATATATATATATATATATATATATATATATATAAATATATATATATATATATATATATATACATATATATATATATATATATATATATATATATATATATATATATATATATATATATATATATATATATATATATATATATATATATATATATATATATATATATATATATATATATATATATATATATATATATATATATATATATATATATATATATATATATATATATATATATATATATATATATATATATATATATATATATAGACAATAGGCCATCAACACTCACGATGACAATAGAATCATAAATACGATAAACCGATTTATTCCTCATATTAAGGTGGTGGGAACCATTTCTTATCATCGATGCATACTGTGCTGGGTAATAAATTTAAGCACTTCGTCACATTATCGCATTAGGTGTCAAAATGTTTTGTCGATGTTTCGCGGCATATAACTATTTTTTTTTTTCTTCAAATGCGTTTTGATAGTTACACTAAACTAATTATATTATTTAATGGCCGGCAATGTTAAATAGTCGTCTTATCAAATTCCCAAAGTATTTAAATTTTTACAAAGGAAAAAGACTGAAAATATTTTCGTTATTTTTATTTTTAATTTTTTCTTATCAAAAAGATATTTGACACTTTTTTTTTGTTTACGAGTTATGACGAACAAAAAATATAATAAATGTCGGAATCGAGGCGACGATAATTTCGTGGTCGATTTATGTGTGAGATGCTCGCACTATATTGAATTACACGATATATTTGGAGCCAGGAAGTTGATATAAAAAAAAAATGTTAGTATATACACTCTATTGTTCAGATAACTAACTATAATTTTATATGCCTATCTTTAATTCCGCAAAAATCATTTAACGTGCGCACAATCAAAAATGAAAAAAAAAAAGATCAAGGTTTTAACAAACAAATTTTCGAATCCGGAATAGTGTGTGATCGTACATACATATACGTAAGAAAGTTATATAGGCGAAATATAAAGATGTCATGGACGTTCAAATTCAGAATTTTTTATAAATTATTTTAATTAAAACAAATTTATAAAATTTGATTTTTATAATTAATTAGCATACTACCATAAAATACACAAAGCACACGATGTGATCCGTATTTGGAATAAAAGAGGCATTTTAAATGGATGACAGGTGTTATATTTAAACTAGAGTGATCATCTCTCAATTAATTAAAGTTAATCGTACATTAGATCGGGCAGATGTGTTTACGATAGTTTGACAAAGAGACTGTACAATATATATAAAATATTTTGATCATCAGGTGTGGAAAATTAAGTTAAATAAGATTCCATGAATGATGGTCACTATATTTTCTTGATAACTATATATACATGTAAAAGATGTAAACGACAAATATTCTTGACTGTCGAGATAATGTGTAATTTATACTCAATATGGGTTTTAACGTAATATATTCGATATACTTAATTACCTTACATAGAGGTAAACGGCTTAAAAAAATATATCTTTAAGTTAGAGCCACTATGAAAAACGATTAAATTAATTTGTATACTTTATCGCGATAAAGAACGGTTGGATCGCAGGGCTGACAGCCCACATCCATAATAAAATTATAATAAACAAACCGCGCGCTTAGCGGAAGTATATCAGCCATTAAAGAGCAATAACACGACTCGTTGCTTTTCAAGAGCATAAAAATCCAAACAGTAGTAAACAGCTGTAAGATGTAACTGTTTAATTCAATTTTTTTAATTTTTGGGTCAATGGCGAGAATAAAACTAGGAACCGTGGCGTTTTAAGCAAAAATTTTAGCCTTCGCTATTCGACCGGTGGCATATTCCGATGATTTATCAACTTTAATAAATTGTCAGTCATTTAACGCTTAAGACTCTTTAAAGTCGAGCTTCGAATGAATGAAACAAATAAAGACATGCATTCGATCAATAGACTGCACCACTTGCGAAAGTTACGGGCATACTAAAACGAACTGCAAGCATAGACCCAGATGTGTGAAATGAACAGCTGAACATCTGACAAATCATTGTGAAAAGACAAGTGGGATACAGAGGTCAAATGCGTGCTGAAAGATTCAATCAAAAGTCAAACTTCGGATGTAAATCATATCAAAGAAAATCAGCCAACCAAAAATTCAAAAATGCATAACCAACAGTAGTCCACAACGGTTAGAGAATATGATGGAAAAATTAATGGTCAAAATGGATACTATCCATTTACCAACGGCTTGTCACAACATGAACAAGAAGTAAAAAATTGTTTGGTAGATCAAGAAATTGATGTCATGGTAATATCTGAAACGCATAACACCAGCAGAAGTTTTCTACAAATATTAAGATACACCATTTATGACAAAAGCCATACTGATAGAACAGCACATGGTGGCACAGCAGTTATAATCAAAAACATAATTAAACACCATGAAATAAAAAAGTATGAGAAGAATTTCGCATGATTTTTATCGCATGATTTGGTGGGAAGTATATGGACTACCCACCAAATCATGCGACAAAAATGGAACAATTTGATCATTTTTGTATCTGTTTGGATCATCGCTTTATAGCAGAGTGTGATTATAATGCAAAACACTAAGAGTGAGGATCAAGATTGGCTTTACCGAGAGGCCGATCGTTGAAAACGACACGGTTGTACTCTCATCACATGAAGACCCCATCAAAGCGACAGAAGTTTTGCAGGAGAATATTAACAGTATTAAGGTATGGATGATAAAAAGGCGAATTAAAGTTTATGCAGACTGACAAACTAAAATATTTAGGGATAAACGTCTAACGTGGCGTAAACAAATATAAAGACAAAAAGAAAACAATTGAAAATAAAACTGTCAAAAATGAAAATAAACTACTGCTATATAAAATGATAATAAAACCTATATGGACGTATGGTATACAGCTGTGGGGAACGGCCAGCATCTGGAATTTGGACATTCTTCAGCGCTTCCAGCCTAAACTTCTAAGAATCATAGTAGATTCACATGGTTCGTGTCAAACGAAAAGACTTCCCGGTCCCAACAATACAGGAAGAAATTAGGGATTTCCGTGCCATGTGTAGTTCAGTGTATATGTAAGTGAGATTTTATCAATGCATAAAAAAAGTTCTAATCATGAAAATTTAAAAAGACAAAACAGTTACTGAATATCCTTAAGCAGATAGATTGTAAAATAAAGGAAAACAAAAAAAATTAAGGCTTAAAACTCCCTGTTTAAAAACCTTTTAGACGGCACTTTTAGACGGAAAAGGTGTAAATGGTGAAAGGGAAATTCGAACAAAACAATTCAACAAAAAGCTCATGTATTTTCTTAATGAATGTTTTCTTTACCAAATAAGTTTCATAAAAGTTAAGTTTCGACCACTTTAGGTCAGCATCTTATAACATCTATACCTTATATAATTGTATTTACTATTTGACCGATACACTTAGAAGATTTGTTGAATTAAATATTGTACCTAACCGTTTTTTAATAGCATTAAACAAAAATAATCTTTAAGGTTACCTATTTGTGCCAATGTTCACAGCGAATTTACCTTTTACACCTATATATATATGATAAGGTTTTACGTGATGGAAGCAATCATATATTCATTTTACTTTTTTAATTGGAAGGAATACATAAATTTATAATTTATATTTAAAGTACTTTTCGTGACTTAAGATCAACGTAAAGTACTTAATTTTTTATTTATTTTTATTATTTTTTTAAATATGTTACCTGTGAGCAACCATGCAAACATAAAATAGAAATGAAAATAAATTTGCTTAACTTTCTGGTTAGATGGATTTATGATGATTATGTTATTTAAATGAATTAAATAATAATTTTCTTCCATCGTTCTTATTAATTAAGATTTTAATTATAAAATTGACTATATATATAATATATATATATATATATATATATATATATATATATATATATATATATATATATATATATATATATATATATATATATATATATATATATATATATATATATATATATATATATATATATATATATATATATATATATATATATATATATATATATATATATATATATATATATATATATATATATATATATATATATATATAATTCCACCCTATATACAATATAATACTGTATATACTAGTATGTATATGGTCAAAACCCAATTAAATTTAAAAGGTTTACAAATTAGCCGACATACTTTGTTGCAACAGTGAAATGACAACAAGATATCAGTTTTATCTCTGCATAAAGATCTTCTTATATATTGAATATGTACAGATTTAACAAAAAAATTAAAAATTTATGTTTGCGCGAATATGTAACACAAAATATTATCTTCTTGTAATATTGCTCGAAAGAGCTACATACGAGTACACTTCGTTACTTTGTCTTATGCATGATACAAACAAGTTCAGCAACTTTGTTTTTTTTTTGCATTTCTTAATTTATTGATTTAAGAAAAGTAAAAATCTAGTCTTTCAGTATTACATAAAATTATTGTTAGTAAAAAATAAATATAAATAAAAATTAGCTGACTAACTTCAAGTACATTCGATTAAGAAAGGTAAAATGTGTGTATATATGTATGTATTTGAAATGCATTCTGGGTTAAGTATGACGCGAATTATTTCTAAGAATTTCTTTTACTTTGTGAGTTCATTGAATTTGCATCAATACAATCTTTTATACACAAATATTTGAGCCGATTAATCACTTGACTGGGCCATAGACCGTATCCTAACGATATATATATATATATATATATATATATATATATATATATATATATATATATATATATATATATATATATATATATATATATATTCCGAACTAATTAGATACGGTTAAGTGATTAGCCAAGTAACGTATTCTAGGATACGAACAATTATTTTCGACTCATTACCGATTTAATTTGATTGTGTAATGTGACCTACATAAACTGGTCAAGTACAAAACGTACATCTGATCTGTTCACATTTTTTTAGAGGTATATATATGTATACATTATATATAAATATATATTTATATATAATATATATATATATATATATATATATATATATATATATATATATTTATATATAATATATATATATATATATATATATATATATATATATATATATATATATAAATATATATATATATATATATATATATATATATATATATATATATATATATATATATATATATATATATATATACAACCATTCCATGCGAAATCAGACAAAAAATTTACTTTTACGGGGGCAAGGTGCGCTATTATTTTGAAATTGGGGGAGATGGTTAGTCTGAATAAAAAAAAATATGATTTGAGGAAAAACTCGGTAGGTTTAAAATACGCGGAGTTCCGGTATAATTCGTTTTGTCTAAAAATCGAACGTTGACATCTTTCAATTACGGGTATCTTAAGTATTTCTTGTCAGATTTTCACGTGTAATAACTCGTTAGAAAGCCAATTTTACATACTTTTAAATAAGCGTATTAAAAATTTGGTGTTTTCTACAATATATCCTTTGAATTTAAGATTTAAATAGTCTTTTGCTGAAAAACTAAACTACTCCCAGTTTTATTTTTATTTTTTAGTCATCTTACACGATGGAGACTTGACGCGTTCGAGTTTTATAGAACAAAACGTCATAACAAATTAGGGCGATATTCTACATTTCAGTACAATTACCAATTACAAACTATAATTTTCCTTTAGTGATTGAACTTGTTACTGAAATATAAAATAAAAGAAAAATAAATAGTACAAAGTGTACAAGTGATATAGTTAATAGCAGTGAAATTTATTTTGAAAATGAAAGTGCAAAATGGAAACCAAACGTTGCAATCCGTTTGATAAACCGAAACACTACAGACATAGTTAAATCAATTTTAAATAAACTCGGCCAGTAACATAATATATTGTTGATATGGCAGTGGGTCTAAACATTACCTTGGTGCCAGTTACAATGAAAATTTGTAACACCTGCCGTCTAGAAAGCTGTGTATCAGTTTCGTATTTCTAATTTATTCAGGAGCTATTTAAATTCCTGATTGAACGATTTAGCACCATATAGAAAATAATATTTTATTCCGATTAATCAGAGTTCCTTACACAATTATAGCCCAAGGAGAAAAATCCCGAAAATGAATTAATAAAAATTTTCATCACTTCGAGAATCCGTTTTTTTAAGTGGTTTCTTATCAAATATATACCCAAATTTTTCCAATCTTTTAAGATGCTTCCTTTAGGATCCACATCGTATTGTTTATTTTTCCGCCAACAATAAAAATTTGCTATCGTACGAATACATTTTTTAAAAAAATGTCAAAAAATTCCTTCTTTCGAGTACTTTTAAGTGTATTAGTTATTATAGTAAAAAAGTTATGTTTGTAATAAACATATGCTTATAGAACGATTGTCCCTTGTTTATAAACCCGAATTTTACTGTATATATATATATATATATATATATATATATATATATATATATATATATATATATATATAGTTAAGGTTATTACTAGGTTCACTACGCCAGTAGACCGATAACGAATTTATATTTTTTCCCATGTGTTGCGAATTAGGGAGCGAACCGAACAATAATAAAATACGAAAAACCAAAAACTAACTAAATCTTATCTACAACTAAAAGGATTAGAGGTTTTTGACCTCCAGGACAACAAAGAACTGGAGAGCATAAATCTAGGCGAAGCCTAGGATATAACAACATACATAAAGCTTTTCATATTATTGAATTAGAAGACCTGTTGAAAAACTATCAGGCAATCGAGGAGTCTGTTACTCTTATAGAGGATAAAATGGTATATATATTAGGTACAATAGAACCCAAAGAATTACTATTGTTAAAAGAAAATTAAAACATTTGAAAAGATCTATCGTCAATGTCATGCCAACATTAGCTCAGGTAAGCAAACGTGAAAAACGAGCAATAATTGACCCATTGGGTACGCACTTATTATATCTTTAACTGGAAACTTTGATCAAAATTACATTAACTTATAAAACCAAATTAAACTAACTAATTCAAATTCAAATGAATGACCAAATAAATAGTCGGTTTGAAGATATCACAAAAATCCATAATAACGCCTCGAGCGCTATAAACACCATTCTGAAAACAGGATGGGAAATAAAATCTAACAATGATCCCGAAATACTTTTAAATTACGCTTACCTTAGTATTGAAGACAATATAGCAATACTCTAGGATCAAGCGGAAGAAATTCGCGAGATTATAACGTTTGCAAACGTAATATCACGACACATACTTGATAATAGGGAAATGGATTGTGTAATGTCCGAATTAAATAAATTATAGCAATTATAGAAATACCACAGTTTTATAATGATAAATGTACCTATATCAAACTAAAAACATATACATTAAATAATTTCATAATTCCCAATTCCTATAATTTTATCCTTCTATATGAAATATATATATATATATATATGTATATATATATATATATATATATATATATATATATATATATATATATATAATAGCGTCTTGTAAATATACTTCCTAATTAACACAAATTAATAAGATGTGAAAGCGAGTGTATCGCACCTCTTACGGTACGGTTTAGTGAGTTTTAATTAATTGTTGATAAATTTGTACACTGTTGATAAATATATACACTTGAAACTTATATTCTACCCAACTGGTTGAATGCTTTTATGAAATAATTCTTCGTGATATTTTACTGGTTCCCTTGATTTGCGCGTGTCTAGACTCTAGACTTTAATTTACCTTTTCTTTTTAATTATTTATAAAACTTATAATTAGAATTGCTAAAGTAAATCATCTTGACATTATAACTATATAAGCATCTTTTATTTATATACATAATGATTTTAATTAGAATTAATTGTATATAGTTATGTATATGTACATAAATACGTTACGATTAGATACTAAACTTAACCGATTTGGCACGTGATTATTAAATTCGCAGAATTACTATAAAAACAAATTATTGATAACACGGAACGATTCGGAAAAATTGCAGTATTTGCCAAAAATAAGCCACCCAACCGATTCTTGGGAAAAGTAGTTTTATGTTTGTACGATAATGAAACAACAACAAAAAACTTCAAATAAGTCAATATTAAGATAAAATAAATAATTTGAAGCAAGATATGTGTTCCTGTATATATGTGAACGAACTACTACAAATTATAGTATGTAGTTTTTGATTAGATTAGAATGTTACACAAGTAATGTAGATATGTGTTATGTACTGATAGGTTTATATATATATATATATATATATATATATATATATATATATATATATATATATATATATATAGAAATATATATATATATATATATATATATATATATATACAAATTTGTAGAATTCATCGTGACGTATCAAGTTTTGGTGTTAAGTGTTTTTCAATATTTTTTTTGTGTGATTTTGCAAACTTAAGACATTCTTGGAAAATATGTTGCTATATGTATTGATGGTGAATAAGATTAATATTTTAACGGTTATGAAATTATCATATAGGGTTTTATGATTTTATCGTAAATACAAAAGTCATGCTATTTGCTTAGTAATTCAGAAGTTTTAATCTAAATTTAATTAATAAATTTAGATTAAAACTTCTTGTCAAATTGAAAACTTCGTATTTTCAATTGTCTATATGACAGCAATTTTCAACTATAACACCGATAGATAGAGAGATTATCAATAATCTCTAACGCTATTCGTTACCGTATAGTTGTGGCTGGCGCTCTAATTCATTAACGACATTAGCAGTTTTTATCAAATTCCTGATCTCGTGAGTGAAAAAAACTCGAAAATTGCTATCGTCGTTATGCGTTTCGAAGAGACACATAACACGAACATGACACTTCTCTTGCATATCATCAACTAACTGCCATACTCACCTGTTAGGATCCAACTGTCATATCCGTACATCGGATGACAACGGGTCTGATTAGCACAAAATGAACCTTTTTAGTATCCCCTCCCACGCAACTATTGTGACAATAAATCCGCTCATTAAATGTGGAACATCATTAAATGTCGAACTGTAGTGAATTAATTTACTAAAGTTTTGTTGAATCGTATACTGAGAAGGTCATAAGACCATATTTAAGATTTATATTTTAGTAATATTATAATATAAAACTAGGGCAATACTGATGCAAGACATTGTATAGGTCAATTTAACAATTGATAACTGGTTTTGCTACATGGTTTAGCAAGTGGTATTTCCAAATAAGGTGAGCAAAACATTGTTCGTCCAGTTAGTCTATTAAACTTATTATGGGGTATCCTATAACAACTGAAGGTTTAAAGTTCTCAGACAAAACAGTAGGTTGGTACTTTATTAAAGAATTTTACAAATTAGAACCAAAATAGGCCTACGGCTTACACTAAACCATATATATCCAAATTGAACTAGGCTACTTTTTTTTGTATAACGATGAGTACCTTTCAAAAATTAAGAGATTTAATCCAATCGATAAATGTGAAGTGTATATATGAAGTGTAGCAATATTTAAGCAGGGTAATATTTAAAATATGTTTGCAAAAATGTCTGACGAACTAACTTCTGCTCAATAAAACTTCCAGTTATTTATTAGCTATACCGGGCTATTAAAAAAAATTCAAACAAACTTTAAACCGACATATCAATCAAATTTCTAAAATGGAATTCAAACGCAGCATTGTTATTGCGCTATATTGTGTTAGAACGCTAGAAGTTCATAATGTTTGTGAGCTAAGCCATCTCAATTAAAGTAGTCGAAAATGAATAGTTACCACAAAGGAAATTAGTAGAAGGCTTGAATTGAACGACATCATTGTCGTAGTGGAAATTGGCTGCTGAGGTGAACATATCTGTATGAAGCCTTTGAAGTTCCAAAAGGCAGACACGATACTCAAAAGTTCAACTTTTTTAATTTAAAAGTTAATTTTTCTTTGATATAAAATTTTATATTGGTTAATTTAAAAATTCAATTATTTTATTTACAACTTCTTACTGATTAATTTTAAAAAAAAATTCTTAAATTCAGAAGTTCAAATTCTTTAATTTAAAGTTCAATTTGGTAAATTTAAAAGTTCAATTCTTTAATTTAAAAATTCATATTGGTTAATTTAAAAGTTAAACTGTTTACTAATTTCAAAATAAGCATATCGGTCTCCAAATTTTTATTTTTTTTTTATTTTTACAAATATTTTTTCATTAATGCCCCTATTATGGTTCTCACCTCATACCACAAAAATGTGAGGTGAAGTGATCACATCAATATTTTGGTATTATTGTTCTCGCGGTGAGGTGAGGTGAGGTGAACAAAGTGTCAAATCTGTTCACCTACAATTTCTTGGTGATTGGTTTAAAAATAAAATAAATTGAAGGCAAAAGCGGGTAAATTTTTTTATTTATATTTATTTATGTATATATATATATATATATATATATATATATATATATATATATATATATATATATATATATATATATATGTATATATATATATATATATATATATATATATATATATATATATATGTATATATATATATATATATATATATATATATATATATTTATATATATATATATATATATATATATATATATATATATATATATATATTTATATATATATATATATATATATATATATATATATATATATATTTATATATATTTTATTTAATATATATTTAATTTTTATCACAGAAAAATTATTTGTAAACACACAAATTCTTAACATGAAATGTCAAACATTTTAAAATTTACTTGTTCCAACATAAAAAAATTACACACAGCGCCGCATACTACTGCTCACCAAAATATGAGTTAGGTGAATCTTTTAGGTGAGGTGAGGTGAGGTGAACTGTACGGTGAGGTGAGAACCATAATAGGGGTATAAATATGTACTTGTTTAGTACCGGACGTTTCGGTATCATTTTTTACCATTTTCAAGGGCTACAATAAAATTTTTTTAAAAACGTAACAACACATTACATTAATAACAAGTACATACAAGTACAACAAGTACATATTTAATAAAAAAATAATTGTTTAAACGTAAAACAAAATTATAATAAAATAAAAATTTGGAGACCGAAAAGCCTATTTTGAAATTATTAAACTCCTTTAATTTAAAAGTTCATATTGGATAAATTAAAAGTTCATAGTGGTTAATTTAAAAGTTTATATTGGTTAATTTAAAACTTGAATTTCTTTAATTTAAAAATAAATTTTTCTGTAATTTAAAAGTTCATATTGGTTAATTTAAAAGTTCATATTGATTAATTTAAAATTTTAAATTGGTTAGTTTAAAACTTCAACTTTAATTCAAAGGTTCATATTATTTAATTTAAAAGTTAAACTCTTTAATTTAAAACTTTAACTTCTTTAATTAAAAAGTTCATATTGGATGATTTAAAAGTTTGACTCTTTAATTTAAATGTTCAACTTCTTTAATTTAAAAGTTGATTTTTCTTTGATTTAAAAGATTATATTGGTTAACTGAAAAGTTCAATTCAATAAATAGTTAAAAATTAAAATCGTTGAAAGACCAAAACAGGAAGAAATAACTGATTACCTTACGTTTAGCACCATTATAATATAAAGAAAACTGTTAAACATATATTTAAAATTAACCAACGTACTTTAACAATAAATAGAAACTATCCATTCATTGAAACAAGCTCTTAGACTATTCCAGTCACTAAAGATATAATTAAACATTTACATCTCACAAACATGATAAATCTAACAAATCACCAAATAGTTAACCTACACAAGATTACTTCTGAGCTAATACAATTAAAATGTGACCTTTATGTTTGAAGGGGCAGTACATTACTAGATCTCAAACTTAGGACATACAAAATCATAAATTTCTTAATTGTTATAATAGAATTAATACTTTATGTATAACACACGCCTTAGTGATAAATTACTTCTATGTACAAAAAATTTAGTAATATCGTCCGCCCACGACATTCAGCTAATTATCACTGGTTTAAAAACCACATTAATTTATTACATATTAATTTATTAACTAGAACACGCACAACAAAACTAAAATTAAATTATTTTTTGTTAATTAGTTTAAATTCCGATTAGTTTTAAATAACGTCGGTTGATATATATTCGTACAAGAAACCGTTTAAACAACAATTGAACCAGTACACTAAGACCCTGAACCCTTTACCAAAAAATCATCAATCATTTTTAGCTTGTGAATATACAAATCGATTGACTTGCTGTATATAATATATATAGTACTAATTAGAAACACGCGAAATACAGTACCTTGAAAATATTCCAAAACCATAAGACAATCATATTTCAACGGATCATCTAACGTTAGCACTACAATTACGATGTACCAGCAAATATTTTAAACATTTTAAATATAAAATGCAAATATTAAATAAGTAAATTAGAAAATTGTAAAAATTTATTGCAGCTAGAATTAGAAATAAGTAAATTAGAAAAATTCTCTCTCTATTTCTGTCTAGACAAAATTGAATTTTCTAATTTTATATGTTGCCGCAATTATTTATTTATATAAACGCACACACATACTGGTACGAACATAAACCGTGCATGTGCTATTAATAATCTGCGGAAAATTCTAAATGGCAGTTAGAAACAGAGAGCGCGAATTTTCATCATCATTTTTTTATATCTCTTATTTTGAATGAATTTTTATTTCTTCAAGAGATTACATTTTACTACTGTGATTTATCTAAACTGTCATCGTTCACAAAAATTTAGAACAGATTTAATTTTTTATTTTCCGTTTTTTTTTTTTTTTTTGTTTTTTAAAAAAGTCAATTTTAACAAATCAACACGAATTTAATACATCGCGCGTAACAACATTAATTTGTCGATGTGTGATAAAATAATCGAATAGCTGTATACAAAGTTGACCACAAAGAAATCATGTTTATCCGCATATAGTTTTTGTGTGCACTTGGAATGATTCCAAAATGGCAAAATGGGCAAAAAAAAAATTATTTATTTGTTTCACGTTTTAGTGGGTGGGCGGTACGAAATATGATAAATTCGTGCGTGAAGAAATAATTACGTTTTCAAATGGCCGCACACTTGTGAAGTAAAAATATCGGTACGGTAGCATTTTATTATGATGATGAATTGTGGTAATTTTGTATAACTGTCACAAATTCTATTTGATTTTGATATTTTGGATGACAACAAATGCTGGTGGAGCATATGGTACGCGGTATCATTCAAATGATTTTACAAAGTGAGCAGCTAAATTGGTGTTTGTTTATTTTCAATATTTCTTTTTTTTTTTTTTTTTTGTAAATTAAATTCGTGAGGTTGTTGAACTTGGAAAACCTTTAATTTTTTAAACGATTTATAATTTACGTAGGTGGTTAATTTTAGAAATTTTTTTGATAACTGTGTCCGAATAAGGGAAACCGTATATTATAGTAAGATACATTCGTAATTTTTAAGGAGCTCAAATTATTTAAATGTCAAGTTAAAATATTTTTTCTAGTAAGTGTTCCAAATGGACTAGTATTCTATAATGTCAAAAAGGCATAATTTTAAATTAAATTAACTTTTAATAATTTACAAAAACTCGTGACAAATTAAAGGATATTCTCATAATTCGCATACGGGCAGATAAGTTTTTTTTGGTTCACCAGGATTGAAATTTTATCAATAATTTATTTAGTTCCGTTCTTAATATCTGGGAAATTGAGACTGTCAAGCAACGAAAACTTGACAGAAAGAACAACAGGTGGCTTTATTTTCAGTTGGATTTATTGGTTCAGTACAGTGAATAGGGTTGGTTTCGGTAAATAGATGTTTTTTTCAGTATGCGCAAAATTTTTTCTAAAGTTTTGGATAACTCCTGTGTTTGTAGTAAGAAAAAACCTTGCTAGTACTTTTGTTTTCGAACTGCGAAAATCAACTTAAGCCAGATATATCAGTAGGTAGGTGATGATGGACAGTTTCTTGCTTAATACTCGTTCGTACACTCTTATCAGTCAATCAATATTTGTAGATGTTTTTTAGTAATTTTAGTACTAAGCTTGAGAGCTTTTGATTGTATTATCAATCACCAGAGAAACACTACTCTTGGATCTACCATTAGTTAGCTGCAATAACGTGGCAGGGACGGTACAGATTGATTTAATTTTATTGTATGCAATTTTTACAGAAAATGGTAGTTTATATTTTAAATAGGAACTTACTAAAATAAGCACTTTGAAGAATTTTTAGAGAACTAATATAACTGATTAGGAAACTAATACAACTATTATAACAGACTTGAGATAACTGATTTTATGTTATCATTGACTTTTGTAAACCTTTGTAAATTTTTTTTTACGTTAGGTATAAAAAGTTTTTTTATGTCATGTATGTGACTAAGCATGTTTTATGTGACTAAGCATGGCGTCAAGTTTGTGATTTTATTGCAACAGTATAAATTAGTATTCCAGACACAAAAATATAAACTTTGCGATCACACGCGATCTCATTGTGGCTACCAAATTTTTTCGTTATAAAAATATCCACTTGGAAGAAGGACATGTTTACCCGCAGTCAAATGGATAATGTTTTAATTTTGTAACTGACGGGCTCGGGTCTTCCAAAGTGTAAGATAATTGGTTGACTATATATTGTTAAAAATATAGTCAAAAAATAACGGCCATAACCAAGTTCTCTTTAATCACGAAATCGGGGGAATTTTATGAAAATGTATAATGTCGTTCTTTCTGATCCTACATATATGATGCATAAGAGACAACGTCGCTAACGATGGCTTCTCGGAGTAAAAATAGATTATATTTTCTCTTTGTCTAGAAAAATGCGAAAAGCTAACTCGAAAGACCGAACCCGACGAATGATACGGTACGGGCCTTTAAAGACCGATTATTATTAAAAACCGTTACTTTCTTCATATATAATTTGTTTTTATATAGTACTCGATTAAAATTTCTTGATGCTTCCCTAATCGAATGCTAAATTTTTGGGAACAAAACTTCTATTTTCCTGTAGTAGGAAAAATATTTTAAACTTTTGATACACTTGAAAACAACAACAAAATAGCAATAGACCAAGATTTGTAAAATTTTCCATTCACACAATTTGTTTTCTTCAAAATAAAATAAATGAAGAAAACCGTTTTTCCTATAAATAATTCAAATTAAATAATTTAATTAATTTTATCCCAAAAACAAAACAAAATAAAAAAACTATAAATAATTTGTAATACGATATGACTTTTCTATTAATAGTTTAGCACCTAATACGATATAAATGTGATGTTTTAGTGTTTTTCTTTGCTCGCGCTCATCTCGCACCGATGTTGGAAGAAGTTACACCAGAAAAAAAATGATTTTAAAATTAAAATAATTATTTTTGGATGTTATAAGATGCGCGAGTTCGCTTACGTAAGATAATTTTTTGAGCCTTTTTTTCTTAATAAAATTTTCACGAAATACAAAAAATTTTTAATTGTTATGATTGATGGATTTAGAGGTTTTGTTGATTAAATTAATGTTGTAACATGTTTTTAAAAGATATTTATTAGTGACAATCTGTCATCTTCAGCATTCTTAATAATTGGTCTTTGTACAAAATCGTCGATCTGAAATAAATTTCCATGCGAAAACATTAATTTATTTCTATATTTACAATTAATCCTTGATTTTTTATGGTTTTTGTGGTTAAGGGCTTATGATTTTATTAAGAAGGCATTAAAAAAAATCAATTTCCTTGATTAAAAGAATTCACACATAAAAACATAAAAATTTATGGTATTATAATTTTCAATGAGTTTACATAAATAACATAATTTAAAAGTTAAATAAAAACGAAAACTTAAATATTTTTAGAACATATTAAAAAATTTGAATATCAGCTGTTTGAGATAAATTTAGAAATGATTGGAATTTTTATAACGAAATCGGCTATTTCGGTGTACGATTATTCAAGAATAACTAAAACGTATATCGCATTGCAAACGCCATGGCGCTACTTTATTTAACATATGGCCATTTATGACCAATTGGCACCGTTGTTTCACCGAGCAAACGAAAGTTATTGATTAATTTTAAACAACCAAACGATTCGATTGAATGGCTAGTAAAATACCACCTCGTACGAATATAAACACAATATCATCATCGTACATCATTATGTAACCCATGTAAATGTAATAACCGTTAACACAGTTATTCACAGTTAAATTAAGAAAACAGTTTTTATTCAAGTTTAATTGAAAAAATTCGAAAATAATTAAAAAAAACAACAAAAATCGTATTCGAGAAGTGAATAAATGAACTGGTAAATGGAATTAAATTAACAGCGGATTACACGTGGTTGTTGTTGTTGTACTTTTTTTACGATTATTAGACAGAAAATTGTAATGAATTTTTAAATAGATTTAATTAGAAAATCATTAAAACGCACGTTGTATTAAATTGTGAATTATTTATATGTGAAGAGAACGATTGTCGGTATAAAGAGTAAATTTATTTGAATGTATTATATGTGACCCAATTTTTTATGATACTAACTATTTTGACATTTACTGTCAACTTTAATATTTTTTTAAAATTTTTCTCGAAAATAGTATTTTGTTATTTGGAAGCCTAACTTTAAGTTTTAACGTATTACAATGTTGAAATATTAGGCGATATATTTGTGATACAGCTCGATGGAAGAGTTGCATGGAATATACGTTGCTCACAAAAACAAAGAAAAATCGGAATATCTTATGCGCTCACTAAAACTAACTCTATATTGCAGTCTTTCGGTAATAGTTGAGTCAACTAATATCTGTCTGCAACCACAATTACAATTCTTCCTCCAAGGGCATAAGTATCATTAACTAGATATCTATCATGTCTTTTTCTACTAGTGAAAGATATAACTATTTTGATTTAATACAAATGCCACTAGCGTTTGTCAGGTTGCATAACTCAAACTATTCTAGATAATGGTTTAATGGGACGAAAATTATATTTTTTTTGATTTATGTGGCCGATTAATGAAAGGACGAATAAACAGTTCTGGGGATAATTATTTTTCATTACATAACGAGACATGACTAATAATCGTATCAGGTTCAACCGAAGGATGTAATCGACTAATACCTTAAGGGCTGAATTGCTTCACAATTGGCTCAGACGTTTCATTAAAGTTTAGCGTCCATGGTCATGTCAATATACTTGATTTTGAAGCCCATATATGTTCAACCTATTTGTTTGTAAAATTTACTTCACCGTATTTTAGAGCAGTCAGTAATATCTAATTGTACTTCTCTGTTAATTCTTTATTAATTTCTCCAATAGCAAAGTTTACAGTTTCATTAACAATAATGTCGATTCTGTGTTGTTTTCTACTGCAAATAAATCAGTAGTGCATAAAATAAATATAAAACCGGCCTAAATATAAAACACTGCCCTGTATACTACTTTTATTTCTTTAAATTCAAAATATTTTATCTAATCTAATTCTGAAACATCAAGCCTTGTAATTTTTAATACTGCAAATACAAGGTTGGTGTAACAAATTATAGCGCTTTGCTTAGTAGATATTTAAAATTTCTGCAGTAATGACATCGCAACAATAACGTTTTTTTCGAAATTATATTGGATTTATTTCAAGCAGGCCATCTTTTGGTAAAGTTGGTAGGTTTTCACTATATATATACTTCAGCTTCTACCGTTAAAATATTTTTTAAAGCTGTTTTGCAAATCTTTGAAGTTTATCTTGTCTTGATGACATTACAGTGAAAGGTTATAACTTCTTAAAGGAAAAATAATCTCTATTCATCTTAAGATAAACTTAAATTGCTTTACTTTTTCGATGATCTTATCGACATCTAAGATCATCATATTGATGTTTCAACTGGCTTTGCCGAGTAAGGGGATGTGAAGCGATATCTTGAAGTTCTAACTACAGGTCTTAGCCTATCCATTCTAACTCCTACTTGCTAAGTCCACCTTATGTTATAACCTAGCAAAATTTTGTGGTGATAATCCCTCGGGAAAGATCGGTGCTGAAACCAGAAGAGGTCTATAAGTCACTTGCAATGTATTTCAATCTATGTGATATTAAATTCCAGAAACATCTGTTTTCATATTAAGAGGCTGTCTAGTCATCGTTAGACACAACGAATATTCCTTCGATTCTTTGGAGAGCTACATACTACGTCAACAAACATTCCACAGAAGTGGCCTAACACCTCGGTCTCCAGTAAGGAATATGTAAGGAATATGCCTGAAAAATCCAGATCCACTGTAAATAATGATGTTCTACTGCAAAAGCTCGAACAAATGGAAAAAACTGTAACATAACTGTAAATAACAAAGTTGCCGAATTTATAAGAGAAAATCATACTTTGAAGATCCACAGAAGACTCTGACTATTCAATATGGCAGACAACCAACAACCTGAAAAGAACTAACCTACAGGTCTCTCCAATTAAAATCAACGATACCTGGGCTAGAAATCACAGACAAAAAGTAAATCTGTTTGCAAACCATCTAGAGCAGACATTTCAACCGGGTACCGGTTGAAACTGGATATTTTACAACTGGATTTGACGAAACAGAATAATTCTAAACTAGATATTTTAAAACGAGATAAGGTATAAAACGAGATATAGTACAAAACTGGATATTTCAAAACAGGATATTTCGACATGTGATTTAACCTTAAAAAGATTTTTTAGAAAAGTTCTGGAATATAGCCAATTAGGAAGGAACTCTGCGAGTTCTTAACCGATTATGATGAAATTCGATATATAGGATGAAAATTAATTAATTTTTCTTATAGATTCTCTAAAGTGAAGAAAAGTTATATTAAAGTTATATTACTCAAATAATCCCGGTTGATTTTCCGGTTAGTATTCCTGCTATATTTGATTTTAGTTATCATACATTTTTACTAAATTATGAAAATTTAGTTTTTCTTAATTATTAGCCGAAGAAACTATGACTATGATACATCAAAATACACAGGAAAAAAATCAGCATTTATTCACTGTAGTTTTTTTGAAATTTTTATTTATTAAGCGAAATAATTGCAAAAAACTAATAAAATAACTATTTTGACAAATGTGCCAATATTCCCTTCAATTTTTTATTATTTAGTTCTTTAAACTATTAATAGGTGACAGTTTAAATTTTTTTGTCAATAATATGCACAAAACAAAAACTGCAGAAGTATACCTTAGTATGTGAATATGGGCTAGTAAATAAAATCAAATTGTAGTGAATTATATTTTTATTTCATTCGTCAATAGTTTAGAAAATTACAACCCCGTCTATCATAACTTAATTATATAAAAACGTGTGTCTTGGATAGAAATGCGATGACGTCATTCCGTGTATTCGGCCTTTTATTATAAGTTATTCACATTTTAACTGCCACTAGAGGCGCTTCAATCTGCAAGTGCGAACGGTGATAAAAAATGTATTTATCAGTCAAATACCATAGGAATAAGATGACATGTACGTTTAATTATTGTTTTATTATTATTTAACAATCATTTCAGTGCAGAAAATGACAACGTTAGTTATCTTAAAACTCATATCAAACTTTATTGTATTAATTTAAAAAAAAAATAAATGAAATTCTACAGGAAATGGGTTTAGAAAGAAAATCTCATGATGTCATTGGAAGAAATTTTTTAGGTAGTCTCTATGAAACCGCTGCTAAAAATTATATTGTATATATATATACATCAAGTTCCAAGCCTGAATTCACAATAGTATCTCTATCAATTAAATAATATGAGTGCCATTTAATGAGGTTATAATACTTAATTGAGATCCAAGCTGTTTGTTTACCTTATCACAGGGGTAGTACAGAATAGCATCGAATAAGCTTTATTACTTTTATGTTTCCGCTTATTTTATATTAATTTAGTCATTTTTTTTTTCAAAATGGTTGATCACCTTTCAGTTCTAAAATGTACCACTAGTTGTCAGCCACTTTGCGTTAAAAGGCGAATTATGTTGTGTGCCTTAATCGACTTTTCAAACTAAACATTTCAAATTGCCTCATACTAACTTTTCGCTATTGCCTCATAGGTGGTAGCTGATAAGTAAATTTTCGGGGTAATTTTTCAATGACTTTTCAGCTACCACCTATGAGGCAATAGCGTAAACTTGAACAATTTGAAAAGTTTAGTTTGAAAAGTTGATTAAGCCACACAGCATTAGTTTAGTCGATTAAGGCACACAGCATAAGTACAATTTAATGTATTTTTCAGCTTGGAAATATTTTTCAGTAAGCATCGTAAGTCTTGTTATATTTTTCATGATCGGGCTAAACAACTATTTTGTTTATTCACTTCGAATAAAAAGTTATATATGTACTAATTATTAGGTATTTTAGTAGTTACAGTTTTTAGCACTATATTGATTTAATTCGTGCGCATCATCAAATTTCGATCGAAGAAAATGACATAACCGCATAACACAAATATTTCAAAGATTTATCCACTCTAATCTATCGTGAGTGACTTAGACTTCTGATATCGTTGTATCGACGGTATAATTATCGCATCCAAATCATTTGACGAACATATAAATCACTTAAAAATCGTATTTTAATGTCTGAAGAACGCAGGTTTACAATTTAGAGTTGAGGCAATTACGCGACATGTACACTATAAATTTCTCCAAATTAAAGGGTTTTGTGAACCATATTATAATAACTTAAACAAAATTCAAGAAGTGACAATAAGTCCCAATAAATTGTTTATAAAATAAAATCTGTCTTAAGACGAATTTGAAAAGAAAAATTTAATATCATTCGAAACGTTCAAAATTAAATTTTGTCGTTGGTTTCGTTACAAAAAAAAAAAAAATAATAATAATTTCGAAACCAAAAAAATGTATATCATCGAATTGACGTCAATTTTGTTCAGTTCTCAGTTTATTATTTTATTTTTCTTCTTAAATTCGATGTTGTATATCAACAGACGGAAATTAATTTACCGTGAAAAGAAAGGTCTTGCATTAATGCCATCGTTCGAGTACCTTTTAAATATTTTGTATCATTTTTTCTATATATCGATGTCAAAAATCTTTATAAATTAACTAAGAAATAAAGTTGTTGACACGCTTAATCGATGATGATTGGTTATATTGTTGTTGCGTGTGCATGTTTTTTGATTAGTTTATAAATATTTTTGGAAATGAGTAGCATCCAAATTTTATTTTTAAACTCGTTAGTTTAAACGGTTTCCACATATCTACATAAACTAACCACCCGTTGCTTATGATTCTTCTTAAATTGATTTAAGACATTAATTTAAAAGCAAAGTAAAATTCTAAATCTATTTATAAACTTACAAAAGTAAATCGATTATTTCGTTAAAAACTACCATTAAGGATTATGTATGGCCATTTATTTTTTTTTGTTGTTTTTGTTCTTTACTACTCGTATTGTATGTATAGTTTTCGTTAAGGACAACGAACTTTTTTAATAAAATTGCCTATTATGTTTATTGTTGTTGCTGTTGCTACCGTTTGTTAAAAAAAGATACAATATTAGAAAACTCAAGTACATATACATGTATAAAAACGCTGCAGCAAACATTTTTTTGTTATATCGCGCTTTATATATTTATATCCTGTGTACACATTTTAATCGAATGTTTGAAACCTCATCGTCAACCTAAAGTCTATCTATTCTACACAACTATATACTATATGTATATATTATATACATATACAATAATATATACCTATATAGTACATTAGTGAATAAAATAAGATGTCACGGAAAAAGAACATTTAAATTTTCTAACACAAAACTACTGTCGCAACAACATCGTATGGCTAAAGAAAATGAAAATTCTGAAAATAAAAAACAAAAATCCAAAAACGACATAACGAAGACAGACAGACGACAAACAAACTAGAAACTAGCGTATACGATAAAAAAAAAGAAAATCTAAGATTAATGTCAAGAGTTTGAAATAGTTTCTCGACTGTCTATGATTTTTTCCTGTATAGTTTTTCACACAAAATTTTCCGAAATGTTTAATAATAATATGTTGTTAGTGGTTTTAATTTTTTGACAAAATTTTCATGTTCTATTTTTCAATATATATTTTGACTTACATGTTTGTTGTTAGACATTATTACATGTAATTATTTAATATTTGATTACCAACAAAAGAAAATTAAAAGGAAGAAGAAAACAAAAAGTCGAAAATCCAATGACAAAACCTAAAGTGAAAAATGAACAATGTTTTTCTTTTGTTATGTTGTTGTTGTAAATGATCATCATTATTATTATTTTGATGGGTAAGTTCAAAGTGGATTATTAACGAGATTTGTAAATAGCATATGATGATATTCGTTTGGTTTGTGTACGAATTCGAAACTTACGGGTGGTAAATTTTTAAAATTATGTATCGATTAGTTTCAATTGTGTAGGCCAATAATTATTCTTAATTACGTTTAACAGATTTCAGGAATTAAAACTTTGCATCATAATAATTTATGATCAACACATTCAACACAATTTCGTTTGTTATACTTTTTTTATTATATGAGGAGTTATTTAAAAATGTATTCCGGAAGATAAAAAAAGCTTATGTGAATCATTAAGTCATTGCAAGATGCATGTTAGAATATTATCATCACCACTGATCAATGTATTTTTTGTTTGAAATAACAAAAAATACATTGATCAGTGGACCCGACTAAATTTTTTAATCGCTACATAAAAAGACAAAGAAGCAAATATCTTCAAAGTTAAAAACTGATTCTGCTAAAATTTAACCGAACCCCCACTCACGTTTACTTATAGGTATATTGCCATACTTATAGGTATATTACCAATCGGTTCTGTTTCGAAGCCTCCGAGTTATTATCGTTGCGGTATGAGTTAAACTAAGTGCAGAGATATAAATTGAGGACTCTAGCGTACGAGGAATCCACACTTCCTGTGCAGAGACTTAAACAATTGAATTTTTCTAAATCCTACGAAACTTAAAGCTCATCAACGTCTCGTGGCTTACATCAGATGTTTTTGGAATTTTAAAAAAACAATAACTTATTTCAACTGGAGAGCAATTTAAACAATCTATATCCACCAGTCTATATCCATTCCAAAATCGTTGCAAGAGATAATTTAATTGTATTTAGCAAAACGTAAGATGTGGATACTACCAATCATCTGATAATATGTGCTATGTACAATGAGGCACAGAATGCGTTGAATTTAACAACCCACGTCGAATTTAATATTCAATGTTTGCAAATAAAATTGTAGACTGTGCGATAAAAAATTTAATTCATTTTCAAGAAGCAATACGTGCGTAGTAAAATGTATGAGTTCACGTCACCGCCCAATTAATAATTTTTTAATGCCTTTTAACTTAAGTCTACCATATTGAAACTGGTTATTCAGCCAGAAACTCTGTTCAAATGAAACATTCCAACAAATCTTTAATATTAAGGGCATCCAACTTATTTTGGATAAACTATTAAGTTTTCCTATTTATAAATTTCAAAAATTTCAAATGAAAATCAGATGAGGACTTTAAAATATTTACTTATTCTTAATCAACTTGAATTTGACCCTCTTCTTGAATAAATGTCATATTTGTTATGCAATAAACCAGGCAGATATTTGCATGTATGCTTAGGGCATATTTTATAAAACTTGAGAATACGTTACTTAAAAACCTTACCAACCGATTTTTACTTAAAATTGCCGTAAATATAGTTGAATGCCTTGCTTATATATTACAATTATGAAATATTTTTGAGCTTTTTGGATAACAATTATAATTATAGATTAAACATGATAAATTTACCCTTTAAACTTGTAAATCCAACCATTTTATGTAAAAAATCTTTAAATCGGAAAATCTTGGTTGCAAGTCACCAGAATGCCACACCAAACTATATACTATGAAACAATCGATTAACCCAAATTTGCCAAAGCATAAAATTTTCAAACAGATACCTGGGAAATAAAAGAGTTATACGAAAATATTAAATTTTTAATCGAGTTTCATCCAATTTCAATTAAATTTTCGTCCCTACCGAATTTTACTTAATACCCTTAAGCCTATTATTCAAATTTTTTCGATCCCTTTTTTTAGTATTTTCATCTGTTGAGTTGAGTTGAATATAACAATTAGTAGAATGATAATGATTTAAAGAGTACGACGACGCACTGTATAAAGTAATTCACATACTGATGGTTAGTTGTTCCGTACACGGATCAACAATTACCTCGAAAAAAAAACAAGAAGGAAAATAGACGAGAAAAACAAAATTAAAATAAAATATGTAAAGGCTACATAAATATTTTCATCCTCATTGTTTGAGAATTTTATTTTTTTGTTTATCGTCAGAAGAAATTTTCCTCCGCTTTTTTTAAGATTTTTTAATTTATGTTTTTATATAAACAACAACAAAAATATATACTAATTTAAAAAAAAAAATATGAAAATTGAAATTGAGGAAAGAAAATTGAAAGTAGTCGTGTAGTGGTATCGTAAAACGTAAAAAAAAAGAAAAATCGAGGTCAGTGATTTTTATTTATATCTAATTACTTTTCTTTTCTGTGTTCGTTCGTTTGTTTGTTTTTTTTTTTTTTTTTGTTTTTCTTTTTTATAATTTAAATTTAATTTAGAAAATGTATAAGTCAGTCGTCTTTTTAATTAAAATGTCTGTTAAATTATTGTTATGGTAATTTTTCATGTTTTCCCCGCGCGGAACACTTTTCTTCATTTTACACTTTTTGGTGTTGTCGTCTTCGTCGCAGCGTTTTCCAACTCAAGATGATTATGATGATGACGGTAATTTTTTTAATGTTTTTTTGGTATCTTTTAGAATAGGGTGAAAATTTAGAGTTTAGTGAGACGTGATCAAATGTTGTGTTTGAATTCTGATACAGCTTAAAGATTTTTCAATGGATTAATAATTGATATCTGGTTTGTGGTTTATAATGGATAATACATTTATTTATACTTCCTGGAAGCTGTAATGCAGATCTTGCCTATGTGCCAAAATAAATAAAACACATTTTTTTTTTAACATTTTTGAAGAATCCCGTGCGTTACGAATGGCTTATTATTGCTAATTTGTTTTATGCGTGTTACAGTTCGATTAAAAAGTTTTCGGACGTGAAAGTCGTAATTTTTATCGATCGTTGATTTTATTTTTATTTATCAATATAACATTTTAACATTCGTCGTTGTGGAAATTCCGCACTTTTTAATACAATTGTTTTCTTTCTTTTCCAGTCACGGATAAAAGATTTTTGGTTTTTGACACTGATAACCATAAATTTCGAACTAAAAATAATTACAAAACATGACGGAAACATAAACATTGCAGACAAACCGCCAAAAAAATACCAAATCACAAAATTAGAGCACACACGCACTAAATAAAAATAAAAAAAAAAATCGCAAATACAATCCGTTAATATTTTGACATCAACATATCCTCTCACACTTTACCAGTCAGTCAGTAACATTAGTTATACCTATACGTATCGGAAAGAAGAAAATTGTCTAAATTTAATTTAAATTTACATACTTTCTCGCACACATACCGCCGTACCGGCAAAACGAAAATTTCATATAGTATCGTGTATGTGGTGGTGTGTTTTGACTAATTGAAGAAAAACAATTTGCCAATTTTTTTTAATATTTTTCTTTTTTTCAGTACACTAGAATTAAGACGCGCAATTTTTATTTATTTTCTATTCTTTCACTTTACTTTTATAAAGCTTCCGGGTTCATTTGCTATATATGAAAATTCTACATACCATTTTCTTCTGGCTGACTCACAGAGCTAGCTAATTAAAAATTAAGTAACAACCAAAGACAAAAAAACAAGTAAACATTAAAACAAAAAAATTGTTAAATTTAGGTAATGATGTTGATAGATTTTGACGCCGAAAAATATTGTCGCGCTAAATTTATTTTCGATCACTCGATCATTTTTCGTTAAGGTTTTCGTTAATTTTTTATTTTTTTATTTTTTAGCAAGTTTGGAAATTCATATTAAGTATAACTCTGTAGCCTGTCTCGCACGCCAATAATGAATCTAAGTCAGTGATTTTAAATTCTCTTATTTGTGCTTGCCAACTATACTATAATACATTTTTTACATTATATTCACTCACAGTTAAAAAGTCAATTGGTTGTGTCAAATAAGATATTTGTGTTACTGTATACAGAGCAAAAAATAGTTTTAATTAAAAAATATTTAAAAAAAAAACTCAAAATTATTTTAAGATTAGTCATTTGCAATTTTATATGTACATATATATGTCTTGGGCATTATTAATGTCGGTCTAAGTTCAAAAGAATTTTGAATTTTTTATATGATTCGAGTGGTTCATTCAAGTAATAAGAGTCTTTCGTACTCTACGTAATTTATCTACCATCTTTATTCAAATTATTTAGTATGACTGACTGTATAAAATAAAATATAGATCTCTGCGTATCATTAGGGTATCTTCTCATATTATTCAGTAAGCTTATAAAATTCATAATCAAAATAACAAGAAAAACTATTAAAACTATAGTTTTATAAGGTTATAATTTAATTTATTAGGAAGTACATAAAAATGTTGTTTATTTCTTTTTTATTGTTAAGGATTAAATTATACATTACGGAAAGAAAATTAATAATAATAATTTTATTGCAAACATTTTATTATTCTTAATAGTCTTTTTATAGTAGGCTTCGATCATTAAAATATATGGATAGAGTGATGTGTAAAATTAAATAGTAAAAAAACAAAAACTGCTTATTGCAATTACGTCAAAAATGATACTTTCCGATTTTAAATAAAAATTAGTGCGAATTGGTATACAACAAATATTTAAATATCACTTTCAGATTTAATAAGAACACGTTATATCGAAGACTGTCAAAGAACAGTTTTGTACCTACTAGGATTTTTTATATTAAAAATACTAACATAAAAATGTGACGACGATGTAATTTGTAGATAGGTCTAAATTTGGTTGAAAGCTATCGAATATTACTCAAGGAATTCTTTAAAATGTACTATAAAATTGGATATCTTTTGATCCTCGATAGTATTAGAAATAAAATTGCTAAGTGATCAAAAATCTATGATCGATTTAAAATTTTAAAAACGATAGATCAAATTTTAAATTCGATCACTAGCTTGTATAGCTTGTGGTATTAATCATAAAATGGTTAATTCAATTGATTTGTAATATTTAATCAATTTTTTAAAATCTAATTTAAATTATAATTTTATATTTTTAATGATGTGAAATTAATAAATTGTAAATTTCAGGCAAAAACTAATCCAATTTATTACAGCATACGGCTTGTAGAAAGTACCCCATTAATAGATTTTGTTTTTAGAGAATTTTTTTTGCAGATTACAGTTGAATGTTTTTTCATAATGCTGATATAGCTTAACTCCGTTCTTTGATATTTTATTCTAGGCTGCTATAATTTCTTTTACAATCATTTATAAAAGAGAACCTTCCGAAAATCGCTTTTACGTATTTATGCAGGCAGTCGTCATTTCTAGTTTGAGATCTTTTAAAAATTATCAAATAACTTTCAAATGATTATCAAACACACTTATTGACTATAGACTAAAGTTATAGACTACAGACTGAGATAGAGTTGAACTTATAGTTCCAAAAATTTGTACTAAGCCTAAACTCTCTCACTAAGCCCAAACTATTACTAAATTCAATTCTGCTTTGTTTTTTTGTTTTATTTTACGTAATCAAAAACCAGAAATCCTGCCTTATTTCAACAATATGCACTTTTTAAAAATTGAGCGGGATCGCAAACGGGATTGCATACCCTAAATTTTTAACTGATTTCAACCTTTCATTTTTATACTAAATATAACATAACTATGATAAGATTTTGGGACTTGCTAAAAAGGTTATATATTTTAGTTTCTATTTAGTGATAATGTTTTCCAGATAATCAGAACTACGACAATTTTTGAAATAATCACCCCTAATGTGATTATCGATTTGCACAACAATCGACCCGACGTAGCCTTCTCTGTTTTCACTTTAAACTGTGTATAACGAAAAAGAGAAGGCTATACATCGAACAGTGTCAATTGTCCTGCAAATCGACAGTCACAATAGCGATGATAATCAATATTTCTTGCAAAACTTCGGTTAACTAATATTTTTTTTAAAAATAAGGAACATATATCATTGCTCAGACGTATACCATTACTCTGGGGCCGAAGGTATCCCAACTCTTTCGCGGGTAATTTTTAACGTTCTACCTTGCGCCGTCACCAGCCAAATCGAGGACGCACGAATACAGGTTCGATTTTAAATCCATCCGCACATTGCATTGCTCCAACCAGCCTGTACATGGACGATGGTTCGACCCATGGATTCTGCACTCCAACCAGGGGTCATAGTTGTATTCATCGTTATCACCGATCGTAATCAGGTGATGAAAAATCACTTTTGCAACCCTACCCCGTTGGGATTCAAGAACCCGGTACCTTTCGTTCCAAACCGCAGCTTTACCGAACTGCGCCAATTGCTCGGTGGCCGCCAGTCGTTATATTGTTTAATGTCCAATATGAAGCATTATACAATAACTTTAAAGTTCCACTAACATATTGAAATAACTTGTGCTGTAATAGATAATCGGTTACTAAATAAACATTAACTCATATATTCATTACATTCTAATTATTGTAAGACATATGAGAAAATTAAGACATCAATGACATGGCGCCAAACTGTATATCAAGTCTAAATAGGTCAATTATAATTGATCCGGAAGTGACTTGTCACTAATAAAAACTCTTTGATTTCTTGCATATATAGTTAATTACACCACATTATGATCATATATATGTTCCTACATAAGAAAATGCTGTGTTAATTTAAATTCGCTAAGAGAGGCGCGCGGCAGTTCATCATATGTGGTCCACACATATAAAAAACATCAAACAAAAATCAAAATTCTAAGAATTTTTTCTATTTATGATTTTCATTCAACAACTACAAAAAAAAGTTACATGTTAACATACATAGACTAGAAAACGACTTTTAAATAAATAAATAAAAATTAGAGAAATTAAATCTTTGGTACGAGATCTTCTTCTTCATCATCATTTTCACCTCTAACGTACAGTATTTATACAAAACATACCAAAAAAAAAAATCTTACGAGACGAGAAAATACCTCTATGATTGATTATAGTTTGTTATTCAATTTACCGTTTTACCAGAGACGCCGCAAAACAATATAAAAAAAACCAACAAGAACACTAAACATATAACTAAATCGTAAATAGTTTAGAATTTAGATATTAGGTGAAAGGATGAGTCAAACGATGAGAAAAGCTTCACATTTCATTACACTAACTAATGCAATAGAATTTTTTGTCTTTTTAGCAATAATTCTATCAAACTGCCAATACACATATTTCAATAAATTTACAACTCAACCAAAAGTTGGGAAATTTCTAAAAAAAATAAAGAAAAAAAGAAAAATCAAATGTCAAATTTACTACAACTATTTAAATCTTAGATTGTCTCACTTTTGTACAAAAAATACTCGTATACAAATTGGGATTGAGTTGTGTGCGATATAAGATTTTACTAGAACATATATAAGAATATGTACAGTCGTTCATATAAGAAAGGCGCCACTATATTTTAAAAGGTATTTCAAGTGTAAATAATTTTGTTGGTGTTGTTTACTAACTACATAATATATTGTTGTATATAGTAATGTTATTATAAGAAGGTGAAGTGTAAGTGCATGTACATTTATCATATTGTTCGTTGCAGTTTACGTTTCTATGTTATGTAACTTAAACGAACTTGGTAAATACTGCAGTATTGTTTATCGAATTACAAGTTTAGAGAAGGTTATATTGGTTTTTTGTCTTATTGAAAAAAAAAATAAGAATTGGCGAGATATACGGAATTTAAATTAGAAAATTATTTTGTGTTATCTTTGTAGGTGTATTGGAAATCAAGCAACCCAAAATTGGGAGGAAATGGAATTAAAGCGATGAAACTTTGGGCAAGACAGGAAAAAGTGTATTGGCACAATAGTTTAGTTTTCAGCAAACCGTGTCCGGAAGGCTAATTGATTAAGTCAATTAGACTGTATTACTAGAGGCATACATAGTCCCTTCCTTAGCTGGACTAAATTCAATTTTATATTTTAATTCAAAACATAGAACTTCATGGCCTATGAATAACTTTTATTTTCTTCCAAACATTCAAAAATGGTTAGAGAAAAGGCTTGCGTTTCATTAATCATATTCATGAAGACGATTGTTTTTTTGCAGAAGCTAGAGAAGAAGTTTTAATGGAACTGAGTGCAGAATGGCCCGTGAATATTTTGACTAAAGATAAGAATACTAAAGTTAGGGAATCTAACAAAAAACACTGACAATGGACTTTATGTCCAAAATTTAAGGACCACCATATTCTACTTTTTAGGATTAGTATTTTGACTGACCCACAACCAAATTAACATTATGTCTGGTAATAAAATTAAATGGAAATTAAAAAATAAGAAAATTAATAACCTCGAAGTACTAAGTCGAAAATTACTCGGGTCTAACAACTAAAATTAAATTCGTTATTTTATAGTTTCAATGTAATCAAAACTATACTTATTAGATTGCTTTAGGATAGATAATCGTGGTTAAAGTTATTTTTGTTTAAGAAGTGAAACCCTTAGAATGTTATAAAATTATTAATTACATTTCTAATTTTATCTTAAATCATTAAAAAGTAAGAAATTAAAAAAAAATCTTTATATGCTAAGGTCATAATTAAGAGGCAGATTATACATTTTATTGTTAAAAATTTTATGATTTTATGTGTATAAAAAACATAATCAATTTGATGGAATTGAATGAGTGCGAGATTTTATTACATTTCATTCTGTTTAGAGTCGAATATGTAAATGCGCAGTCCAAAAACCCAACATAACTATAAAAACAGTTCAAAATATAATAAAATCAGATTTGTATATATAGAATATATCGTAGCCGATGTTAGGAAATTGTAAAATTTCATTTAAGGGGAATTGATCTAACCCAGTATTGTTTTCTATATCTACCAAAAGTTTTTCAACTGCATTATAGGGTTACATCGTTATAAAATGATTTGAAAACCAATTTATTACTACCTAATACATAAACAACATATTTACTATAATATGGGAACTCCCAAAAAAATGTTTGTCAAATTGTCGAAAACGATAGTGGAAACTATAAATTGTAAATAACAAAACGGTCTTTTAGAAGAAAGTTCTAATTATAAAATTCAATTGGTAATTGGCACAAATTGTATAAATTTATATATATATATATATATATATATATATATATATATATATATATATATATATATATATATATATAAAGAGGTTAACAATAGGTCATTGTTATGCTGACGTAATGACTTAAGATTAAAATCATTTTTTATTTTCATCAAAATATTTAGAGACCGGAAATCTTACATGAAATTCAACAAAATGATACATCCGCTTATAAATTGAAATTCACTCATTATTTTTTATTTTCCTAAACATACACGTACAAATAGACTTATCCTAATTAGAACCTAGAATAAAAATTAAATTAATCAATTAACATTTAAATATGACCGTTAAGCATATTATTATGCTAACCATAATTCTTATTATTAAGTAAACTATCCTTCTTCTATAATTAAAATGTAAAATACATAGTTGTAAAATTATGTCACACTTATAAGATATATGTGTGCCAAAGTAAAATATGAATTCGGGGAATCACCAAATTTAAAACTAAGTAACGAACTTTCTTAATTTTAAATTAAATTAAATTTACGTTCATTCAATCACGAGTGATTTAGGCAATTACTACGTGCCAGGAATATTATATCGTTCCGCTCTTCAGTGACATTTTGATTGCTTAACTGATTGATGACTGAATTTCTAAATTTCAGATACAATTTATTGAAAAACGATTAATTAATGTCTTTATAACTTTAAATGAAACGTTTGCAATCGAGAAACACCGAAAATCAGTGGTCCTTGTGGTTTACGAACTCCACCACAATCTTCTTTACTTGTTGTGGGAGAAGGCTAAACGGTTGGATGATTAAAGTTAAAAATTTTAATTGTAGAAAGTCAATATCGCCAAAATATAACGGAATTTCTCTTACGTACATGGACACGCAATAAAAAGTCGCTAAAACACACATTTTCTCTAATTTATGATGAATATGGTCTTACAAATCGTATTTTTGGAATTTTCTCTAGGGCGCAAGGTAAAATGGCAGTTTTTGGTTTGAAAGCAGTCAATAATCATGTGTGTACGTTCCGTTACTGAATTCTATGGTAAGCTTTATTCATGTTTCACAACAGAAACAAAGATTAATATATATACCACAACATCGGATGATCTGATGGATACCATACCAGAGCACGATGTGAAAATTATGATTTATGAATATAATTCTAAATACTTCATAATTTTTCAATCAAAACCAATATTTTGAAGGATTCACCAAACACACACACACACACACTTAAAAAAAAATCAGTTATGCATGTAATCTTGAATTTGCAGCCTAATATGCCTTGCAAGAATAACAATTTCTATGATACAAATTAATATTCTCTATTTTTTGGGATTTCCTAGAAATAATTCTTACAACAATAAAAGAACGAATAGAATTGGTCATTTTCAACAAAAAATAATTTGTTAATTTTTGTTAGACTGAGATAGATTCTATTGTAGATCTAAACCAACCAGTTATGAACATACTTAGAACAAGTCTTTAGAGATTTATTAACTTTCACACTTGCAAGCAAAGACTCCAAAAGAGCTCAAACGTTAACCCTACATGGCCTATCGATAATCACAATTTGCTTTCTATGCAGAAATAATTTATTTGTAAATTATCGGTGAATAGGTTAATTAGTTTTAACATTTAACATACCATTTATCCTAAAAATTAAGTGCCAATCCTAAACGGCTGGTAACAACACGATAGTAAGAACAAAACGACAAAATGACACCTCATTTTAAAGAGAAAATAGATTTAAACTTTTTCCTAAAATATTCACGATTACAAATAGTTGATAGTAAAATTAACGAACAAAATACATCTTCTATTTTATCGTTTGTTTAATTACTGTCAGAACAACAATTATAAAAGATTCACACTATTCTACTTAATTCTAGTACCATAACTCAAAGGGTAGACCGCAGTAAGCAACATAAAAATAAAGTTTAAAGATTCACCTGCTCAACTATTTTACATATTAACATTTTTATTAAAATTTAAAACTATTAACTATCAAAATAATAATAAAAAAATAGTAATAATCATAAATTAATATTTTATAATTAATTAAAATTAAAAAAAAATAATAAAATCTGCAGCGCGGAACATAAATTATCATAAAATGTATTGCACTTGCATGAAATTTTTACATTACTGCGTCTTTATACGTAGATGATGGTTAAGACAATTGTCTGAGTGTATATTATATATATAGAGAAGACGCAGCGAACCAAAAATGTTTGGCACGAGACGAGATTTGCAAACGCTGATTATTGTTATAGAATAAATTTTTGTTACCTACCTTATAATTTTCCTTTTATTATTTGGATGAAGACGTTGTGCTGACACGGTGTCCAATACGGACAAATGATGGTGTAATATTGTTGATGGTAATTGTGTTAGTTCAGTTGTGGTACATTTTAGTATGTTATCTGATGTTATAGCTGAATCGGTGACATTAGGGTTTGATTCCGAAAAATTTTCACGTTTTAAGTCTTCTTTAACGTTTTTCAAAATTTGATCCTCAAGCTTTAGCTTTTTGGAGGGCAAATTATCATCATCGTTGTCTGACAAATTGGGCTCGTTTTTTGGTGGTGGATTTACTAACACTTGCCATAAAATACTTTCGATGTAGTAATTTGTACCACCGACGACTATTGGTATTTTTGATTTTCCCAATAGCTTATCGATCTAAATGTATCTGAGTTAAGGAATTTATAATTATGTATTTTTTAAAATATTTATAAATTGGTATTAAGAGAAAAAGCACATATGAAAGCATAAAATTTAAAAATACAAATAAAATAAATAATCCAAAAATTTGCTTCCATAAGACATAAAAACCAATTAAATTTCAATAGCTACATGAGTATAAGACTGCATTTGATGATAGGGCAAATAGCGTACGGTGAAAAAATTATGTATAAATCACTAAGAAAAATAAATAAAATGTTTTGCTCGAATTCGTCTCAGTTTTGGAGCATTTATAGAGTTGCAATGTTTCTTCAAAAAATAAACAACTTCATCTTTTTTTGGATGAACAAAGTCAGTATAGTAGTCTAGTAATATCCCACACATTCTTCAACCTAATAGAATCAATCAACGGAGCATTAGTATACAAGTTAGAGTACTGTCACCAAATTTATTGATGACTTAGACCACCATAATGTATATTTTAGAAAAACTAAAACTAACTAAAACTTCAGTGAAAATTTTAACCAGAAATCGTTAGAAGAAACCACAATATCATTAAAACATAGGCAAAGGACGGTGACGATTACCGAATTATTCCGCGGCTATTACCAGATTCTCTACAATCACGAAATTACAAATTTGACAGTATATATAAGACACTTTTTGATATATTACGCACTATATTATAGTACATCCAGCTTAATATAAATGATGATGAAAATTAAAAAATATTCTCATCATATAACAAAGCATTCCCATTTCGGGTAATACACTATATTCGAGCTAAATAGTCTATGTAAAGTATCAAGTCACATATAGACAATCGAATATGGTATTCATTCGAGCTGTGCACCCAGACCAAATTTGCAAATTTTGTGGGTTCACTTAAAATAGTTTATGTATATACACACATAAGTAGGAAGTTAAATTCGTATCATCAGTTACCTTGAAACTTCAAAATAAATTCTCCATAATCTATGTTTCTCAGTCTCAATCTTGCGCGCATGAAAAATGTTTTATATAAATAAATAAAAATCATATGATCATTTTCTTATTTTATCATCTTATACAAGCGCTTCTTCTTCTTCTTCTTCGTTTTCGTTTGGGTCGTTGTCGTCGTTTTCATCGTCATCTTTTTAAATTTTACTTTTCATTTTAAATAGCCATTTAACTAAAAATAACACAGTTAAGTTCTCTTTAAATGACATAATTTTGGCATTTAAATTTTATTTTTATTTAATTCTATCTTTCCTTAAAAAAAATAAAATCAAAATTAGAATACATCATGGGCAATCGATTGTACGGTCGGCAAAAAATAAAATTGTGTCAAAATAATTATGGTTTTCTTATATGGTTTTGCAAAAAGATCCCGTCTACTGACGGTATTGTACTCTAACCGCTAAAAAAAAAATTCTTTCAAATAGCTGCGCTACATATACATACTCGTAAATAAATGTATGACGCGATATTGAAAGTGAAAATATTTAGTAAAATACGGAAATCCTAATCATATATTTATTGCAAATTGGCGTTTCGTGAATATGTAAATTTTAGTAAGCGATTTTTCCATACAACAGATTCGACTTTAGAGTAATAAGGCCAAATTCTTACGCACACAGAACACACACATTGAACAAGATTTCGTTAAATATTTCTCTCACGCAACATTACTATATTTTTTTTTCGTATCTTGATACATAGTGGGTGTGAGAAATCTTAATCGAATATAAAGTATATATATAAGACTTGTGTGTTAATTACAACAAAAATATTAAATATTTTTTTTTTTTTTTAATTTTCGAAGTCAATTGATCTTTGTTGAGTCATGAAATTGTATGGAATTGTGGTACGAGATCAATTATACCGGAAATACAAGCGAGCACAATTTTTTTTTTTAATAATTTGTATGAAACATGACACTAATTTGAGGTCAGATTTTGGCAAGTGATAATGTCTGCGGGCCACACGTAACAATTTAAAATCCTTGATTATTTGACTATGTAGTCTAGCACCCACCCGTAGATTAAATTTTGAAAATTCTTTTGAAGTTAAATTATAAATGAACTTTGCACCATCCTAATTAGAATACATGTACTATTGTATGTGTGCTATATAGAAATGTTATAATTCTTAATGATTGATTAGCATCTTGAGACGTGTGTAGGTAGGTTTGGTAGACGCAACACTATACAGACATCACTAAACCATCGTATCGCGCGAAAATTGATTGATGTCACAATACACAATCAATATATCCATTGAGAATAGCTTAAAAAAAATCTATCAACGAAAAGTCGTCGTCAACCGCACGGCGCACATATTCAACATTCACGTATAGTGTAAATATATAAAACGATTTCGCGTTTTTTTTTTTTTTTTGTTGGCGGCAAAATAATTGTTTGGGGAAATATAATTTCGTCACAAGGTTATCCAATTTAAATATCTACATGTGTGTACATATATATACAGTATATACACACATGAGTATATCATCATCATTACTTTACATAATTCACGTGTAATATATGTGTATATACGTAGTTGATTTGAGAGATTCGAATCAAATTAGTGTAGTGTGTAAATTTCGTTTTATAAAAAGATATACACTAAAGTATATTGTGTATGCTTGATTAATTGGTTGAATGACTTTTTGATCGAATAATTGCGCTGTGTATTGAATATAATGATTGTGTTCCGTACTATGTATATGCGGTATGCTTATATGAATAATTGCTTGTCATCGTGATTTGATTGTGTGGTACTGGTTATTTTGTAAATACATCCCGAACATATGTTCTCGCAGTGGGCGTAACCTACATAATTCATGCTCACCCAAATGAATTGCTATTTAAATTAGGATGGTTTCCCTGGCTAGACCATTGCAAACATTTTTCCAACAACATAATATCTACTAGACACTATTGTATTATTGCAATTTTTGCATTTTGGTTAACTAAAACGACCACTATTTATGAGCACACAATTTTAAAATAAGCCAGTAATCTGTCAAAGTTAAGTATCAAGTTAGAATTTAAACCATAAATTAGTTAAATCAATTTTAATGATTTATGATCTAAGGAATATGAATAAATTTGTATTTTTGCTGTAATTTGCTTTGGTAAAAAAATTAAGAATTTAGCAAATTTATCAAATTTAAATTTTTATCAAGCAACAGCTCAAAATTTTAATTTTTATAAATTATAAATCTTCTCTAAGTGACAATAACAATAACTTATTATCTACTTAAGAAGTTTAAATATATTCCGGTATACTTGCGATGTTAAGTGAACTAATAATTTGTTATAATTACTTTAGGTATTAGTGAGGTTTTATTTCATCTCCTAATTCAAACGAGTTACCTTATTCTGGATCATAACTAAATAGCTATAATAGTTGTAAGGCCGAATTTTTTAGATATATTTTAGATATATATATATATATATATATATATATATATATATATATATATATATATATAATATAAATATGTATATATATATATATATATATATATATATATATATATATATATATATATATATATATATATTATACTATATATAACGACAATAGAACTAAGTAGCTATAATGAAGATTTATGAGTTGACAAGCATAATTGACACTAAACAGTTAAAAATATAATATTGTCAATTTTAAGCATATACATAAAGTCTATTTATAGAATATGTAAACATTATCTGTTCTAAAGCCGAAAATAAAAATAATTTTGTCACATATAAGATATTTCGTTTATGTAATGTGTATATGATAAACCAAAAATTACATGTAATTTGATAACAAATTTTAACTCTATACATAAACCTCTCTATATATACAATCATTTCTACATAATATACACAAAACAAAAATTCGGTTTTGGATATAACACTAAAATTCTCAGGCAGATAACATAAAAAAGCATAAAAATTTCCATTTCAAATAAATTAAAATTTAAAGATATTCAAATATGCTCGTTCGTTCATCGAGAATGTTCTAAGAAGAAAAAAAATTCGGTTCATTCACAGCAATATCCATCAAGAAAAAAAAACATTTTTTTCTACTTTTTTTTACTATTGATTTATTTTTTGTGATAACACACCAACCAGTTAGTTCAACTACCAAAACCAGCCAACAACCAACCAAAAAAATGAAAAAAAAAACATTTTAAATTCCATCACGAACAATCAAACTTAATTTGAAATAAATTTGTGTATTTTTCACCCATTTATTATTTGTGGGAGACACAAATTAAATTTTGGCCAACAAAAAACTGGTGTCTGAACTATTCAAGGCCAGATGAAAGAATATCCTGTCGAAGTTTGTTACATTATTGTGGTTTCTAAGTTGTTTTGTATAAAAAAACTACTTGCCAAATGATAAGCAGATAGACATACCGCAAAAGACATGTGTACTTTCATAATATTAAGTCAGATTACAATTATATGTATTATCTTCTAATTTAGCCTCGATTTACATACACATATTCATGTTTTGTGTACATAATATTTCCTCCTTCTTATATATTTTAGCAATATGTACATAAAAATTTTATTTTGTATTATCGCACATAAACTATTTATAATTTTTTTTTTATTTCCGAAGAGCACGTTTATGTCATATTTTTCAATAATAATTTTCTTTTCGTTTTTATTCTGAATACAGAAAAACTGTGGAGTTGTTGTAGGTTTTTATGATTTTCTTGGAAAAATATATAAAATAATAGAAATAAATATTTATTTATTTCAAAAATAAGATTATTTCGCATAAATATTAAATTATAATAAAATGTATAACAGAAAAATAGCGGCCATGGAAATGCAATATATATATATATATATATATATATATATATATATATATATATATATATATATATATATATATATATATATATATATATATATATATATATATATATATATATATATATATATATATATTATTGTAAACGAAAACAGAAGAAAATTATTATTGATTTTCGTAATTTCCTATAAATTACAAACGCCAAACGTTTTATCTTGCCAATTTTAAAATGAAAATTTTTTTATAATTTTTTTCAGAGAATTGACGAATATTCACATTTAATTTACATAAATGGAAAAAAATTAAAATTTTGGTAAGGTATTCACGTAAATATTGTAAATTTTAATTAACTCGAAAGCACAAAACTTTATTTTTCATTTTACTGGGCTAAAATTAAACCTTTAACTTCCTAATTAAGTCTACAATTTCCAAAATATTGATATATTATAAGGACTTTAAAAAGATGAAATATCTTAATTCGAAAATATCTAAAACCTGGGAATACATGAAACAGTTTATTAAAATAAAAAATTATGCCACAAATTGAAAATTTCTAAAACCTTTCAAAACTCTTAAATTACATGATAGTGCTCATCAAAACTATGAGATTTAAACCACCAATTGAAAACTTGCCAAATCTGGAAATTATATAATATAGTTAAAAACAGAAAATGTATGCCAGTATAATTTTGATTGTGCTATGTCAAACAAGCTTTAAACAGATATACTTATTTGCTTATTAAAATGTTAGTTGAACGCTTAATATAAATTCTTAAAATTAAATTAAACATAATTTTTTAATGCATAAATCTTAAATTAAGATTATCTGCACCAACTGTATTTATGCCGGGTGTTTTTTTTAAGCTTTAACTTTCAAATATCTCGGAAAAAAAGCACTCTAAGAAAAAAATTACCAAGATTAAAATTTAATCATTCCGCAGGAAAATACATTTGTTGCTAAAATTAGTACCCCATCCCCTCCTTATAGATGGAGCGGGGAATATCTTTGAAATTTAAATAGTAACCCCCATTTTTTAATGCAGATTTAAAGTTATGACTTATTAGGAATTTTCAAATACTTGTATGGACAATCCGGAATCGCTATAGCTATTTTTCGTGTACTAATATGAGGATTATGAGCTACTGCAGCCAATACAGCAATTTCATTATTTTCTTCAGTGACTGTTGATCGACAAGTCTATTTCGGATAAACACTTCTATCAATAAAAAATTGTTTGGCAATACGATATTTATAAAACAAAATACAAAAAGATTTAATCGCCTGTTGCTGAATATTACGATAATTATAGTAGTTTCTTGACAAGTCATTTTTCAGGAATTGAAAATTTGGTTAAGCCTTAATTCGAGTATTTACATTGAAAACGTGTTTTTTTTTATTGCAGAATGGTATGCATAGGTTCTCAGTAGGAGAAATTGGATATTGTCTATTATAGCGCCATCTATCATGAATCAATATTTCATACAAATACTACGTATTTCTTTTAGCCGTAGAATCCGAATCTGCAATAAAAAATGGGGATTCCTATTTAAATTTCAATGTTACCCTCCGCCTTACCTACAAGGAGGGGACGGGGTACTAATTTTAGCACTAATGTATTTCTCCGCAGAATCATTAGATTTTGATATTGAACATTTGAACATTTTTTTCGTAGAGTGCTAATTTTCCGAGATATTTGAAAGTTAAAAAAAACACACGGTACATAGTTAAGTTTGTTATCAGTTCCAGTATGGTATGGTACCTTTCTGGGATTTCTAATTTAGTATGGCATTTGCAAAAAAAAACATCTAGTCCTTCGCCTAGGTTTCTAATTTTTATGAGTTAATAAATAAGCTTTCCCTTCGACCCTTTTATTTTTAAGCGGCTATATGTATAAGCAAAATATACCTTTTTTTTATGGCCTCTAGTGTGTATAAAAACAATTCATTATTGTTATCTCTTAATTAGTGTTATTGTATATCCACTACGTTAAGGCAAAAATTAAACAATATTTAAAGCCCAGAAAAATCAAATCATGGCTCCTTTTTAAAAACTGTGAATTTATGCTGGTCAAAATATTACAATGATGTAGTACGCCTAACTGTAAAATGGATAATTCGACAATTTTCTAAAACCAGAAAATTTATGATATTTTTAGTCCATTTCAATGTAAAAATAAGCCAGCAATAGAAAATTTTCAAAACCCAAAAATAACATGATTATTGGACTAATTTTTTTCATCCGCCACTGTAAAACTTCAAAGTTTATTTCGAATCCTAGCCTAATTTAAAAAAATGTTGATTTTAATGGGCTATCGGTTCGAAAAATTTCAGGATCGAGACAAATCTTTTTTTTATAATTTTAACATTTTTACCAAAAAATTCATCAAGCGAATCAGCAAGTTACACGTGTATCATATTATTCATGGGCTATAAAATTCAAGTTCAAGTTCAAAACAAGATACTAAAACAAGTAATTAAAACTAAATGTAAATGGGCCTAATATATGTTAACAGAGGTTTCCTATTTGAAGGGAGTGCATATCATATTCACTAACGCGCAAAAAAAAGGATGAGAAAATTTTCCCTGATATTTTGCTACTATCGCATCGTCAAGCAGTCTATTTTTTATTGTTCTGAGAATTTATGACAAGACGATACCGAGACCTATAAATCCTCAAATGTATATATAAAGTATTTTTTTAAACATTGGTATTTAAATTTTAAATATATTTTTGTATTAAGTAGTCGCGTTTCGAAAACCTATATATACACAATCAGTAGTTTAGGATTAACCTAATATTTAAAAAACTTCATCATTCATTATACTTAACCGGAAATACGAAGCGAAACCAACAAACTAAATATATATAAAAAAAAACACGCACAACTACATCTAAACTAAAATCGCGAAATTTCTCGCGCTATGGAATTATATACACAAATACATGTGCCGAATATTCTTGTATTGTTAATCAACGTTAAACATTTTGGTTTTTTTTTATTTCGGTTTTTAGTTTTTATTTACTTTTTTTTTTGTATATAGTTTTTGGTTGGAACAATGGTTTCGCGCCAAAATTCTATACAGCATGACCTTGAAGTTTAAATTCTTTTAAAATTGAGGGCATTGGCATTATTAGTGTGTCGTAGTATAAAAAAATATAAAATAAAAAATTGTTGTTATTGCTGCTGCTGCTAACGAAAAACAAAACACTTTGAATTTTTTGGTTTGTAGTTTTTTCAGCAGCAAAAGTCGATAGCAATAAATTAGCATGAGGAAGACGTTAACACTTTATGATTGTGGCTTTGACTTTAACATTTGCCATTGACTTATTAAAATATAATATAATATAATAATTTGTATAAATTAGAATAAGATAACTAATTATTATTTCTTAGAATTTTTATAATATTTGATAAGACATTTGCACACACACACACCAGTTTCAAACTCGATTTCTCCCATCGATTTTTGATTCATTGATTAAAAAATTGGTGAGCACAAGCGAGATGAGGTAATTGAAAATTTATGTAATTTATATGCTACTTTACTGATTTCAAGGTTCATTAGAACAAACGATATACATTTATTTATATGCTGTCGCATGTGCGAACGGTCGGTCGAAATTTTTTTTTATTTTTTTTTTTTTTTTTGATTAGGATAAGTCATTAAACTGCTCAATGGCATATAACAATTTTTGTATTCCGTCACATTTTTGAAATTGTTGCTTTATAGAAAATAAAAAAAAAAGTTATTCTATTAATTAAATATTCATAGCTTACAAATGTAAGATCAAGGTTGAAAATTATGCGTAATATGCGAGTTGTTTTTATTTGTCTTATTTATGTCAGTCAGTGTTACTAGGCGTAAGATTGTTTTATGTCTTTTGGAGACAATTAACTATTAATTTTGTTTATTGCTTATGGGATTTCAAAAAATTTTGCGTATTCTATAGTTGAACATTATTTTATAGCATATACCAAAGGCAATGAGGTAAAAGGACATTTCAAAAATTTTAAACCAATCAACTTTGCCATACATTATATAGATTCTGATCTTGATAACATCTTTTCCTGAACGAAAAAAATAAATTTCTTACGGATATACGAAAAAATTCATTAAATTATACAAAACCAATATGATTTTAAATTTAACAACCCAAGAAATACCCTATTGGCCTTCACAAAAATACAAAATCAATAGGTCACAACTCAAGTGATTATTTTCAGGCGACAAAAACGGAAAAATAAAATTCCATTCCAAAAAACGTCAAAGAAAACATACCAATTTTAACACATATGTATATAGTCTATACAGACCGAACAAATTGACACCAAAAAAAAAAATTAAAAGGCAAAAAAGAGATTTCAATTTGCCAAAACACAAAATATCCCATTAGAATGTGAATGCTTGATCTCATGAGAGACATTTCATTTTTCAGTTAAAGATATCACACATATACAAGAAATTATATGACAAACCACACACCCCCATTTTGTGTTATGTTGTTAGATGAGTTAATTAAATTGTTTGAAGCTTTACTAGCCTCCCTCAAAAACTATTTAATTTTCGTGTTATCATTAAATCTTAACATGTTTTACACAACAAGACATGGAATTTCGTTCTTAGAAAAATTCTCTAAAGTTTTATTTTCGCATTATGTCCAAAATCGAGTTAATTAAATTTATTTATGTAAATTTATTTTGTGTAATTTAATTAGTTTAAAAACATTTTATGTATGCGCGCTCGGTCGTTGTGTTTGGACGAATCAAGAATATTCTACAAATTGATTGCGAAATTGACTTCCTAACTGATTTAGCATTGAATTAAATTAGCATTGCGATACAAAAAATTAATAAAACCAAAAATCTATGCGTTACGCATTCGAATTATTTTCAACAACAACAACAACTAAAATAAATATTGTCTCTTTACTTATTGTCTGTATAAAAAAACATATCTAAGATATGTAAAGTTTTTTTAATGCTGTTAATTACCGGAAGAGGCGATTTATTGTTGCTATTTTTTTCATATATATGTATATAATATATAGTGATTGCAATAACAACATAAATTAATTATTCTGTTAATCATTACACTTCCGATTTTGCTTTAAAAAGATGGCATTAACAGAGATGTATTCTAAGAGTTGGACATTTTCATATAACAAATCATAAAGATGTAAATTTTAAAAAATTGCCACCATATAAGTAAATAAATAGTATAGACAGACGTGTGTAAAATAATCTGATCAATATTCATGCTGTTACATATAACAATAAGAATGTAGCCTTGACTTAAACGGACAACTTTTTACTACACAGTTCATTGTGTCTTAAGTTATTTTTTCAGTCATCTTGTCCCATGTGAATTTTATTAATTTTTTAAAGTCTGAAAACGTTTTTAGTTTTTATAGAATTTAGATAAAAATTATAATTATTTGTAATTAATTTTTATATTTCGTATGTGTCAATATTAAGCATTGAAGTTTTTATAAAAATAATTTGTTTTCCCGCCACATTAACTCGGCATATACAGTAAAACATCATTTATGTTTTTTATGTTGATGTACAACATTTATATAATACTACATTTAGTTACTATTAAATTTAATATGTAAAATGATAAATTAATATCTTGGCCTAATCCTTTTTATTTGCGCCTAATGCATAAAATAACTTCAAAGGCATGAAAAACTATTAAGGAACTTAAAATGGCATTTTTATTAAACTGTTTAAAGCGTATACTTAGTACTATTCCAACAATGCATATTATTTAAACCCAAAACAAAAGTATTTTTTAAAACAAATGGGCAAACACATGGTTCTTAACCCCAAAAAAAACTTTGTTTATGTTATTTTCTTAAGACCGACCATTCATAAAATTTTTTTTTTATTTTATTTATTTCGTTTTGCAACAAATTTAATTTAATTAATAAAGTTTGTCTTATATTAAATCGGAGATTAGTGTCGAAATAAAAAACTTTTATTACGTGTTTATGTTAAATTATGTTATATGGGTAAATGTAATATGATTTCTTAGCATGCTTCTCATCATTGTTATGGGCATAAATTTTTAACCATTTAAAATGTTTAGTTAAAATTAAAACTTAGTATTTGTATTTAAGATGCAATTGAGTACAGAGAATATTAACTGTAAAATCGTTAATATATTTTACTTAGTGAACCCTAAATAAAATATTTAACTCAAATTATGGCTTTAAAATTTAAGCCGAACATTAAAATAATGAAAACTAGAATCATTCTAAACTTGCAAAATAATATTTAAAAGTACAAGATGAACATATTGAATCTTTAAAAATTTGTAATTTTCATTTAAGTCACGAACTTGAAATTAAGTCCAATATTATAGTTCGAGGCGTATGATTCGTAATTAATTAATAGTAAATATATTTAGTTGTAAATATAGGTAACATTAAAAATTTTAGTGACTTAGCTCATAAAATATATAACTCTACAAATGCTTCGTAATTTAAGACAAAAATTAGAATCATATAAGCTTGAACAGTATAGACAGTTAAATTTTAAAAAATGTATAATTATGATTTAAGTCAAAAAATTAAGTATTAAATACATATTAAGTCGTATATTCTAGTTCATGTACTACGATTTGTAAAAAAAAAATATTTCAGAACTTATAATTAATATAACTACAAATACAATTGTGAATACATTACATTAATGACTTAAGTCATATTTAATAAGCTTAACAATAAAAGCATTAATAATTTCAAAGATTGGTAGAAAGGTAGGGACAGTAAACAGTTTGAATCTTTGAAAATTTGTACATAATATTATTACTTGTAACCTTGTACAAGTTATATTTAACTTAGTGGCTTAGTAACTAAGTCATTTGGCTTAATCTAAATAAAATGCCAGTTAAAAATTGTAAAATGAAACAATAGCTTTGAAACTTAAGCTAAATATTTAAGGTTCAAAACTGAAATAATTGTATAAGCAATTAAAACTTTGAAAATGTATAATTATGGATTAAGTCAAGAACTTAGTATTAAGACGTATTATAAGTGATATTATTTATGTCAGAAATAAAAAACAAAAATATTACTACCTATAAAATAATATGCGTAAATGAAAACATTTTGACTTAGCCCTTGAAAAAATATTTAAACCAAATAGATGATTTAAAACTTAAGCAAATTAGTATAACAGTAGGGGAAGTACACATTTTAAATCTTAAAAATTTTATACATAATATTATCACTTGTAAATTTGTTAAAATATTTCAATTAGTGACTTAAGTCATTTCACTCCAAACAAAAATATGATTTGTAATAAATAAATATTTCAGGAATAATAAATACTCATACTGTCTGTAAAATAGTATATGTATATATTTTACATAATGAATCAAGTCATCAAAATGACTTAAACCTAACTTAAATATGTAAACTGAATAGTAACTTTGAAATTTAAAAGCATAAAATCTGAAAAATTTGTGAAAAGACAAGGACAATAAACAGTTTAAATCTTAGAAAATTGATACATAATACCATTACTTGTAAAATTGTGTATTAATTTTACTCAGTGGCTTAAGTCAGTTGACTTAATCCTAAATAAAATAACAATAAAGCTCAAAAATAAGCTGAAACTCAAGCTAAATGTTTAAGGATAAAAACTTAAATAATTGTAAGGAATTGGTAGAAAGTTTGACAGTAAACAGATTAAATCTTAAGTCATATTATTATTTTTCAAGGAAAATTATTAGTAAATTTGCCTTAATCGTATTATTCATAACGAAGTTAAGAATTATATGTATAACAATGCCAAAGAAGTCAAATTATTGTGTCTTTATGACAAAAAGTTAAACTTTAACTATAATATATCACGTGCATAAAAACATAAATACGTCCAACCGGTTTTTAACCGTGAAAACCTCTTTATTTTAATTTATGTAGCGCCATGTATTCATATAAGCACCCCAGGTATAGATATAAATGATAGACTACTGCCAATGTGATTGAACCTTACATAATATATACATCGTCCCATTCCTTTACCATTTATGCCTTTTAAAATAAAAGCGCACACCACCAAGTCATAATCATAATACATTTTATGTATTGCTATATATGTCTGATTGCTATATGAACGCATATGATGATAAATTTGCGTTAATTATAGCTTCCAGTCAAGCAAAAATTCTTTTTAATTTCTGTCGTTTCATTTTTACGTCTGTTGTTGGATTAATCTGTATGAGAGATATATACCAAATGAAAATATGTAATACATAATTTAATCAAAATTTAAATTTTATTTCCTTAAAAACTAATAACTTTTATTTTTTATCATTCATGTACACCATATGATAACGAAATGTGAGAAAATTTATTTAAGACAGAATTTTTTTTTTTTTTTAATTTGATTTTATCAAGTATGATAATTACACAAAAAAAATTAGTAAGCGTATTAAAATTAGACATTTACGGTTGACGACAGAAAAAACTTCAATCAAGAGCTTAATTATTTTTACTTGGTGATAACTGTCAGAACAAAACTACTCATATATATGCGAACTACACAAAAAAAAACGGTTTGATAAGCATTAACAATAATGCCGTTTTGTCATGCTATGTAATAAATTCGGTTTTTAATTTTTCGTTTTACGGTTTTGTAAAGTTTTTGGCGCCACTCCTCCAGCAAAAGTATTATGATTATTATTGGGATGCAAATATAATACATATATGATTATATAGTACGCTAAGAAATATTTCTTAACCAAAAACAATCGTCGCGGCAATATTACATCATGAATTTTTTATTAACGATAAAAAAATTATAAAAATATCATCTAAAAATATATAGCCTAAAATTTCACATATAGGTAAGATTTTTATTTTATGTTTAGACGAATAAAAACGAGATTCGAAAAAATCGTGGGCTTTGCCTTTATATATTTATTTTAATAACTGTAACACTAACCTACAAGACACAGAGAACTATATACATACTCGTATATACGTATAAATTTTGAAAAGATAAATAGATTTGTTGTATGTTTAAGAGCCAAGAAGTAGGAAATAAATTTCCTACGTCTTTCTTTTTACAAATTTTTGCTTTGTGCTTCATTTAAAATAAGCCGACAAAATATATTATGGTGTATATAGTGATGGAAGAAATTTTAAAATTTAGTTAAAATTTTTAACTTTTCAAATCTACAATATACGCATCTTATCTCATATTTACTACTTCCGATGTTCCAACTAAGGGGGAAATATCATATCGATTAAACTGTCACCTATATATCGATCAATATACATCTATTATCTTAAGATACAAACTACAATATACCAAACAAGCTGAATAAATAAATACAACATAAAATCGACTTACATAACCTCGCGATTAAAGTAAAAAAAATAAAAATTTCTTACTCTATTTACTGTGATAAAAAAACCGTGTTTGTGTGTGTGTAGTATAAACGATCATATGTTGTGTATTATTACAGTACATATTGCGTAAAACCACCAACAACATTTTATTTTATTTAATCCGTATGTTATGTTTCTAATATTATGAAGCGACGAAAGAAGCTAATTTTTAGTTTTTTTTTTTTAAGTATTTCCTGTATTCTGAGTGATCGTGTGGTGTCGTGCCAGTCTTGGCATACATGCAATACAAATTCCAATCCATTCTGAATGAAATCGAAAGTAGTCAAGTATTTGACGTATAGTATAACGTTATTTTACATCGCAGATATATATATATATATATATATATATATATATATATATATATATATATATATATATATATATATATATTCATAAAAATACAGGTCTGATATATACGCATACAACAACGAAATTCGCGCAATTTGTTTATATGTATTCTCGAGATTATGGGAATGCGGAAGTTGGTGATAAAAAATATAAATTAAAAAAATTTTCTTCTTTTCTCATTCTTACAATAAAATGCGAAAGAATATATATACACACAATACACAAAGAATAGAACTTATTATTAAATTTAAGATTATAGGTTTTTCGGGTACCAGTCTCGCAAGTAGTTTTATGTATGTATAGTAGTCGGCTATAAGTATAATAAAACATTAATTTCGAGTTCATGGTCAAGTAGACAATTCATGAATAGTTTTTTATTCGTTTTTTATTACTTTAAAAGTTATGCGCGGATAAACGAGATCGGTTTTGTTGATATATGAATCTAACTATGTATATGTAATATTATAAGATGATCAGTAAAGTAATTAACAAGATAAGAAGGTATGGATCATATTCGATTACAATACATATATATCAATAGAACAACTTACTTGGTACTATACACCCATTAATTTTGTTTATGACTTTAAAAAGGATACAATTGAAACAGCCGCATCCCGAAAATTTACTACTGTAAACGGTATACCGGGATGAGCAACATCCAATAAATGATGTTGTGCTTGTGATTGTTCTTCAGCATTTGCCTTTGCGGTAACCACATTGAGACCTTTGTACACCTGAAATGAAACGGAAAATTTTAATTAATTTTTTTAATAGATTTTTTATTCAAAATCACAAATTAGTCATAACAGACAGTACTAGCCATGAACTATTTTCGTTTGAAACTTGTTGCCTTCCAAGAAATTCGAATACTAAAAAGTTATGTCCACTTTTCCTAAAGTGGAGATGACATTGCCAATCTGGGTATAATATTTTATATTGGGCATAAGGTAAAAAAACTTTGTATTTCAAAGCAGTCGAGAATAATCTTGTAATCATTTAGTTGGGTTACCCAATGGGTGTGAACTTTTTATTCACTTTTTTCTTCACATATACGTATATAAATCCTATTGGAATTAACGAAATCGTATCGGATTTTAATTATTTTTGCGTGTATTGGTGGCTATTGTACACTTTTATGATTTAAAATTTCTTTTATTAGTAAAATTCTATTATAAAGCAAAAATAATTTTATACGAATTATTTAAAAAAAATTAATCGTCAGTACGAAACAAAAAACTAATTTATTTAAAGATATAGATTTAGTAGTATTTTATGTTACTGTTACATACTGAATTATTTAATATAAAGAAATAAAACTAATTTAATGTTTGTTTTAACATCAAAATAGGTAAATTGACATTTATATAAAATAATTAAATATGTTTTTGTAGTATCGATGTACAAGGGAATAAATGTTGTGCCAAACTTTGAAGCCAGAATATTTGACTTCATACTGCTTATAGGCCATTATCAACCCTTCCCAGAGATTTGGACTCAGGTTCTGATAGTACATATAAATAGCTCATTATATTCCTAATCTAAAAACGTCAAAACCTTATCGATGTACCGGGAAATACATTTTGTGCCATACTTTGAAGCAAATATATTTTAATTCATATTGCTTATTGGCCATTATCAACCCTTCCTAGAGATTTGAACTCAAGTTCTGATAGTACATATAATAGCTCATTATATTCCTCATCTAAAAACGTCAAAACCTCATCGATGTACAGGGGGATAAGTGCTGTAAAGACTTTTGAATTTCTATTTTTTTGTACTTTGTTTACCAGCTTAAACAACTCTATTTAGAAATTTTAATTAATTTTTTGTTATTTATAATTATATCTAATTAATTGTTTTACCGGTTTTTTAAAATAGTATCATTTAATGGATATTCATTTGATATTCTAATATTTTAAACGGAGATTAGAATAAAATTTAAATTTTAGTACTAAATATTTCAATGGGAATAATCATTTTTTCCAATAGGAATTTAGTTTAACAGTGTGAAACTAACACACATTTAAAAAGTGAAGAAATGAAGAAAACTTCACATCCATGTTTACTCAACCCTCAGATAAACTCTTTTTACAGTAATTTGGATGTGTTAATTTCTAAGCGATGATCTCGGACTGCCGAAAATGTGAGTTGTACTAGTCGGCTACTAAACCACTGTGAAAGTTTGATAAATGCAGATGGGAACCACTACCAAAATATTGTTAGCAGTAGCATAAGGAAACCGATCACCATCTTGATGATGTCAATCCTCTTTAGGAGGTAATGAAAACAAAGGTTGTCAGATTTCTTAAAAAATATATGTATAGTCAGTAAATATTTGTCTAGTCTGAACAAATCTATTTAATTTTAGAATGAAATGGACATTTTCTGCTTTCATTCAAATTAGAACATTTTGTAAGAAGCTTTCTATGAACCATCATCATTCAAACTACATTTCTTCATTACACAATTCAAAGTACTTCTTTTTTCTTCTGACCAGTTACAATGAACTTCTTTTCTAAATTTTTCCTTTACAGAGTCACTTGAAATTTAGGATCTTTAACTACAAACAATTGTTCTATTCAACATAGCTGAATATGTAAATTTTGGGTTTGCCAAAAGTTTCGGCTTATGTAATGGATTAATTAATTGCAGATTTCAGGCAAAAACTAATCCAATTTACTAAAGCATACGGCTAGGAGAAATTAGCCTATTTATAGATTTAGTTTTTGTAGTTTACAGTTGAATGATGGCACACTGAATGATGGAGTTGCTGATAAGAGATGACAGAATACAGAAAACAGAATGCAGAGCAGTTGTTCAATAAAATTGTGATTGTCTTATGCTAACAGTAGTTTGAATATTGGCTACCGGGAAACCGGATCAATTATGTCATTACTGACATACCTTTCCTTTGCCTTGTATATAGCAAGCCAACTCCGAATTTTTAAGGAAAACCGGAATCGACCAACCTTCCTACGTTTAGTAAAAATTGAACCCACACAATATAGCTTAAAAAGTTTAAAGTTTTAAGTGGATATTGCACCAAGCGAATTTGTAAATGGCAAAAGAATGACTGCGGTTTCTGAAACTCGGATCGCTTGTTATTTATGATAATTGTGTGGAAGGTGGTACTAAAGTGCGTCTTGCTACAAATAACCGTGCGCTTTGTATATCCTGACCACTACTAAAAAATTTAGTTAGATTATTAATACGGTGCGAGCCAGCTGTGGCCTGTAAAACCGTTTAATATTATTAATCAAAAACAATATTTGGTTAGTTACATTTTGAATGATAAAATTATTTGCTTAATTTTCTAATCAATAGACGGAAATGTTTTAAAAATTTATTTAATAAATTTTAATTTTATTACGCATGACATAAAGCGGAGTGGTTTTCCATGGATTCGATAGATAATGATCAATTTTGACAAGCGGAAAATTTCAGAATGCGTTTATTTCGAATATTGACCACTTCAAATAATTTTAACAAATTTTGAATTATATGGCCTCTTCAATCTAAAATATATATTTTGACAAGATATTCCTGTAATTTTAGATTTAGATCACTTAAACAATCTTATCAACAGCAATGTTTTTATTTTACCATCGTAAACAAATATTTTTTGTTATTGGTTTGTAACTGAAGGCGCCAAATTATTATCGCTACACTTATTATTTTACCTAACCTAGAAATGAAATTTCCAACTAATTTTTTTTCAATTGAAAAATATTTCTTATTATTTCTTATATTATTTTTAGGATTTAATTTCGTAAGACAGGTGGATTATAAAAAACTGTTACTTTATTAATACAAATATTTAGGGTATTCCCATTTATTCCAATTATATTTATCTTTTCGTACAATTTAATTTTGATAGTAAATATAATCAGTGTTGTGCGATTAGTTATGGTGAAAACATCATTAGTGAATTTGTGTGATGTTGTGTTACAACATTGTATGATAAGTTTTACAATTGTTGAGTGCCTATTTATAATTCTAGTATGAAAAACTTGTAAAAAATATCCGAGAGATCCTACACAATGTAAATTACACGCAGTATATTGTGATAGAGTTATATCCGTCGAAAAAATTTTCCACTTTCGTTGTTCAACGTATCTAAAATAAAATATGATCACATATATTCACATATCAGAATTCCTGCGATGTCGTTAATGGTGCACAAAGATTGCAAGGTAAATAAAAATCAAAGAATTAGCCCGATTTGCGCCACATTGTTGATACGGTACGGACCTATAAACCCCGATCAACATTAACAAAACCACTATAGCGTTTAAAACATTTTAAAAATATAACACCAATCTCTGACAAGTGCATTCATTATTGTTTGGATCCAATTAATTTAACAAGTCTGAAAAAAATGAATATTTTTGTATACGTCGTAATTTCTTAAATTGTATTAAATCGATTTTCGATCCAATCGAAGAACGAAAAAGTAAAACTGTTCTATTTACATTTGTAATTACAAACCTTGCTCTTTTCAATAGAACCAACTAATTAAGTACATGCATATTACACAGGGCACAATATAACTTCATATTGCGCAATATTTTATAATTACGCTTTTAAAAAAACCGAACGAGAGTGCAACAATCGAATCGCAAACTATATATCGTATTTACTAAATACATACGAAATTTACAAAACGATGGATTAAAACGACAATCGCTCGCTCGATCCATAATACAACAAAAAAAAAAAAAAAAAAAGATAATATGCGCATTTCAAAAGAGTCGAAAAAAACTCAAATCATGGTTTTGAAAACGAAAATTGTGCCACGTCATGTATGGCCGTGAACTCTACAACACAGAATTTCACAATATTACATTTTCCATTTCATCATAAAAACAAATGTGTCATTACACATCTACAACAACAACAAACAATACATACACATACATTTTTGTTGCATTTTATGGTGAAATTAACCTGTTGAAGTATTTCATTGCGTTAAAATAGCAAAAACAAAAATGAAAAAGTTCGCACCGTCGCGTAATTATTTGTTATTGTTTTGAACTTAATATACTGCATTGATAGCAGGGGTTCGGAAAATTATTTTTATCGAATATTTTGCAATCGATAACCAACCAAACCGACAAGAGCATGTGATAAAACAACATTGATAAATTGTACTTGTATTTTACTGTTTTTCAATTTTCATTGATAAATTCAATAATAAAACAGTACATGATTTTTAGAAGAGCGTAATTAGAAATAATATATAGGTTAATGGTGCGGAATAAAGATAACGTGAGCGAGACATTAAACGTCGGTTACGAGTGTGAGTGTTTTTTTTTTTTCAAATGAACGTAATTAACGATATAAATAAGTTAATTATGGCGCGTAAATTTAGATGGTATTCGCCATGTTCGTAGATAATTGAAAGTTGTTTATAAATACAATAAATTAGATTGTAGGTATCAATCAATTTTCACATGATACATTTGAGTATATTATACATTTGAGTATAATTTAAATATATGTTATTTTGACAGTGTCATTGATCACATCTAATCATCATTATCGTCAATGTTGAATTTTGAATTATTGTACATATTTATATTAGAACGTAATTATGCGATATAACGAAACCCCACTTTATGACATACTAAGTCACAAATACTTAGAGATTCGCTTTAAATTTAAATTCCGGAAAGCTTAGCTTTTGTTAGTCAGCGACCAGATCCAAACCCTAGACAACAAGAAAAAACCAACTCGTTCACAGCAAAAGTGGTATCGCTACACTAAACTGTTTCAAAGGTTTACCCAGATATTCTGAAACAAACCTGATATACGTCACAATATGCTTTGTAATATTTAAAAATAAATATTCTCAGCGATAAAAATTGATCAGTGACATTTGGACAAAATTATTGTTGAAATTCACTTACATTTTCCAACACCAGGGTAGTGTTTTACTTTAATTTTATAAGACTTTTACTTTGCAATACTAATAGAATGAGGTCCACAAACTAGTTCCACATATTCTCCCGTCCTATTAAAGCTCCGGTACACATTTTAATGTTTTGATTCACTTTAACTATAATTTGCCAGTTACAGCAAAAATTAGCGGTGGCAACAGTTGATAAAAGTTAACATACTACTTTACGTCGTTGCCAGCCATAAAAGGACGCTTGAAGGCAAATTTACTGTCGATCACCGATTGAAAGTTATACATTTTGTTTTTAATAGAAAAAATTCGCTTAAAAATCTCGTGGACATCCATACATTTCGACAGAAATGTCATAATTCTTGAACACCATATCGAAAACCAACCAAACACATCAAGTATATTATATAGAATGCAAATTAATTTACCAACATTTTTATTCTTACAAAATGTTGAATCATAAAACAACACACATAAATTGCCAAATAATAATTGATTTCCAATCGACCACGACAAGTACTTCTAAGTACTTAGGTGTGTGTCTTTGCTAAATTTTAACTATGAACCTGAATTGCCCTTACTTTATTTAATGATCAGTAAAAATGAATTACACATAACTTTATCGCTAGGTGGATTTAGTTGAGCCGTTTGACAATAAAAAAATTTGAATACGACCAGTTCGTAGATACAAAATTTTATTTCAAAGAAAGTATAAGAAACCCTGCTGATGCGATCTAGCAGCCATATTTATAGATTTTTTGATATTCTTTAGGGGATTAAACCTTTTAAAACAAGATAAAATAGAAATTACAAAAAAATTACATTGCACTATAAAATTTGAACTTTAAAGGATGTTTAGAAAAATATAACCTTTAAATTATGTTAAATGATCATTAAACATAATGAAATTGATCAAAATAAGAATATTTAAAACATATTTAAAGCTCGCTGTCGCTTTTTTAAAGGTATCACGGAAAACTAATTTCCCAAATTGATATAGAACCATGGTAGCCGTAGATACAACTTGCGAAGTCGCAAGGTGCATTGCAGAAAATAAATATTAGTCTATAATAAATGGGAACCGCTCAGAACTGGACATTTTAAAACTGGATATTTCAAAATAGGATTTGACAAAAGGAGATAAGTTTGTACCTTATCTCGTTTTGTCGTTTTGTACTGGATATTTTAAAACGAGATAATGTACAAAACGAGATATGGTACAAAACTGGATATTTCAAAATTGGATAATTCCAAACGAGATAAGGTACAAAACGAGAAATGATACAAAACTGGATATTTCAAAACAGGATATTGGAATATGGCCAATTAGGGAGGAACTCGGCGAGTTCTTAACCGATTTTGATGAAATTCGATACGTAGGAAGAAAATGGGATTTTAAAATGATTTTTTGGATAAGTTCTGGAATATGGCCAGTTAGGAAGGAACTCGACGAGTTTTTAACTGATTATGTTGAAATTCGATATGTAGGATGAAAATAAAATTTAAAAATTATTTTTTGGGAATGTTCTGAAATATGGCCAGTTAGGATATTTTCATGATTTAAGCTTATTAGATCGAAACTTAATATAATAAAATAGATAAGTTTTGCGACTATTGGGTGTACTTTTTAACTGAGAATCACCCATGTTTCCCATATAAAATCGTAAATTAGCGATAAATAATCATTATAGTATTAGAAGAAAAGAAGACTTTGTCATCCTTACATTTTTTCGAATTGTAATAAAAACACCACCATCTTTAATGATATACTACCTTACTATACTGATCATCATTCCGCTTCATCCATATGGACACAGGTTAATCAACTTCAATACATTGTTATATCATTATTAGCATCAAAATAACTTAAGAGAAGTCCCGATAATAATCAAATTTACATTTTCTTCCGACTAACATTTTGTTCTCTGGATGCTAATATTCACAACTCAAAATGAAAGCAGCATTGCAAATTTAAAAGCGCGTAGGAACACAAGTATCATTTAGAGAATTTCAACGACTGAAACAAGAATTTAAATTCTTGAGTCAAAACACCAAAAAAGAATAGCTGCAGGGAAGTTTGCTCTTCTCCCAATAATCACTCTTGATCGATTGAAGTATGCAGAATGGAAAAATATTTGAAGAATGCATCAACCGTAGAAAACCCTATAGGAACTCAGCTCGTTATGGATACCAACTTTTCGAAAAAAAATTTCCTGACTTTTTTCTAAATTCTGTTTACAGAATAGGACAAAATGATGGCCAAGCTAAGAGTTGGATGATTCAACGATTTTAATTATCAGATTCAACTTCAAAGAATCGGACATCAAAGCTTGCCGCAGTGCTCCTCGTTAAGTTCTTTTTTCTATAATATTTACACACGTAACATCGACTCAGTAATAAATCAAGATTGAAGGATTTTACAATACGTTTATGACGTTTTGATCTACAAGTCAAAGAAAATAAACCTACTGAAATGTCTATCAGGTATAAAATGAGGCGCGCCACCAGATTCACATCTCACTCTATATAAATGCTATCCGTATTATACTATGGTGGTGTAAGTTTTTCTGTAATTTCGAAAACTCAGTTAATCAAAATAGAAAGATTTAGTGCGGGCAGCATTATACGAATCTGTATTGGTTTGATGATTCTGAGTGCCACCATTTCCATAGATTTATACATACAGTGGGATTTACTCAATTATAGATTTTTACTCAATTTTCGATTTAAGTACATCCGTTAAATGTAAAGCTGCCTAGATTAAATGCAGTAACATACACAACAAAAATCCTAAAGATTTTCACGACCGGTTCATGATACCGAGATAGACGCGTTAATGGTTAAAAACGTTTCTTTCAAATATTGAAAGATACGAAAGCAGCTAATATTATTTATACAGATGGTTTGCGACTTAGAACGATTTCTATGGAATTGGCATCTTTAGTGTTCCATATATCGGTAAAAAAACAAGCTGCATGAACCAAGCGCAGCCTTCATTGCTAAACTATCGGCCATCTATACAGCGGCTTTTTGTTTAGAGGGGTCTCAATCGGGACAATATCCTATTGTCACGGATAGTGCATATTGAGCTATTAAAAAATACAGTCATCGCTCATTTTTACGCAGCTCTACAGCACACAGCACTGGCAAACAAGGTGGTATACTGATGAAATGGCACGGTTGACATACTCATCCTTTTCGAGGGTGTATTTACCAACATTGGTCAAAGTTTTTAGTATGCTGCAAAGATTGCTACAAAAGGTGGTTTGTTAACCTATCGTTACATATACGTTTCAGTAAGGACAAATATTTGGGCTAGCCACTTTTATAAAGCGTCTTCTCAAAAGCTTTTAAACCATTTCATACGAGGTTTATGTATATTGGAGGGTGTCGACGATTTATTTATATAAAAATCCGCCAATGATGTAATCTGTAGTTTTGAGCAGTTAATAGATATATGAATCAGGAATAACAACACTAGACTTAAGTATCTACGACTTAACTATTTAATATTATTTCTCTCTGACATTTGATGTTTATAATCGATAATTTAACAACGGAAATTGCTCAACAACAATAATATAATGTAGATCTAAATTTAAATGTGTACCACTCCAACCATATATAGATAGATAGATACAATACGTACTCCTACTTCATGTTCATACATTAGGTTAAGTTAATCCGCACTTGACTAATTAAAATTATAACAAATTTATAATATGTTTACATCAAAATCTGTGAATAATCTTTTCATAATGTTAATACATAAAATGTAAGAAATCGGGGTAAATTAATTATCAAATACAAGAATACAAGAAAAATAATTGGATAAAACTTCACTAAACAAAAGTTAAGAACTTTAAGCTAATTAGTACCTATATGTTGTTGTATACAAGAAACATAAAACCCAAAGTGTAAAATTATATTTTACAAAAATTATGTTTTTGGCCAAAAATTATTTTAATTTTGTTGCTGTCTGTTCGTGATAATTAATTTTCTTAATTATTCAAAAGCGAAGATGGATTAAGACGTCGAGGCATAATAACCTTTTAAAGAGATTTTTATTTTAAATTGTACATACCTATATAGTTAACATTTTAATTGTATTCAATTTTTAAATAGTTTTTTTTTTTTTTTTTTGTTATTTAAATGAACTCTAATAAAAATCTAAAATTAAATTGAAACTTTTAATGCAATTTTAAAATAGATGAAATCGTATAAGATGGATAGTTGGATGGAGAAATGATGGAAAATAGTGGAAACAGGTGTTCCCGCAACCATGTAGACCCCATATTAGAGATAAGGCATAGTAGTGAAAGAAATTCATATATATGTATATTAAGAGCAATACGAACATTGTACAATGCAGACAGACGAAAGTTCTTAATTTTATTACCTTCTGTTGATAAATTAGTAATAAAATTTCTTAAGTGTTTTCTTAATTTATTTTTATTAATAAAAAAAATGAATTGAAATTTAAAGAAAAAATATAGGCAGACACGACGTATAGAGAAACTGAATTTTTAACGGAAATGTATTTCCAAAATATCTTCAACATATTATGCATCCAAATTCTGAATTCGATGACATCATATCCGACACATAAAAATAACATAAAATTGATATTAAAAATTTTGTAATAAATTTTTTTGTTCCTTTTTTTATTAAAATGTATTCGAATGTTGTCTTCTTATATAAGATACAAGTAAAAGGATGAGAACGAAAAATAAATTGTTTTTAGTTACGGGAATGCGCGGTGCACGATGAGGTTACTAACCTATATAAGTATTTAATTTTATTTATAATTGTATGATTGACGCTATATATTTGCCACAAAACCGTTGACAAAAATTTTAATTAGATTGCTGAATATAATTAAATTAGCCGCGTATAATTTTTGGAATTTAGCTTTATAATCGACTCTCTTCCTATAAGTTTTTCATAGGTATTTCTGTTACACCACTAATCAATCGCAAACGTAAGTTAGAGTTAGTGAACACCAGAGAACTTAACAAATTTTAACGGTTTTTGTAAAAGTCTCAAATCTCTTTGTAAAGAAAAATAATTCAATCAACATATACTTAGGTATAGTCTTACTGTTGAAAAAAATCGAATTAATCACTGTGGAAGAACTCTACCTAAAAAGATTGATGAAATCTTGACAAGAAGTCTCAAAAGGAAGGCTGATCTACCAAGGCAACCTTCCAATGAAAGTATAAATCAATTCACAAGGTATAAGTAACCTTGGCATAGGACTAACCAGTAACTCTTCAAGAACGGAAAGAAGTGAAAAGTAGCCTGAATGTTAAAAAATCCCAGGGTATGACTTAATTACTTAAAATATTCTGGAATACAACCTGCAATTCTATGACATTATAGTAGAATTTTATATATCTAATAGATATGTTGGATCAAAATATGTTGATAAATACACCGACTAAACAAAATCTCGGCAGGTGTGCCATTGTAGAGTGTCTTAGGACCAACCCTTTATTTACTATTCACAAAGGATACACCAACCACAGATCCCAGATCTATCTACCCATATATTAACTGTACATATCAAAAGGCTTACGATCTACTAACCATTTGAATTTCTGGGGTAATAGGATTCCGATAACACATTTCGATAAGACCATCAGTGATATAGGTCATTCGCTTTCTCAATGCTATTGCTGGCCTTCACAATTGAAATGTATTGCCAACTTCGCCTACGCAATTGGTACCGACCGATATGATATCGTACTATTTCCCGGACTTTCACTTAATTTGTCTTTGATGAATCCAAGTTTAATTATTTTTATGAGGAAAAATGTCCTTACCACAATTTTTTTCCATTATCGATCGCTATAGTTTAAATTTAGAAATCTCTAGCAATTCAGTCAGTGGCATTATTCTGACGTCGTGCTTCGGTGTGGATCAAATCACATCATCTAAATTGTTGTAAAATGAGTCTTTTTCACTGGGTTGTCTTGAGAAGAAGCGCAAACCATTATATGTTGACGTTTATATACGTTGTTATTTTAACAATTTTTTTTTTGTACAGATGAGGGTTTTTCGATCAACGAGTCAAGCAGGGATTTTTTGGTGGAATTTTTAAGCTATTATGGTCTTTTATATTTGATTTACGAGACATACTAACATTCTGCTCAACCACAAAAGTTATTAAATCAGATTGGCGATTTTCAATTGCTATATGCTAATATTACTGATTGACTTGAAATACATATTTAAAAATGTTAACTTAATTTTCTGCTTTTACAAGTTTTAAATATAATGTGTGATGACACATCATTGAGGCGTAACTGGCGCTAAACATAAATTTATTACGGCATAAATATTAATAAATAAAAAATAGCACCTAGCGATAACAAATGCATGGGAAAAAATTTCACGCATTATATTTACATAACTCACTTCACAATAAATAATTAAACTTGATTAAGCTGTCCATTTCGTAAATATATAAATATAAATATAAATATAAATATACTTATATATATATATATATATATATATATATATATATATATATATATATATATATATATATATATTTATGTATATTTACAATTCTTATCTAGAAACCTAATAATTTTCCTTGATATCGCAACATTGCATGAAAATTAACAATATTAACACTTTCACACAGTAATTCGCGAACTAGATATAATGTAAAGTGTAGCTATTAAATTTTTTTTTGTAAATGCAAATTACATAAACAAATTCAATTCGTGGGCGATAAACCACTTTGCTTTGCACGCTTTCTTATCTAAATTACTTAACAAAACCGTTCTAATTATTTTCTTATCACAACTAACTTTCTGTTTTACAAACTTATATGTATGTAATCAAATGTTTATTATAATTTTACTTTGTTATAAGAAAGAGATAACAATAATAGGAAGTAACCTTGAAATACAGAATTTCTAATCTCAAGTCGCTTAATAATGCAATAAAAAAAATAAAAAAATTTAAATCCGGGAGTTTCTGGACAAAACACGTGAACTCGTACCAAACAAAGTATTATTTGTGAATGAAAATTGATTTATTCAATATCGCGCGATCGTGATAAATTTATTTCCTTTTAATTACGTATTCATCAATCGATTGATCAAAGTAAATATATGTATACAAATTGTTGATTTAGCTGGTAGTATATAAAAGTCCATTGTTTGAGGAGCACTCGATTGACGTAGATATATACGATTAACGAAAGGGTCATGGGAAAAATATTAAACGCCAGTTGTGCGACTTCCTGTTTAATTATACAATCTTCTAATTTTCATAATCATTATAGTTAAGTATTTTCTTAAAAATTTTCTTATTTCCAATACTTACATATTCCACGGAAAACGTCTAATCGTCTTATCCAACAACAGTTTTCTATAAATAACTTATTTTTTTTTTAATTATACACAATTTTATGATTAGATCACGGATTTTGAATTAATTGTATTTAATTTTAAATTCAAATTGAACAAAATTAATTAATTGATTGGAATTATGTATATAGCTACGTATTTATAGTAACAAGGGACGTGCTTAATACCCAGAAACAAGTGTTGAATCACTAAAATGCAACAATAACAATACGAAAAAAAGAGAAAATTATTTATATATGAATTATGGCCTAGAAGTGAAGCCGCAAAGGGTTAATATCAATACATACATATATAAATTAATTAAACCTTTAATTTTATGTTCAATTTGTGCAAATTCCAATGTTATCGTAAAGATAAAAAAATTAAACTCTAGTTAGAAAAAAATTTGACATAATTTTGGGAAATTATCAATAAATATTTTTGTGTAAACTAAAACAAGAACTTAAACAAACTAATAAATGAGATTTTCACAAAAAAAAACTACACGGTGCTTGCAAGATCGCAACTAACTAAATACAGCAGAAGTAAAATTTAAAACACTGGAATTTAAACCTAATTGTACGATTGAGTGCTCGAAAAGTGCTAACTGAGTTCTAAGTGCATCATTTTATCTCATAGTTGAGTTAGTATGAGATATTTTGAACGCTCCAGTAAAAATTATAAGTTCAATGTTAAGTTTTCTTTACCTCTGGATGGTTTTAGGCTATTCATCGAACTAATTCAAAATAGGAATAAGCAATCAGAGAAAATCTGATGTTATTTTGTACGTGTTATAAAGATTGTTTTGTTGGCTTTGACTTAATTTTTTTATGAATCCATTTTGCTTTGCGCAATATAACAGCATGACAAAATGTGTTTGGATTCAGGTCCTCCTTATCGTCCTAAACCGGAAATACATTATGTAAATATGAATGATGTGCTAATTGGAAACGTAGAAGACATTTCTATCTATAAGCAGGCGCCTTAGGTCTTGGTTGTGCTACTTTAAAAAAAAGTAGAACAACCAAGACCTAAGGCGCCGAGGAACCGCCAGAAACAATTATGAGCCTAATTTTGGGATTACATCCACTTTCCAAATATATTCTTGACAACACAAGACGGTACAATACTTTGTTTTAAATGACTTCTTTTGGTGCTAAACTAAGAGTAAGAGAATGTAACTTTACGCCTACTTCTAAAATTCAAAGACAGATCTACCATTACATCGAAAGTTGGTTCCTAACTATTGATAACAGTTTTCAGTCCTACAAATTAATTTTATTTCGAACACTGATCAACTATATCACTTTGCTCAACAACTATGCCAAGCCTTAAAAGAGATTTGATAGCATTGCTATAAAACTGTTTGCAAGAAAATAATTTAATATATACAATATGATATAATTTTGAAAATAGATACAGAGAAGGAACAGATGATTTGCAGTTAGTGATTCATGATGACCGAGCACCAGCATAGCGGTAGATTTAATGCACCTACTACAAACAAAGAGGCTGTACTTCTGGTAGATAACCAAAAGGCCAAGAAATATCGTCCTCCACTCCCGCGACGGGCAGTTAAAACGTGTCTCTGAGCTGCATCGATCCTGCGAACCGCTCCAGGGCCTTCTTAAGTTCACTAGAGGAGAATACGGGTACTACCTAACCATTATGCAATAAGATAATCCAAACCAAGTTTGCACAACTCTTTGCAACACCAAGACGGTCTCTTGCATGCAAAAAAAGTTCGTACAGCAGTATTGTGTCGACATGATGGCGAGAATAATCAAAAATACCTCGGAGATTAAATTTTATACGGCGAAAACAAAAATAACTACGTTCTGAAGATTACATCATTTGTGAGATGCAATGAATCAGGACGCCAATGAGAATACCTCCAACATAGGTCAGTACGTTATCCTGCGTTCGTTATTTACCGGATCACTACGCAAAAAACGACGCAGCACGCCATGCCTTATGAAGTCATCCGTGGTTGAAAAATGAGCTATTTCCAGGTCAAAAGGCTTGCAATAAACACGATGTAGTTTCAAGAGTTTTCAACATCAAATTGAAAAATCTTATAAATCTATTTACGAAAAATGGAATATTTGGTTTATTAAAATGTTCACGTTGAGCAAAGGCGAGGTCTGGCCACTCCCATATACTTCTATGTGCTGAGCTCCCTGGCAGGGACCATGACTTTTTTTTATATGTGAGGAAGTGTGTAAAAACATGTTACATGGACTTGCAACGAGTAAAACCTAGCCTCACCATGAAACGGAAAGTGTTCGAAGAGATATCTCCGACCATTTATTCCCGAAAGACAAACAAGCGACGATGGCTATCCCACATTGTGATGGGCAAACTACTACAATTAGAATACGTGGAAAATGGTGACAGTAGACAATGGAATCCGTGCAGGCAATCAAATATACATGCAAGTATAAAAATAAAGGTTCGGATCCATCTACGTACTGCACCCAAAATGACAGAGGTGATCATACTCAAATCGTACAAAATCCACCAAAAACCACGATTATTAGCTTTTTTAACCTGTGTAGTTTGGATGAATTTGCTCGAAGTTCCAAGATACTTCACATGGAACAAGCATATATTTTCCAGAAGAAAGCGTGGGTCAAACGTTGAAGGACATCAAGGTATTAAAAAGAATACGACTCTCGGTAGGGTCTATAATATCTTCCCAAATTAAATTGAGTGCTTTTATTTACGTATCTTGCTGCATCATGTCCGAGGACAAACTTCTCTTGGGAGGTTGAGGACTGTGGATGGTATAATTTACCAAACTTTTCAAGCAGTTTGTCGAGAACTTTGCTTTCTACAAAATGACAATAACTGGAGGTGTGACGTTTTTGCAGAGGATTTCTGCCAGTCCCTACCAGTTATTACAAAAGGAACTAGGGCGGATATTATAAGAGCATGTTTAAAATCATCATTCATTTGGAATTTCGCAGAAAAATTGAGTTTGACCCTACAACATGAGAGCACAACTTGGTAGAGGCAGTGCTCAATTCTCCCGGCAACTATACTTCTAATCGGAGATGAAAAATTGCGAAATGTAAATCCTATCGGTATTGTTGATCATAAAATAGAGACCGTAGTTAACACCGCTAATGACGAATTGATTTCGGCAGTATATCCAGGGATAGAAAATATCTTGAAATCATATCATTGGCTGTGCGAAAGAGCAATTGTTACGCCACAAAACTCATCTGCGAACCATAACATTTTAGACAAATTGGATGTAGAAATTTCTAGAATGTAGATCGATACTATAATTAATACAGAATATGTTTATAGTGAATTATCCGCAAGATTTCTTAAACAGCCTTAATCCCACAGACTTCCCACCATTTTAAATTAAACTGAAACTATAGGTATTCTGATCATATTGCTGCGTAATCTAAATCGACCCAACATTTGTAATGTCACCAGATCGCAGACAAAAGCAATGCACAATAGTCTATTTGAAGCCAGTATTCTCACAGGACCAGCATGTGGAGAACTAGCATTTATGCCTCGCATTCCTATGGTTTTTACAGGTTTACCTTTCCAGTTGAAAAGGGCACAATTTCCAAATAAAATTTCTTTTGCAATTACAATTAACAAATTACAGAGTCAACCTTTTAAATACATTGGGGTAAATTTGCGATTCGAATATTTTAATTGTATGTGGGTCTGTCAAAAATTAGAAATTTCGATAACCAATGTATCCTAATACCCGACTTCAATAAACATATTTGCGTACGATTTGCAACCTTATTTATTTCTGAAAGTTATAATCTATTTTAAAACATTAGAAGGAGTTGGTTTATAAAGTTACGTTCTGGTAAAACTCGTCAAAAACTCAGATATATTTACTATAGCTTACAAAATTGAAAAAAAAATATTTTTATTTCTACTGTCGCATATTATTAACCGTGATAAGAAGTGGATCATTTATGATAACTGAAAAGATCTTGTTACTGGCAGTGCTCAACAACAAAATAAGGGGTGGTTCTTTCTTGCGTATTCGTTAGGAGTTACTGCTTTGATGTTTGAAAGATACAAAAATAAATTCTGACGTCTATATGAATCTAACAGACAAAAATTAATTTTCGCGGTATTAACTCGAGTTTGCTTCGAGCAAGACTACGAACACTTACAAGAACCAAGCATTTGGACTGGAAACTTAAAACACCAAGCTAAAGCCTATAAACAATCGACCATCTAATTGTTATTCAAGATATTGACGTTCAACACATTTTCATTCCAGAACACGAATTTTTTATTGTGACTGCCGCCTTAATGAAAATTATGTTATACTGTTCAATAGTTAGTTAATAAATTTAATTAAAATTCCAAGTTTTAATATTTATGGGGCAACCTAGAATATATTTAAATAAATTTACATAAGAACAACTCTCTAAAATTGTAAAACCGAATAAAAGTGTAGAAGTGTCATAGCAAATAAATTTATGATCAGATATTTTAGGAATGGTCTAAATATTTTAGACCATTACTTAAAAGTTCCGAGTTTAAAAAGAACTTGAATGTAATTAAACCTATCATTTTTTTCAAATATGAAGCGCTTTTAGCTTATAACCCTCTAAAAATTGTATTGGCAGTGACATTAAACAAAACTAGAACAAAATTTATTGTTTACATTTCTTATCAAAACATGACATTCAATTTATCGTTTACACAATATATGCGCATATATATATATATATATATATATATATATATATATATATATATATATATATATATACATATATATATATATATATATATATATATATATATATATATATATATACCGACAAATTTTATCAATAAACATTGCAAGTATATAAAACAATCAATGTATGTCCATAGATGTGCAGCAACATATTATATCTAATATGTTTTGTAGAATCATCATCGTAAAATTATAATGGAGGCCAAATTTGATTATCAATCAGTTTCAATGCAACTCTCATAAAATTGTATATGTACGAGCCGTATTATATATATATATATATATATATATATATATATATATATATATATATATATATATATATATATATATATATATATATATATATTATATATATATATATATATATATATATATATATATATATATATATATATATATATATATATATATATATATATAATTTAGAGCCAGCCTCGACATTTTATACATGATATATCATACACGTAAAGAGTGTCCTACAAAGAGATACATTTTAATAGATTAAACAGAACGAATTTGGGTTCCACTTGGACTTGAACAAATGTGTAATTATAAAACCTAATATTAAACCTGTTCTAATGAAAATGGTACCATAACTCTGATAATTTCGAGTGATGAACAACAGGTTGACTGCGATGAGTCGATTTAATAATGTAATAATATTTCTGATTCGTACACTCTCCCCATATAGTGTGTACATGTAACTACATATTATGACTATAATTACATTATTTACAATAATAAAAATTCTATAATTGCAACACATGCATCGCTTAAACATTTTATTTTGTTTTACCACTTGCAATTTTTACAATCAGTGTTTAACTAATGTATATATGTACTCGTGCATGTAGCTTGTGTATTTATCGGCTAAAGTGTATTTCCGTCAACAAATTTACAGCAAAAACATATTGGAATGGATATATACATACAATATAAAATCCATTCATAAAAATTATTTTATAGTTTTTAATAATTTTCATTAAAAATTTGTTTTATAGTTTCTGCGATTTATTTTATATTGAGAGTGAGGGGCGCGCGGGACTAATGCCATGATAACATATTTACTTTTTATGATTGTGGTGGTGGTGATTCAAGGATTTGAAGGTGTGTTAAATCACAATTTTAGAACCATATCATTTTATATATTTTTTAGTTTTATGATTGTTCGAAGGCTTACATATAATCGTGTATGGTAATAGTTTGCGGTGGGGTAGATAAATCAAGGTAACAATTTAATTATTTATCTGTTCATATATCTATATACCTATACGTAAGATTTGTATAGTGAAATTATGTGTCAATAAACATGACATGATGGTTTAATTATACGGTAAAGATGTTTTTGATTAATTAAATTTTGTAGCGTGTTCAACACCCTGAACAAACTATTCATGCATTTATTTTTTGCTATGCATTTTTTGCTTTTATATATATATTTCTTATCAATCGATATTTATTTAGCTTTATCGCATTTAAACTTTGAAAATAAATAGTAAATATTTATTTGATATTAATGTTAGTCACCATCGAATATTTAACCCTCGTATATCGACTTGTTGAACCAAAATTATATATGGACCGATTTAATTAATGTACAATTTACCGCCAAAAAGATGTTAATGACAGAACGGATACATAAAATATTATGGCATGTTCATATGTCGAATGCATATAATTTATATTGACTCATTCCCTTCCCTCGTTCGACAAAAATAAAAATAAAAACATTTATTAATAAATAAAATTTAATTATTATCAATTTTATTAATATTTAAAAATAAAAATAATCCCAACCATAAAAACCAATTAATGTTAAATTAAATTGGGAAATTCTGTTTTAATTTGAATGAAACGAAAATCGAGTAAAATTTAATTGTGTAACTAATTAAAAGTGGCCACCGCAATATTGATATATGACGAGGACCTATATATCGATATAATAGGATATGGTCGTCAATCGTTTTGTTTTATGTATACGCCTGTAGCTTACCTTTTTAATAATAGATGACCGTAGGTTTATCTATCAACCATATGTTTGCTCATTTAAAGAAATGCTGACCCCAAATATGATTTTTTTTTTAATTTTAATTTTAATTTAAATATTTCAACTTAATGGAACTATGTTATATAATTGCAGGCGATTAAATGGCTGGATCGCTGGGCTAATATTACTTGTATGACCAAGTTTAAAATATAATCGTACATAGAAAACGTATTGCAAGACGTTGGCCTCTATTGAATATGACCTTCGTTTTGAGTTTCAAAGCCAAGTCATTAATCGTGTAAAAAGTTCACGCATGCACCTAGCCAATCAGTCAATTGTTCACGCGCCCACACAAGTTGTTAAATAACCCAAAGATATTTTACAATGATAGATGCTCTGATGAGAACATAACAGACAGACCATTGAAACAAATAACGATAATGATGAATGGGTAATGTACTTTGGCTTGCACTTTAGGCTTGCACATCCTTTTTTCATTAAAAAATTCACGAGTATTCTTTAAAACAGGATTTAAAGAATACTCGTGAAAGCTATGTTTTCAGTTAGAAACAATTGAAAAGCTCTTTTTAACCAATTTTTTTTTTCTTTTTAAATATTTTAGCAATGGATCTAAATGGCTTGGTGAGCGTAAATAAAGAAAGTGTCAAATGAGGCAAATAAGGGACTAAAAAGTAAATTGCATAGTACATTTTTTTACATTTTGCATTGTAAATTTTTTACACTCAATCGTGGTCGAGGTGGACAAAAGGAAACGGCTTCAAAATTTTTTAAATCGTTAACAGACATCGAGTAGAAGATTTTAGCTATAATGAGGCCAAATAATAAAAAATGAAGATCAAGAACAACAAAGATCAAGGTTTAAGAATTTTACAAGATATTGGTAATATTTTTAATTTTTAAGTTTTATTGATTTAAATTATACCAACATTTTTTAGGAGAATAATACAAAACTTTTCTTTTGATAAGCTCCTCAGTCAAATTTTTAAAATGCCTATAAATCTTTCAACAAATGATCTAGTTTTTCAAGTGCCACTATCATCCAATATCCGCACATTTGCCTCTTCTCGTTGTTATATTTTAGATCTTGCAATTTTTACAGGACGATAATAGACCCACAATACACGAAAATTGAGGACCGAATGTCTTCATAGCTTGCAATTGTAGGTGTTGATCGGATCAGTTGTCTTGCATGGATATAAAATTTAAATTCTGACTAATATGTATTGGAGAAGGCTGATGAATTTAAAAAAAAATGTCATGTGCATAAAATATGCGCAGCAAACGCGACAATGGCAACTGAGTTCCCTTCAATAATAAAATTAGAAATTTAACGAAAATTCTAGAGACTATTGAAGTAAAAGGAGAGTACGCGGGATCTGGATCGCTCTGCAAGGAGAGTCCAATTTACCAAAGTTTCTTTAGTACACAGTTTGTTGTTACAGTAGGGGCCAGCAATGGCCTATAAAAACCAATGATCATTATATTTATTTTAACTAAATTTGTGTTATCTTTGTGTTGTTTGTCTTTTAAATCCTCGATCAATAAGATTTCGTTAATATACGCCATACGATTCGAATGGGTCATTAACATTTTACTGACTTTTTGCAGCAATATACATAAATATTTTGCATATATGTATTTGTCAATATTTAATATGTCTCGATTTGTGCGAAAAATCGAATAGATTTAACGTCGGATATAAATTTCCTTATCATTCAGAATTCAAGATATACGACTAAGGGGCACATATATAGATTACCGGATATTGAAATACGATTTAACTAAATTCGTTCGTGTGGATGCAATTTTAATGACGGAAATTATATCAAAAATAACAACAAACAACTATTAATTAAAAATAGTGTGTATGCCACTAGCTATATATATATATATATATATATATATATATATATATATATATATATATATATATATATATATATATATATATATATATATATATATATATATATATATATATATACATGCAATTTATGATTAAATATACACTAAAATAAGTGTGAATCGATTAAGGTCAGGGTAGTCCCTAGATTACATGGTAATTGACTAAATGCTTTAAACATTATAAAACATAATCATTTAGTGAATTTTAACCTTTTCATTCATAATTTCTAAATTACGTTAAACGCAATCAAAAATCTATTCATGTCCATGCGTCGCTTATAAATTATAGCTTGTGTATCGCGCATAACGAAAATTCAATGAAAAACACATAACACTGGAAACTAATCGATCCATAACAAATTAGGTATCTACATACGAATAACATAAAAAAATTGTCCTCACTAACCTACTTAATATACTTGTATGCCCGCCATTCCTACACAGACACACACTCTATTCGCGTAAATTTATGAATGAATACAACGAACAAAAACTACATTTCAGTCCAACAAAAACATTTGTGTCTATTATACAAGTACCAAGCTAAACAATGAGTAAAATTAGGCCAGTATAAATACATTTTTTTGAAATCTCTATTACATGTAATGTGCCGAAGCACAGAAATGGAGCTTTTAAATATTTTTGGAGCTGTGGAGGTGAAACAAAGCTGATGAATTATTAATCAGCGCTTTCTAGAATGTATGAAACGCTTTATAGGTAATCATATTCAAACTGAACTTCTCATTGTGGATTTGAAGTATGTGCCTTCAAATCCGCTTGTGGATTTGAAGGCACATACTTCAAATCCACAAGCGGGTTTCAAACACAAAACATAAATTTAAATTAAGAAACCACAGGAGAATTTCAAAATACTCAAATCATCAATTACAAACGTTGACAGATTTAAAAAAAAATGTTGGCTGAAGCACATAGCATTAGAATAATGCTTCTGAACTTCCTTTTGAACCTTATCTGTGAGAAGAAAGAACATAAGACCAGCAGTAAATAGAGACCTGCAGGTACTACATCAAACCGTTTGAAAGTCAAACAAAATTAACAAAATTCATCAATAAAAAAGTAAAACACGAAGATGCGAGACCACATAACGCGGTCAAACAATTTGTAACAAATCCTTGGACAGCACGAATATGGTTGCGTATAACGCGTTTAGGAAATGGCCAAAAATTGGAAATTATCGAAAAATCGTTAATTTTATGAGACAACAGTGCGGACATTATAGAGCAATTGCCACAGTGATTAAAGCTGCTGGTCGGGAGGAACCATGTGTTCGTGTGTCCTCGATTTGGCTATGGCGTAAAGTAGGACGTTAAAATTACCCACGAAAGAGTTGAGTGAGCTTCGGCCCCAGAAAAAATGGATAGGATAAACAAAAAAAAACAGTGAGGACATTAAAACAAAAGCTTCTAAAAATGTACACCCATTTAAAAGAATCTGATCTCGAAGCAACCACAGAATAAATTCACGAATTTAGTGCTAGCAAAGAGTTGTTTAAAACTTTAAAAAGAGATTTTCATAACGCAAAATTTAAAATTCAAAGGAAATCGGCAGACTTAGAAGCTTCACAGGTTACACTAAACACACTAGGTTTTTAAAGCAGAGGCCTTAAGTCACCAAAGTTAGATTTACCCTACTACTTTGCAGTAGTGAATCTGGCGATTGCATAACAAAACCGATGTATGTCAATCGTTCTTTAAATCGTCGTGCGATGAAAGGAAGTAAAACGTTTTACTTCACCGAGCGTTTTCTTAAAGTAACAGTTTAGTCCCCCCACCCTGTATATTCGTTTAAACTTATACTTGTAAGTCAAAGGCATATAATACATAATAAAAGTCAAGCTGCACTGAATTTTTAAATAGATTGGAACAAAATGTTTACCAAATTGTTGTTGCCCTCAATTGTAATTATAAACACTATAATCGACACCAACAACAATCAAAATTGAATTTATTTAATTCCCGGCACTCGATAACAATCAATGTAAAACTATTGTTACACAATTGTACAAATGAACTAAATTCAATTCGAATGCACCTTTTCAACATTAATAAATTTTATCGCGATCCGCTAGAAATAAAACCAAAATCCGGGGAGTTACAATCATTATTACGATTGTTTCCGCTGTGTGTATACAATTTTTAAAACTATATATGTTGTACACAGAAATAGTAAATATTTATAAATCAGCTGATCGTTAATAACAAAATAACATACAAACAAATACAACAACTAAAATATGTCACTTTTACTATATGTCAAAGAAAAAAATTTTTGAGGTTATGTGCACGAAAACAAGAACAAACCTGCATCGAATCGGCGCTTATAATTTCACCGCCAAACTTTTGAGCCAATTCAATCGATAATTTTGTTTTACCGGTCCCCGTCGAACCTAGAATCACTATCAAGGGCACTTTACGAAACATATTTCCACACGAAAATTAATTTTTTCTATATAAATTTGACACTAACGATGAAAATATTTTGCACAACACTCCACGTTTCTTTGATTTTTTTTTTGTACTGTACAATTCTCTCACATTTCATCGCTCATCGGTTTTTTTTATTTTATATATATTTCTCGCTCATAGTTATGTGCGATAGAATGAATAAGGAAAATTAAAACCTATACGATGAGCAAATAAAATCGGAGAGAAGTGTTGCGCGTGCATTTATTTTATTTCTTATTGGAATACAGTTGCACGCAATAAATATACATTTTGAATTTAATTTTTGTATCGTAAAAAAATATTGTTGCAATAAATTTAATATGCAGTTGCAGAAAGTTGCGCGATTTATTTTTTTTAACTGTTGAACTCTAATAATCGCGTCCAAATTAAAAATGACGTCATATTCTGTCAACATGGAAGACGAGACGATTGACAAAATGTTCGCGGTGTTCCTTTCCTTTGCACAATCTCTTATTTAATTAGCTAAGTATCTGCTGTAAACATATTTTTGGAATGGATTGCGTTGAATTATCTGATTATCATGTGACCGTGCAAACCGGTTAAAAATTAGCCAACTCAAAGATTAAGACTCAGTATACATCATTATATATGTCCAATCAATTTATTTGATAGAACTGTGTTGCTGTTAGGACAACCACTATTTAAAAAAAGAGGAAATAACGGCCAGCGTCAATGACCTCCTATAGTAGAAAACGGCTTGGGTTCTTCTATGGTTCTCTAGAACAATATGAAGTGGTATCTAGCGATCGAATCCGATAGAGCCCGATATGGTACTTTGACGAGTAAAATAATGGTCCAGAACTCGAACGATACATTTTTCGGCAGATTATATTCCATAAATGATGAAACCATTTTAGAACTGGAAGATAAATTTTTTGTCATAACCAAGTTCATATCAAGAAATCCAATTGGGAACCCCTTAAATCTAAAATCTCATATAATACATCGTCTATCAACAAATTTGTCACGGTTGGTCAGTACCTCAAAGATTATGACTAATAATCATTTCACTCTCCCAGACCGCGTACCATCCCTCCATATATAATGTAATCTATATTCAAGTCTTGATTTACGTCGTCTATATACACAATTTGTGTACTTATTTAACAATTGAACCAAGACTTTTATCAATTACCTATTGTTCGAAATAACTGTGTGAACCAAAAAATCAAAATCCATGACATTGTATTACCGAAGTACATATACATATTCCAAAAAGGGTATAGATGTAAGACAGGCAAATATAGAAACTTAAAAAATTCTTTCAAACATAATCATAAGAATTACATATAAAATTTTATGTCTGAACAAGTTCAAACATGTTTTATTGTTATGTTCATGTTGTGTCTTGTATCTCTTATGTACATATATGTATGTTTATATACGTAATGCTACTTCTTGTCTGAAGGAAAATGAAATTAGCTCTCTTCAGTTTATATATTTGCGCGCGCGGTATGCCAAAGTGTTCGGTGCATTAGGATTCTGTTGTTGGTTATAATTTATGCAAGTGCAATAAATTTGTAACAACCACACACACACTCAGCAGCTTTAGTAAATAGCCAAACAAAAAATGTCATAACTCAAATAACAATAAAACAGTATGCAGATAAAAATGTACATAAATTCTACTTCTTGTATGCGCGCGGAGTTGTTGTTGTATTTGTAATTTTCCATTTCAATTACATATAGTTTTAATGTGAGAAACTAAGAGAATTTAAGATGACGGCACAAAACTAACAACATCAACGATGATTTTTGCACACAAAAAAAAAAATTTCCATCTCAAGTACTAAGATAACATATGGATGAACATTTTACATACACATACATTAGTTGGTGTTGTTGTTAATGTAGTTTTGAGCATGGGTTGCAATCACATATACACTTATCGTTACACGATAAGTAGGAAGGAGTTGTCAGTATTGAGAATAAATTTTCGAAATCAAAACACATTGGGAAAATAACTAATTGGCTTGATTTATTTATACATTGTGAAGTGTGACATATATAGTGTCAAGTGAACGTTTCAAAATTACTTTGTCAGGGCTTCTATGTAAAACAACTTAAAACCTAACGATACATAGTGCCCTGTTTTGGACCTTCCACGAAACCATCCTGTATCCATGAAAATAATGAACATAACCAGAGGACCGGCTATATTTTGGCATCTAATCATTTATTCGGTTGTTTTACGACCACAAGGGCCAAGTTAAGTAGGTGATATTAAAATCCAGGCATTGCTTTTGACCTAAGTCGGTCTTTTGATTTCTGGGTCCTTTTTAAATATTTTAGAACGTATTGGATGTTCTTTTCTCTTTAGAGCAAATATTTGACCCCATTTTTGATGTTTGTTTTTAAGTTCCGTTTGCAAATAAACCACATTACGTTTATAGCTGCACAAAAGTCTGTTAAATCATAATTTCTGTGGGCTAAAAGTGATTGAAGAGGCAATTGTCTGATATAGTTTCTTGTTTACAACAAGTTCGTGCTAATAAAGCACATACGTGGTAAAAGGCCAAATCGAACTTAATACCGCGGTGTGTTAAGCCAACACCTTAAACATCACTATACGACCGGTGACCAACAAACCGGTTGGTACAACAAACTTTTTATCTACCAAATTCTTTGTCACTTGGAAGCCAATGAATTAATTTTTCCAGTGGAATAGAAAGCACAAACTTCAACTTTGATAATGTTACTGAATCCTACGACGTGGTAGGAAAATAATCTTCCGAAAGTTTTTCTTAGGTTCAGGGAAAGACTAGCCACAATTAGTTTTTTGTCGACTTTCTCAAAAATAAAGACTGTGAGCACAAGACAGGCTGCTTGAGTATTATGTGATTTTGTAGAACCATATTGCTCTTGCGCAATTACATTATTATTTTGGAGAAAGTCGATAAGGAGGTTGCTTATTACCCTTTCGTGTACCTTTGAGACAGCCGATAGTACTGAGAGATCTCAGTGATCTCAGCCTGTAATTCGTCGGGTCAAGTCTATCGCCATCCTTATAAATCAAAATTCTTTGGGTTTACCAATTGATGTACTTAATTTTGGGAACCGCTCAGAACTGGACATTTTAAAACTGGATATTTCAAAATAGGATTTGACAAAACGAGATAAGATACAAAACAAGATATGGTGCTACACTGAATATTTCAAAACAGGATATTTCGACATGTAATTTAAACTTAAAATGATTTTTTACGAAAGTTCTGGAATATGGCCAATTAGGAAGGAACTCGGCGAGTTTTTAACCGATTTTGATGAAATTCGATATGTAGGATGAAAATGGGATTTTAAAATGATTTGTTGGGAAAGTTCTGGAATAAGGCCAGTAAGGTTCCATTCTTGAATATTTCTAAGGAGAGAAATAGAATTTTCCTTCACTTAATGTTTTTTTGTATTTGCTGCTTTACTCATCTTATTAAAATAATCATTGACTTGATCGAGTTTACTGTCAGTAAAATGCATCTTCATTTTTTTTTATTCTTCTACTTAATATAACTTTTCTTCACTTTAGAGAATCTATGTGAAAAAAATTAATTAATTTTCATCAACATTTTCATCCTACATATCGAATTTCATTATAATCGGTTAAGAACTCGCCGAGTTCCTTCCTTATTGGCCATATTCCAGAACTTTCCCAAAAAATCATTTTAAAATCCCATTCCCATCCTACATATAGAATTTCATCATAATCGGTTAAGAACTCACCGAGTTCCTCCCTAATTGGCCATATTCCATTTCCCATTGTGCGATTGGTAAGTCCAATTTTTTAGCTTTTCTAAATCTATACAATTTTGAATACAAACTATTCCTGATTGTGGTGTTGTACGACGTAAAATTCTGTTTTTTGTAGTCCACAGGAACTGAAACTCGTTCGCAGCTTTGCATAGTCGCGCAGCATGAAATAATTCTAGTTGCCTTACGGTTAGATGATCTCTTAGGAAAATTGGTTTGATTGTGGTACTACCTATATCCAATTTGGGCGGAGAATAGAATTTTAAATAATTTTATCTTCTCTAGTATTTCTTTTTTAGCTCTATTTAACATGAGAGCCTTACAAGTGAAAAATGTTGCTGGTTCAAGATATTGTCGGTTTGTTCTGACTGTGGGATGGATTTTCCAATATATTGTGTACTTTCGATGTGTTCAGGGGTGACGTGTGAGTGTATTATTTTTAAAATATCTAACGTGACGGTAAGTAGATTTTGTGACCTATTTGGTGTTCCAAAAATTACTATATTGTTGTCGTTCTCTTTTTCTTGTAGGTACACTAATTCTGTTACAAGTCTGGATACACTATCGTGCTGCTTTACGTTAGCCTCTTGAGCAGGAAGTACTTCAAGCTTTAGTTTAGATTTTCTTGACTTAAGCTTAGGATTTTATCCGATAGTTGATAGTTGATTGAGAAGAAATATCTTCATATCAATCATAAGCTCCTCGAGACATTGAAAGCCTACTACAGGCGTAATTTTTATTGTTGGTTGTGGTGTTTCCAGTAGTGATGTAACTGTGGCAGGTACATCTCGACAATTAGGTGTGTTTTGGTTAGTGGTTGTTCCTGGTGGGCTGAATTGGCAGCAGTGTCAAATTGTTGATAGTTTTTGAATTTCCTGCCGATTTTTAGCCAAAATTCCTCTATAACTGGGATGGTATATTTTCAAACACTTTTCACACTTAATCACTTAAGTACTTGTCAATGTCCCTCCTGTTCCTGCTTTAAAATCAAAATAACCTTTTTCAATTGGGGTCCTAGTAGACAAACCAGAAATCAAAATTCTACTGTAAAGCAACCTTTAGTTTTGAGAAACATTTAGTGTTTCCAAATTTCGCCCATCGAGATTTTGCACTTAATTTTCTCAGCGACTGCACATTCTATTGTACATACTAATCGTCAACCACCAGTTAAATTACAGAGTAATTTAATCCTGTTTTTACTTAATGCATACATTTTTTACGGAGCGGATTGATAGCACAGCGCATACTCGCATATCTCTTAAGTAGTATATGGACGATTAACGTATATTTTACGAGGTATGCGAGTGCCCCAAATTGACCCTGTAACAGTATTATTATGGTTGAAAAAGAGAATGGCATAACAGCAAATCGTCTAAGAACTAATATGGACGGACTCAGTATAAGATGAATTCCAATCGTCAATATAAAACCCAAGCCGAACAATCCGAGACTCACAAAAAAAATAATTTTTTGAGAATCATAATTGGCAATGATACAGCGCCAATAAAAGATAATCCAAGACACTATTTATGAACATACTCCACAGATTCACATTTTCATAGACGATTTCTAAAATACGAGTATACGAGTAATGGAATTTCCTGTATAAATACAACTTAAAGCCATAAAAAAAATGTAAATTCTCACTCACACATAACCTAATTTCCAATCATTATGATGTGTAAATACTTCCCCTTTACTAATAAATAAAAAAATCAGCCAAAGATCTCTATCTTAACAATTTCTTATTCCATTCTTATATCACATAAGAACTATATATGAAATGAAAGACGACGGCGACGACGACGGCCAAGAAGAAGTAAATGTTAAAAAGAAATCAAAAATGAGGTGAATTAAGAAGAGTACACATTAATTTTGCACAAAAAATGTTTTCTTCTTAAATGAAATATAATGGGAATATTTTTTTTTATATCTGTATGGATGCCTGTCTGAAAAGAACGAACCGAAATTGTTGGTGTTCTCCTGAGCTATTATTGGTGCTAAGAAGACGAAATAAGAAAATAAAAAATCTTTTTACCTTTGCAATCTATTGAAAACACACAAGAAGTAGTACAGTACATAAAATGAAGAAGCGAAAGAAGACGTCAACGAAGAAGTTGATTATAGAAAAGTAAGAATTTTTTTTTTTTATAAATAATTTATAATAATGAAAAGGGGAAATGTGAAGCAAGTATATGCAATAAGATGACGCGGAGACGAATAAGAAAACGATGTGAAACAAGAAGAATAAGAAGAAATAGAACCCATGACACCGGAAATGTTTTGAATTTCTTTAACAAAAGAAATTGAATTTCATCAGAATTTTTGTCTTATTTTTGTAATTTTTGTGTGTTATCTATGCGAATATTTATAACAGAACAGCAAACAAAACGAATATTTAAAAGACAAAAACAACAAAAAATTCAGAACGCCCAGATTATGCTAAAATGTAACAAGGCATGTAGTTTGTCTTCGTATATTAGTTACTTCTTAGAAATACGATAATATGAGTGTTAGGTTCCTGTTGGATCGAATTGTATCTTACGGATTTGTTATTGCTGACAAGTAATTAGGCTGGAATATAATTTTGGTCGCAAAGTTTCGTTATAATAAAGGAGTTTTCCAATTGGGATTGTACCATTTTGTAATTTATTTGGGAGTTCTTCGTTTGGATAATTTCAAATTGCTTTATGTCAAACTGCTTTAATCCACCATTCCGATGAATTTTCAGAATTTTCACTAATTCTGAACTAAAGATGTATTTCCGAATACAATTCATCCTAGTTCTGTCTGTTGGGTTCTTTTTCATTTCGACAACCTGACTCATCAAAATATTTGGATAGTAATCGGCACCTAATGAGACGTCGATTTTGGTTAATTATAATTGGGTTGCCCACTTCAAGTTGTTTAAGTAACTACATTTTTTACTGTCGAAGTTTTGGTCATCTAAAATCGTGCTGGGATACAGAAGACGACTGATTTTGTAACCAATTTTTACCTAAGTCTTTTTCATAGGTTGGTTGATTCGCTTTGACGCTTCCTTGATGATAAACGAAATTTTTTCTGTTATCAGTTTATTACCAGCTGCCATGCGCCTTGGTAGTTGTCACGTATAGCTTCGAAATGGCATATTCTTTCTCCCAAGTACCATAAATGGTCATGGAAAGAAGTCCATTTGAGATTATCTTCGTGAAAGGTGGAACCATGTTTTGGTTTTTTTTAAACCATGATTCTGGACCACAATACCTCGAACTTTTTGATCAATACGAAGTAATAATCTTCTCTAGTGTGTGGTAACATAGCGTTTTCATCAGAAGTGGCATCCACTATATAGTAATTATTCTTGCATTGGTTCGATCCGTGCCATCGAGCCTCTAGTATCGAGCATGTTTAAAGTTGATCTTGGCGATAGCATCTTTCATCAATATATATAGCACAAATGCATTTTAACATCTTGTGCTTTGAAATTGAGAGCTTGCTCGCTTATTGTTTTTATGCATAGATTCTTCATTGCCTTTTTGTTTTTGTGTGGCGTTTTATGGATGATTTCTAAAATGCATTTAAAATCAAATTCGTGACTGCAAGTGATAGATTTAGACTAAAAATAGAGTGGGATTGGATTTTCAATCCACAAAATGTTAAATGCAGGACAGCTATAGGCTTATTAATATAATAAATTTTGGTATATCATCCTTTACAAATAAGATTAACCCTCGATGTCGAACCAAATATAGTCTACTCGCGAATAACCCGGACATTGATAATCATTTGAGTATAAAACCTGAACTTATTCTAAACTTAGAATGGCCGGTTTGTTTCAAGATTCATTTTACAGTCAAAAAATAAAATCAAAATAGAACAACCGGATGAATTCCCAAACTGGTCAAATACGGAGTCGTCTCGCTTATTTATTTACTTCCAATCATATGACCGTATAGTGCCAAGGTGGGGTCGCTGGGCTGACAATCAACATCCATAAAAAGGCTTACTGTTAAAAATATCAACAAAGTAAAAGCTCACGTAGACACATGGTGTAGGATTGGCACGTGTGATCTTTAGATCTAATCAAAGATCTATAGGAATCACATTTGTCAACAAACATATTGCCATGAGTGCATCTAAAGCTATATAATAGGCTTCTATTAGATGTCTAAAATAATGTGAAGAGTCGATGTCCCTGGATTGAATCCGAGGAAATAAAATTGTTGATACGTTTCAAGGCACTGTTCCTGGAACAATCATATCAGAGAGAAACAGTTATAAAAACAAAAAAGTTATTGCTCAAAAACGACAACGTTATTGCATGTACACTTCTTCTACGAATTGCTAACTTATAATCTTATTTTGCGCATGTTATTTTGCTGATGATATTTTACCAAGAATTTTTAAACTTTATTATTTTGCTTAAATCCATTAAAAAATTAGCTGAAATCTGTAGGATAAATTAAATTCGAGTTAGATTACTACTTTGCATCTGATGGTTGAATTTTATGTACCGGGTTCGTTAGAAAGACATCCACAACGTTTGTTACACAATTCGTAACCAGAGGTTTCATAGTTTACCAGTAAACCAGCATCAAAAGCATTTCTGTTTTTTAAATTGGCGCTATATAATTACATAATATACCACCCAACGTGTCACCGAAAGTGTTAAGTATTAATAATACAGTAACAATAGTAGCAATAAAATAAAAAAAAAACTTTTCGACATAACATCCATAAGATGTGTCAAATTAGAATTTAACAGTGAAAACAAAAAAGTTTAAAATAAACATTAAAGTTTTGTTGTTGTTCTTAACAAGTAAGTACCAACAAATTTTTAAACACTTTTTTTTTGTCTATAAAAGAGTTCTTCCTTTTTCAAGATTTTAACAAAAAAAAAAAAAAACAATTTTGTTTTTTGCTACAAAAATACTTTAAGTGAATTTGTGAAGTAGTTTTCTTCTCTGTATTCTGTGCTCACACAATTATACTGCATGAAATCTACAGAAAATCTCTAACATAATGAATGACATTTATTTAATTTTAATTTATTTTATTCAACACAAAAAAAAAAAAAAAAACTTAAGACTAAAAATTTCAAGTGAATGACTTCACTTTATGTGACAAAAAAAATTTTTTTTTGTTCTTCATCTTTTGGGAAACAACAAGTTCGAAATACTTTAACGATATTTAAAATGCAAAAAAAAAAAAAAGTATGCTATCTACTGGTGAAAGAATTAAGTAAAAGAATTATGGGCAGGTTGATCATATCGTGTAGAAAATTTTATTTAAATTCCCATGGCAATGCAAACCCCGTTAAATGTCTTCACATCCACAGTGAATGTCTTAATTGCACAACTTAATTTGAATCACATTTAAATCCTTAATTCTCGTTAATTTCCTTTCGCTCAGTGTATACTTCTTATATACAGAACAATGATTGTACGATACGAAAAGATGAAGAAGAAATAACATTTAAATGTATCTTGTGTGTTTGGATCAGAGAAACTTTCCAGACATCTTCAAATAGATTATCATAATTTTAAGTTTCATTTTGTTGTTGTTCTTCTTCTTTTTCTTATATAGATACGTTTTGTTTGGGTTCATCTTATATATTACGTTATGTACATAGACAAAACGTTTAAAAATCATTTCAATCAAAATATTAAATGATGTACTGCGTGTTGCGATCTTATCTCGATCTATAAGCTTTTAAGCGCGGCACAATTATAACGAATGCCGACACACATTCATCTATACATATTTCAATTAGTTAATTGCATTACGTACGAACGATTTACATATATATATACACGAAAGACGAAAAGCAAATAAATTACAATGATTTTGTACCTAAATTTGACAGGTTGGATGTGTGAAAATGAGATGTACAAAATCATCATCGATCGTTTTTCTATATATACATATTATATTAACTCGTGTATATATATAAGTAAATTAATGATGTTACTTGACCTTATGAACTTGTTTTGTCTTGGGAATTCATCTGGGAAGATGAATAAAGATGATGAATAAAATATAAAAAAAAATTAATATTTAAGATTGGAATTTTTTTCGAATACGTTTCTAATTTCTTTTCACGGTTTTGCCTTCAATCAATCAAAACGATCTTGGGCGAAAAGAAAACGAAAAAGATAATATGTAGATGAACGATCTTGGAGATCGGCAAAGTTTCAGTTTAATTTGCAAAATTTTATTTTTTTATAAGAAGTACTACTGAAATCACGATTACATTTCAACAACATATTAACTTTTTTTTTATAAATCGGGGTATTTATAGGCCATTACTGGCCAGTACTGTATCAAGCACAAAAAGTGCATCAAAAAGAAGTCAAGACGTTCCTTATACAACCACAAATATACAACCACAAAATCACAAGTGGCAAAGGATCTGAGATATCAGAAACTCGTCATTGACCAGGTGATCAAAATCTGTGATGAGTCCAAACAGCGATCCATTTGTTTAGTCATCACTTACGGATATTATGCTTATTTATTTATAAGTATGTTTGATGAGAGTATCCCCGACCACAGGGGCTACAATTGGTTCTTAAATTAATTAAAATTCAAAAAATACAAAAAAAAAATCACGAACTAAAAAAGTTCGACTCATTGGAAATGACGCAAACGTCATTCACCCATTGAAACCACCCTCCCCAAATAAAATGGAAAAACTTTTCACTGTATACGCTGTACCAATAAAAAGCCATAAAAAAGCACTCAAAGGTCAAAGGTGAAAACAAAAAGTTACAGTCAGACATATTTCCATGACTAGACAACACAGTTTATATAGAGAACGAACTAACGAACGAACCGACGTATAATAAACGGAAATACGAAACAAACAAAATGGAAAATAATTTTTGTTTTTTCTTTTCCTTAATTTAGAGTCAATAAAATGTGTACACACATATATACATGCTTTACCGCGCGTCGCATTTTCCGCTCGTTTTCCCTTGTATCCTGCGAACCAAACATAAACTAACGTAATGCGCAATGAATAAGGTACGGATTTAAGTAGCATTTAGCATCGAGACTGGGTATTATTTTTCGTTTTTTTACAAAAGATACAAATTACTGTAAAAGGGTTCGTGAACTGGCAAAAAAATGTCTGAGCGTTAGAAGCAGGAAATCACTCCAGAAAACTGACAGTTAAACGAAATTTTTACTTGCACAATTTTTAAAATAAACAGATATTTTTAATCTGTCTAGACATTTGAACCCCTTTTTAAGCAGATTGAAAATTTTCGGAAAACTTATCAAGGACATCTGTAATAATAAAAATTCTTCTTTATTATCACGTTCCAAGAAATTTAAACATCATCGGTAGCTCAGTCAAAACAGAATGTGGATTTTCGAAACAGCATTCGAGAGAGCAACCACAATTAAAACAACTTTAAAGTATTGACGCACATTGCATGTCATGATGACATAAATGAACCACAAAAGAATGATCAAATTAACCAGTAAAACATCACGACATGAAATTTTTTGACTGGAAAATATTTCATGATGGAAAAGCTCATCGTTGAATTTTTGTTTTTTGGAGATTGTATTATAACACCATCCGAACTTCAGTTTACGATTTTTGCTAATTCGTTTATCAGACCTTCATAATTGAAACGTTTGGTGCCTTTACCTGTTTGCAAGACCTCATTGATTATGACTTCCCAAATTCGAGCTAGCGACCGTTTGTAAAGCGAATATTATCATCATTAATTATTTCAAAGGTTAAATTCCCTGTTCATAAAAGAACCAATTCTATAAATTTTGTCATAACAACACCAAAATATTTAGACGATTTCATGCAGGAAATACAAGAAGCATATTACTAACGTATATACATATACAATGCAGTGAAATTCTTAAGATTTCGAACAAAATTCGATTTGGATTAAATATTGGTGCATGCAGCATAAGTATACAGAACACAATGCCATTGTGTTCAGGTTCACACACAAAACAAACAAAATATCATAACTTTTTTCGATTCGATTCATATATATAGAGATAGCATAAATATGCATCGAATATTTTCCCTAGGTTCTTGTATCCGCCACACAGGCACAACAATAAGATTTAAGCCTTTTATTTATTGTAGAGTTTTCAAAATAATAAAAATGTGCAAAATAAGATTAGAAGTTTCAAAATATTTTGTGATCGAAATAAAACGTTAATTCATGTGACCTCGTGTGCACACACACACACATTTACGTCACCTTACATGAGAATTTCTACATTTAAATCTTCATTTCTTATCGTTGTCTTGCGCTTTTTGTTGTTTTGTTATGCAGAAAAATTAAAAACCAAACCAAATAACAACAAACGTGTTTTGTTGTGGTTTTCTTAATTTATATAAATTCCATTTATCAAGAAGCGGCACCCTGAATTTTGAGAACTTCATATTATGGTACACTTTTGTAAATAACTTTTCGGAGAAACTTTTTTACTAGTAAAGAAGTGCTTTTTAATTTTACGATACACTGTTAAATTATCGTCTATCAATAAACAATTAAATTTTGTATCAACATCAATGAGAAAGCTATACGACGAAAACCTTACATTGACAACTCATTTTTTGTAGCAGTCTGAGCTTTAGTTAGTTTGGAAGATTTAATTTTTAACCACAAAAGAGTAATGCTGAATGAGTTTTTAATAATTTCTCATTTGTAGATAATTTCTTATTGGTAGTTGAAGCGTTAAGGAATTAATTATTGGACAAACATAATTTTTATAAAGTGTTGGTAACTATGAACTTTTAGGTTCACAAGGTTAGATGATCGTTAGATGAAATTTCGAAATGAACATTTTTTAGATTAAAGTAGCATTTATTTTTTTAGGATGCTAGTCCCCTAAAAATCACTAACTAATAATACGAAATCGTATTGTTAGAATTCGTAAAATCTTTACTTCGCAAAACTTTGTGAAATGTTCCTACAAAAAACCGTTTACCAAAAAGCTACTCCATAGTTTAAAAGCTTTTTTAGTATTATATATTTCGTATTTTAAAAAATCTCATATTTAAACGGTTTTCGAATTTTACGATGAATAAAAGCTTTGTATGTATAAAAAGTTCATATTTTAAAATATTCTTTGGTCTCAGATACAAGTTAAACCACCGTTATAAACTGTAAAAACATAAAAATTTGCTTCCGTATTTAAGTGTAGTGTTAAATTGGAAAATAATTTGAATGTGAGCTGTCTGGAAATGTATTATAATAAAAGTTTAAATATAATTTCAGCTAATTAAATCACTTTTTTAATTTTTTTAACGAAAAGCTTTAAGTTTACTAATATTTGGTTATTAAAAATAGAAACTTAGGATTATAAAAGGGAACCTATCAATGTTAGAGCTATAACATAAAGTTTATATAAGGACATTTTAAAATTTAACATAATATAAATAAAGTAAAATCTCGTTTAGTTACTAAAACTTATCAAACTATGTCAATGATAAGCTTATCAAATATAATTTGATACTGTTATTTGAAATCCTTCATACAGCAGGAATTAAAAAAAATAACGACAGGCGTCATATATATTTTGTATAACTGTATGCTAGAAAGTATATACTATTTAAGACAACTTCCTATATATGGATGTAACTCTTTTTCAAAAGATAAAGTCACTAGCAGGTTGAATTTTGGAATGTAATAAAACTAAGCTGCAAAAATCTAATAACAATTTTATAAGAATTAAAGGATTTTGCAGACTCAAAAAAATACATTTAAGTTGATAGACCGCTCTGAAAAACTAAAACGGACCGTAACATCAGTTAAGCAGCAACCAGAAGAAACTTCATAATACAGAAACATCTTGAGTGAACCAAAAATCAGAGCCTGGAACAAAATAGGAAAAATTAGAAATTTTTTTATTGAATCTCCTATTAAAAACTATAAAAAAATGCATCAAATAAAATCGGGTAGTTCCTCATTGCTTTATACCTCAGATGCAAATGGTTTTTCATAACAATCATTCTTGTGTGACCACATCTTGGGATACAAATTCGAAAACCGTTTGCTCTGCAGGAAGTGTTTATTTATTTACAGTCTGATTTATTACCGAAAGTACTGAAACGAAAAAATAATTCTGTATTTTCAAGGAACCCTAAAATTTTTGAATGTGGTATGAATGGCATTCGGCGTAATGCATTGGAAACCATACGCAGGCGAATATTTGTCTTATCATGGAAATAATTAAATACGATTTGCAGCCTTTATGCATCAAACCAAATGCATACAAAAATTCTGCATTTGTGCTGGGATGATCTTTAGCACAAATCTTTTAGCCCGGACGTTTATAATAAATTAACTCAGAAGCATTTATATTTTTAATCCAAAGTCATTTGAATGCTTATACGACCTCTACTACCTCTTAAGTCATTGAAATGAACACAATTTGTTTGTCATTTATATAAAAACGATTAATGATTTTGTTTTTTAAATTAATTTTAAAGAAGTATTTTAACCGTTGAACTGTAAATAATTGTTTTTCTATTTAAGCAACTTAGTTTGACATCTTAAGTAATATCAGTGAAAATATTAACAAAAAAAACACTTTGAAAAACTCTTGAAAATGCAGCAACATAACTCTTCGTAAATGTAAAACTACGCAACAGGTACTATTGTTGTACATTACACCTCTTAACGAAACCTTGATCTATTATTTTTTTGAACACAAACTATAAACTATTTATATCCATCTATAAACCATTTAGTAAAATGCCCTAGTCAGTATCAACAATAAAAGTGGTATAAGTACAATTTCACACTATATTAAAGTTAATAAAGCTCGCAACTACAACAATGATATACAAATGACTATATACGAAGAAATACTTCTGACAAATAATAACAAAATTTATATGTATGTACCAGTACACGATAAATGAACTTGAAACCAGACTCAACAACTGATTACTTCTCAACGTTTTCGTATATGTATGTTTATATGTACAATATACCTATCTGTCTAACACAAAAAAAACGCGAGAGCGGAGGATATAGAAAATTTTTCATTTAGACGATTTTTCATTTTCTTCCATAAATTCGTATAACAAAAGCTTTATGATTTCATTTTACAGTGCTTCTGCTACTTCTTAGCTTCTCCCCTACATAATACATATATCGTCTTAAAATATTTTATTTTTTTTTATTCAAGAAAGAACCTTGAATTATTTGTTGTACTGTACTAGAACACAACATACATTTATACGTATATACGACGATTATAATCGCGCGATTCATTTATCATATATTACTTAAGAAATTAATTAAAAAAAAAAAAAAAAAAAAAAAATCAGTGCTGGTCGTTGCTTTTAATTGTAAATTATTTGTAATGTCTACGTATGTATAGTCAGGGAAATATAGTGGAAAAAATACGCAATTATAGCCGGCTTTTGTTTTGGCGCGAAAATATTTTACTATAATTTTACGTTTTATTTATAACATAATTTTACATTTTATTTATAACATAACAGACTGCTTAAGACTGGCGAATTGGCGAATGTGACCAGCCTTACACACAATTTGGTCTCCGCAAAGACGAAATAATAAAATTTGTATTTTGACTGAGTCATCGTTTGTCTATATCCTAAATGGGTGTTTTCTACTTGTAATTAGTTCAACATATTTGCGATTATTTCCAGACCTCATACATTTTATTCAACCCTAACCTTTTACTACTTGAGCATCGGTTTTCTTTTAACCTGCGTTGCTTGGTTGACGATTTTGATCCATTTGCTTTGATGTGTGTGATTTATGATTCATTTGTAAAATTTATGAGGTAAATCTCGTCATCTGTCAATAAAATTCTTTTTACGATTACCAATTGATCACGATTTTAAAATAAAACTACTAGATCTTTATTGGCTGGATTCTGGTATAAATGATTATATTTATTCTCTTTAGCGTTGTTCGTTTATAGGCAAAACGTCAATACAAAGACAATGAATTTATATTATCTCTTAATTGAGACTAAAACCGGGTACATTGTAAACTAAACTCCAAACGCATCTCTAACTACTGCACTAATTTCTAGTTCCATATTTAGATCCATATTTAGATCCAGTTTTGGTTTTGAAACCGGATCCGTCTCCCGAACTGAATTTGAAACATCGACGGATTTTGTTCGAGTTCCGTTTTGAGTCCCAGAATTGGATCTGTTTTTGGAACTAAATCCGAAATATTGACGGATCTTGTTCAAGTTCCACTTTGATTTCCCGTTTCGAGCTCCGGACTTGGTTCCGAAAACAGATCTGATTCTGGAGCCAAATCCGGAACTCAAAATGGAACTCAAACAAGATCCGTCAATGCTCTGGATTTGGTTCCGGAACCGGATCCGTTTATATATATATATATATATATATATATATATATATATATATATATATATATATATATATATATATATATATATAAAATAACCTGTAATCGTTTTGTGAAGGATCGTCATACTAAATCCAAGTCTAACTTCACTAGTGATTATAAGTGTCTTATGCTTTTGGACAACGTATCTTGGAATAATGTCTTTACTGTTATGAATCCGAATACTGCCTATGAATCCTTCAGTTTAAGTCCTTATGGAATTATAAGTCAGAGTAGTAGACCAAATTCAAGTAGATTTTAAAACTTTTAAAATTTTTAAAAACTAAACAAACAGTGGGTAAGATGGTATCGAAGTATCCAACAAATGCAAAATTGAATAAATATTTTGGTAAATTAGAAAAAAAAATTTAAAAGAATGGCTAATGAAGCAAAAATCAATTACTTTAAATTTAATTTTAACTTGCACCGTGGCAATGCGAAAGCTCAATGGAGATTTGTTGATTCAATTTTGAATAAGACTGTACAAAATAGTGGTATAAAGAAGATTTTAACTCGTGATAACATACTTATTACTGAAGAAAAATAATCTGCGATGAGTTAAACAAATTTTTTATAGATATACCTCTTAAATTAACATCCAATATTTCACATCGCAGAACTAGTTCCTACTATGAAAATCTTGTAACGTCTTCTTTAAATTCTAATAAAAGTTTCTTCTTCTATCCCACCGATATTAATGAAGTATATGTCTCTATTTGTCAGCTCAAGAATAAAAAATCTCTTGGCATTGATGGCCTAAGCAATGTGTTGACCAAACAAATCAGCAACTATATTTGTAAAGTTCTATCACATTTTTAATCTAAGCTTTAACACAGGTATTTTCCCTGATAAACTTAAAAAAGCCACAACGATAACACTCCATAAAAAGGGTCAAGTCTTGACATTAATAACTACCGCTTGATATGCCTTTTGCCGAGTATATCTAAAATATTCGAGTTGATTGTCAAAACGAGAATGCTGGCGTATCTAGGAAAATCTATATTATTAAGCACTAATCAGTTTGGTTTTATGCCTAAGCGTTCTACTGAGGATGCTCTTATATATTTTAAAAAGTTTCTCTACGGTAACATCAACAAGAACAATATTTATCGATATAACAAAAGTATTCGACACGGTTAACCATACTTTTCCTCATCTATATAAACTCTATTTTTCGATATGTCTACGTGGAGTTTTGATAGCTTTTGCAGATGATATTGCAATCTTATATTCTGGCACGAATTATATATGGTCATTAGCTCCAAAACAAAATTAATGTTTTTCCATGGAGTCGATGACTACACTCCTATGGATAATTTCATCTTTCACAGTGCAGCATGTAACAACCTTATTTGCTACAATCATAATTGTGTCAAAATTGATCATATGCAAAATTTTTAATATCTAGATTTAAATATTAACAGCAGTTGTTGTTGGAAAACGCATGTTAATAACGTTAATAAAGAAATGCTAATTTCCATTAGAAAATTATATCAACTCCGTAGTTTCTGTCCTCGAATAGTTCTTCAAATGTACTATCAATCGATGGTACAATCCCGTTTTCAGTATGGAATAGTGTGCTGGGGTTCGACTTACTTTCCGAATATTAAAAACTTAGTGATTGGCCAAAAGCACTGTTTGAGGATTATTCACTCTAGGTCTCGTATATTTTTTACTAGAAGTCGAAATCGAAATATCAAAGTAACTGACTATAACTTAACATATGCTAATCATTGTGTGACACTGGCAGTTAAACAAGAACGTGTGCGTAGAAGTTTTATGTATATGGCACCTTATCTGTACAATAAAATACCAAGTTATATTAAGAATGAGAATAGCACGCAAATTCGTTTGAAACTTTTAAAATCTTGGCTAATTAACATTAAATACGTGAACGATTTACTAAAAGTGCTTTAATTTTGGTCTTCTTCGTTTTAAGAGTGTAAATAGTGAGGGGAACGAGTAATCTGATGTTGTTGTATTTTGATGCTTTTCGATCTTTATTTTTAAGTTTTAAGTATGTATCTTGGCACCCAAATGTTAAATCTGTTTCCGATAATAGTAATCTGAAAGTTGATTCGCCACACTGAGCTTTTTCTAAGTCAGGATCAACTAGGTTATTTTATTTATTTATTTTAAAAAAATATGAAAGGATATTGTAAATTTTATATGTATTATAAATAATAAATAATAAAAGTAAATATTCGAAAAAAAAAAAAAAAAAATATATATATATATATATATATATATATATATATATATATATATATATATATATATATATAAGAGTTCCTAACAAAATATAAAAGTTAAACCTGTATGGGCTATTTAAATTGTGATTTACTATATAACTGTATCACATATAGAAAAACTGCTTAAGTGCTTAGACATAAGCAGATCTAAAAAAAATGTAGAAGTTTTTATTTACCATAAATAAAATCGCGATGGCTATGCACGAGATTTATAAAACAAAATTTGCGTGGTCTAAACCGACATAATGAAAAAAAAGGAAATTAAGATGATTATAATTATCGCATCGTTGCATCTTCTCTTAACATCGATAATATAATAACAACAACATAAACCATAAATATGTATATAAAGAAAATGAACATATAATTCATATGTGCATATATTATGTACATATAACATAATGAACAACAACAACAACAAAATGTGTTATCCGCGCATAAATGGAACTAAGAAATGGCAAGAAAGAAAGGGATTATTTTTTTTTTGTTTTTTTGCTACATACTCGAACCAAGCGATGATGATGACGACTACGACGACGACGATGATGAAATTTGATATTTTTGTTCCAATCCAAGAAACCTTATTGTTGGTATTATTTATGTACGAATGTTTATACATAAGAATGTTCGTATTGCATTAGCGTTCCATATAAAATTTCAGGTGGATGACCTTTGTATATACATATACATATATACTATATACATATGCGTATGTATTAGACAATAAACTACTTTTGTACTATGTATTTATTATGTGTGCAAAAATTATTTTTATATACTGTGTGTCCAAATTTGCAACAAACCATAACAACAACAACAAGAAAGTTACCGAAAATACCTCAAACCTCTTAAAAACAAAAAAAAATTTTTGTTAAGTTATTTATTTATCTTCAGACATGTTTTTTTTTTCTTTTTGTGCTTGTGTGCAAGGTGAAAAGAAAATGAACAAAACTGAAGAATAGATTTTATTGAACTTTTCGGAAATAAGCTGCTGTACAAGAATTTTTCGTATTTTCTTGTGTTTTATTGTTTCGTCTGAGGTAATGGCACATTGTTTGGAAAATTCCTTAAGTATTGGTTTAACGAGTGTAAACGGGGTGGAAGTGTTATAACGTATAAACAGAATGTGAATTTTTGAGATTGAAGCCGAATTTTTCCTCTTGTCCTGTTTTTCTTAACATAAAGCCGTGGCCCATGATGTCATTGACTTTTATAACGACCCGTGTTAAAAAATTTAAAGTGTACTCATTTCAATTATAAGGTCTCGGGTTTAATTTAGTTTAGTATGGAATTGGGTAGTACAATGCAGAAAATACAGGCTGACAAAGTATCAAATCGAATATCAAATGTTCCGAACTAATAGAATCAACGTAGACGGGGTTAATCTCATAAATCTTCATAATTTTACAAATTTGAATAGTCACTTTGATAAACGCCTCTTCAAGTAGTTCCCGAGGTATCCATCCGGAACCTAAATGACATTGGAGTATTTTAACAGATAAGAAACAGTTCAGTTAGTTCCTTAAATGCCTTATTAGATTAATGGCCTCATTATTATACTCTTAGAACATCAGCCAGTCTCACAAAGACCGCTTTATTTTTTCGTGATATAAATTCAGTTTTAACATCTTCTTATAAATGAAGATTGCAAATCTAAAATAGCGTTAATAAGGAAGTTATCTAGCTTTCAAGAATTAAAAGAATGGAGACACGCTTATGATCTACTGTTTTTAATATTGAGTGTACTTTTGAGTGTACTTTGCAGTAATTTGAGAGAATTTATAAATAAAAAATTTAACCCTAGCTTTTAGGCTCGCATCATGTAGTTGATACTAGGCTCATATGTGTTCGGTCCTAAAATTAGGTTCGTAAAAATATAATAACCATCCAATTTTTAGCATTGCCAGTGTTTTGCATATCACAAAATATTTTAACTGACACAGTTTAGCGCCGATAATATTTTTATATGCCGCTTTTAACCATAACGTCGCCTACCGATTATTAATCATCTAAAATGTATGCATTACCATTCGTGTAATTAAATTGAAGGAATGTTAATAATAATCTTAAAGCAATACACATAAATTTTACGACTGTTGCTGTTATTATGTGCCGTATATAAATGGTACAATATGTTATGTTCTCTTATATGTTATAAAACCGAACATACATCAATATATATGTATATATATATATATATATATATATATATATATATATATATATATATATATTTATATATATATATATATATATATATATATATTATATACTGTGCTGAAAAAATCATTTTCTGAAACGTGACAATCAATGGAATATTGCAATTTGTTCGTTATTGCTTTAACATAATTTGTTGGCGGGGAAGGAGTGTGCGATGTATATGTTCAGATTTCGAAATTTATAATTTTAGCACAATTAAAAATTGTGGAAATTTAATAGACGTTTGACTATATTATAAATAATAGTACTTGTATGTAGTTAAATGTATTTATGCTCTTTTGGTGAACTTTAGGTAAAATTGAGTATATGTATGATGAATCCGCCACATTTATGATTGCAAAACCATAGCTATAAAATTTAATGACTTGTTAAATCATATCCGGGTTATATTTACGACTGTACGATTATAGTTGAGTTTATAAAATTTAAAATTTATGTAGAGCATGAATTATGTATCACACTGTATTAAAATAACAAAAAAAAATTTTTTTAATTAATTGTTATTAATCATCAAAATTGAAAAAAAAAAATAAAACACACAAAAAGTAAATAAAAACTGTCAACAGTGAAAAGCTTTCTTTGTTTTTTTGCAACAATGTAAACTTTTACTATATGTACGTTAATATAATGAATGTCGAATAGACTTTCTGTACATATCGAAGCATAATGTTTTGAGTTGAATTTAGAACAACCAGAAAAAAGCACCAAATAAACTTTTGTCTGTCAAACTTTTTATTTTATTTTTTTTTATGGTTGAAAATAATAAAAGTTTGAAAGTTTTTTAAACATTTTTTTGTGTTTTGCTACTTTTATGCTTTTTGTTTTAAGCAAATAATAGGATAACACTTTAAATTTTAATTTTTTTTTATATATTTTCGTTCACTCTTGAACGAAAAACGAAAAGACGACGAAACAACACCAACAACAAAAGCTACATCAAAAAAAAAATCCTTGAAAATTATAAAGGATAATAAATCTTTTTGTGAACATTTTATGGTTAATTTTTTTTTTTTATGTGGTAGATGTTTTAAATTTGTTAAGCTAAGGGGTAAGATGGTCGGGGTGGAGTAATGGCATAGGAATATTAATTTAACGAGAAGGATATAAGGATGAGAAATAGTTTTAAATTTTGTATTAAATACTCTTAAGACTTCTTGAGCCAATTAGCACTTAATCATTTGTGGGAATTTTTATAGCTGGAAACGTCAGTGCTGGATTTAAGGTGTGTAAAATTGTTATATTTTAAGCTTGGTTTAAAATATAACAATTTTAGGAAAACGAAAATAAAAATTGATTTTTAATTATTGGAACCGGTCTGTAATCACAATACAAAATTTGTTTAATTCAAAAAACTAATTAAAAATATTTGATCTCCTTAAAAATTGATTTTGTAATTTTTTCGTTTTCCTGTGGGTAAACTGGAGCTTAATCTAGTGCCACTGAGTAAATTTCTCAGGGTGGCCTGCTCTCTTGGCCGGTTTCTATCCCGATGTACGATGATTGTCAGATGGTTATCCGTTCAAATGTAGGGCTTATTTTGAAAGTTTTCTTAAGACGGGAGCCAAATATATTTGTAGGCTATTACTGATAAGTGCAGAGCAAAAATACGCAAAAACAGTAAAGTTGAGTTATGTCCTGTTGATCGAGAGATCCAACAACATTGACAATCGCTAATATATAAAAAAAACAACTGGCATCGTTGTGTAGTATTTTAAGCATATCAGATCTACAAGTTTGCAATTGAACACTACTTCCAGAAAAGTTCTCAGACAATTTTATGTTCAGCACCAAACCACACTGCTTCAGACAGCAGCGATCAGTCACTAAATTTCTAATTACGATCTTGATTATATACAGTTTTTGTACCAAATTTCTAAAAATACAACAAGAAAAAAAGAAATCCGTAATGATAATTAATAATCGGCGTTCAATGCTTTGAAAGTAAAATTTTCCACCTACACAACAAAAACAACCAAATTCAATCAACAAATTGATCAGGCCTCATGATTAATTAACAACAAAATTAAATTTTCATAAGAAGAGAGAAACGTACCGTCGTCGTTGGTTTCGACGCCTTTTGTTATAATTTCTTTAGTTTTGTTGTGTCTTTAGTTTTACCATTCATTGACACAGAAGTACTTTAAAGGTATTATAGTTTGTTGAATGGCTTTATATTTGTACATACGTTTTTTTTTTCACTGTTTGGTTTAATGGTTTGGGATATATAATACACAACACTCTATATGCATAACATATATGCATGTATAAATTATATATATATATATATATATATATATATATATATATATATATATATATATAAACATATAGGCATATGCATATATATAGAGCAGACAGCGTGCATAAAGGAAGAAAATGTATACAAAAAATGGTTGAATGTGAAATGAATGAAACGTACACTAAATACTGAGTTAAGTCAGGTTAGTTCTTTTACACATATGTCTTACATATTGACACAACAGACATACATATTCACCTACTGAGTATTATACATATCATATACCCTTTTACTCGCTCTCTTCTACATATTTACAATTGTTTTATTTGTACGTTTACATCTCACTTTATGTTAACATGTCTTTGGCCAAACAAAATCCGTATAGAAGCGCTAATAATGCAAACGATATGAAATACAAATATTCTAGAATTTTTTTTTGTATGTATCAAAATGGATCCAGCAACAAATATTACGAAATGGTACACAATATACAAACGACGAAATGATGTATGACCGTCAAATTGTATGTAAGATGGTTTGAATATGAACGTTGGGAGTTTTCTTCATTTTAGAGGACGATATTTGTGGTTTATTGTTTCGATCATTAACTTATGTTCTAGAAATATATAATAGAGACCAAATGCAAACCAGACTTTGTATCACAACCCAAAATTTAGAATGTTTTGAATTTTTCAATTCAACGGTTTCAGTAACTGAAATTGAGGCAATAATAGTCATCGCTATATTTATTCGATCGGTGCTCCAACGATAAACTGTTTTCTCCAACTTTAATAGCAAAATATAACTACAATTTGTTTTAGCTATCAATATATTACTCGTTAGTTCAATATGTATAACTTTGGAAGCTATAGACAAACAAATAAGTCTTTTGGCCTCTTCCACTAACTAGACGTCTTTGAAAAAGACCTGCATGCTCCATGTCTTTACTTTGTAGGACGGTCTCAATTGTTCCACTCTCGAATTTGGAAGATTGCCCATTGGTTGATTTATATTCTCTGCTTTATAATTCAAGCACTTTACACAACCATGGACTACCCTTCGGACTAATTATCTGCAAAATATTCGAATTAGTTTAATGAAGCTTGAGGTTTTTTAATAGATCGTCTATTGTATGTTCGGCTTAAGTTAAACCATAGATTAAGATATAAAAAGATGCTCCAATTAGAACAATCTCTAATCTCTAATATTCTGACAGGTGCCACTATAATTTGAATACGAATTTAAAAGAATTTTTTGGTTTACTATACAAAGTACAAAAATATGTTGTTCAACTACAAAGAAAGATTTCATTGTATAGAAAGACTACTTGGTATCCATTTTGGGCCACTCCACCATAAACTAAAATTAAGTACTTTGACTAGTTTTTGACGCCATTGTGACCGATTCATATTGGTAAGCATTTCTCCAGTTCTGTTTCCAAGGCAGACAATCCAATACAATGGTAGAATCAGTCAAAGCAGTAATTTCTGTGATTTCTTTTTTAATTTTATTTTATAGTAGTACTTTATTCAGGAGAAATTCATCATACAGTTCTAGCCAGCGAATGGAGATTTGATTAACCATTGCTACTTTTGTTTTTGCCGATAATAATTTGACGATCCACTCCCAATTTGGATTTGTTATGTGTCCGTGCAATGCATGACTAGATGCGTCTAAAAACCCATGTATAGAGCTAATTTAGCATTGGTGTTTTATATCTCTTTCGATTTGGATTTCTTGGATTTTTGGTAGGTAATGACGTATTTTTCGCCAATCAATTTCTAAGCCAAAGAATAATTGATCATTCCATTTTAGGTTTCAAGTCCTTGAAGTTTAGAAAATGCTTTATTATTTTTACAGTGAAATGAGCGAACCACCCCAGAGCATCAAACATGCGATTTGCTGGGATTTCCATTAAAATGAAAGCCATTTTTCTTTGGATTCCAGAGCAACCCTAATGTCTTAACGAAGGTAGATTTTTCTATTTCTATGTTATGAATTGCTTCGATGAATTGGGTCGTATTTATTCCTCGACGACTACCCATTTTTTAAGTTTGAATCCGAAACGTGCAAGAGTGGTTTTTATATTCTCTGATAAGAGATACTTGTGACCCGGAATCCTCTAATGCTCTACATATTTTTGAACTGGTAGTATTATAGGATGTATTCGATTCAGTTGTTTCTATTGCGTGGCAGCCACATTTGCAATAATTAACACTGTGATTATTGTTTAACCTGTTAAAGTCTATACTTTACTTTACTTTTGTTGTATTATCAAAAATTTTCTTCTGTCATGTCCTTAAATTTTTTGCACTCAAATAGTTTATGGTTTTCGTTATACATAATTGAGCACATTTGAATTTGATTTGTTTGACTAGAGGTAAAACAAATTACAAAGTGTATATATAGTAAACACGAATTTTATTGGAATATTTTCGTATACCACTTTGATCTAAGTGTCATTAAAATGGCCAAGAAGAAAAAATACTCCGAAACTATATCGCAAAGGTCAACAAAACTATATCAATTCGAATACAATTTTCTTTAACTTTTTATTCTTTTCAACTAGCTATGTCTTCTAGCCCATGTCTCACACATGTTAAGTTATTTTATTGCCCAGACCATTTTTAAATATGCGCGCACACACATACACAAACAATAAATCGATATACTATAGAGAGATTAACGATAAAAAATGTATAAGTGAAACTTGAAGGCTTAAATGAACTATGCATTATAGAGTGGCAAGTACTTGTGCATGACTGTTATAATATTATGACAGCATTGAATATTTTGATTAATTCGATATGTCCATTGTTCACTTGGCTTAATCAATATAAATAGAATATGACTAGACGCCGGTAAACGACAAGGTAATTTTAATACGTTGACGGAATTAGGCCATCCTAAAAATTACTTCATTTTCCGCAGAAAAGACAGGAAAATGTCTTTATCACTTTTTGTTTTCTTTATAAAGTCAATCAATTTTTGTACAACAATATACCAGCAACAACAACATTAAAATCATAAATATTGCATGTTTTATATTAAAGCATGATTCGAATATCTAATGTACCTGAAAAATTATTGGTTTTTGATTAAACCGCCAAAAAATGTTACGAGTGTTTTTTTTTTGCGTGGACGCGATTTCTTAGAATCAAACATTGGAACGAACAACATAAAATTAAACCGCAAATCAAATTAGAATTGTATCTAATTTCTAATGGGTTTCTCGTTTAAATCCATTTTTTTTTTAATTTTTTGCATTCACCTCTTTCTAAAAAAAATGTTCATTTCCGAACATAAATTCTTCAAGTTTTTCGTTTCTTTGTTTTTCGTGTTTGGGTTTGGTGTTCGATTACTTGGAAATGTATGTCAATGAACGAGTCGATCATTAATACATTTTGGGCGGCATATTTAACGGATCGTATATGGTAATTAAATGCCATTTCCGGTTCAGAACTTGGTTCGTTTGCCAGACATCCAATTACCTCGCGCTAGATCACACACACATTAATATAAATTTCCATAATCTCCCAAAAAATTGATTGATTAATTTGATCGTAAACGTATCTCATTTTTTATATTTCTTGTTACCTCGATTCGTTACGGTTTTGGGATTTATTAAGCAGAAAATAAACGTACGAACAACAACAAAATGTATGCTGCTTTTTTTTTTTTTAAATGTATATTCGTAACCGCAAAGTATTTATGTATCATACATAAAAAAGTTTTTTTAAGAACTGAAAATATTTCAAGGAACCGCATCACCCTAAAAACAAAATAAAAAAGTACGAGAGACCTAACACAAAAAATGATGATCATGATCTTTTGAGCTTTATTGTTTGAGAAATTAGTTTGTCGTTTTTTGTTGTGTTTTGGTTTTGGTAGATATGTGAAATAAAATGATCTACTAGCTCTTTGTTGTTTAAGCGCCATTTAATGATTCGAGAACAGCAGAACCAAATTAACGTATTAGGTTTCATCACATTCGCATTTTAGAAATTTAATAAGATGCTTTCAACATATATATTTTTTGGGATTTGGAGGACTTATTTGGGATGGCCTTCACTCATAACATTTGATCTATATTTTTTGAACAAATTTGTTGTTTAATAAAAAATCGTTAAATCGGTTTAGAAATAGCTGTGGTACACTTTTTAAAATATAATCTCTTTTTATAGACAAGCCAGAGTCCGAATGCGAATCCAATATTCGATCCAATATTGAAAAACATCAACAGTTTAGTAATACATTTATGCAAATGCGAGTTTAAATTGATAGTTAACGTAAAAATACAGTCTTGTATTCCGGAATTGGCAAGCGACGGCAACTAAAAAAACATTTTGAAAAATATCAGCATTAGGAGTCCAATAATTTGCCTCAAGTTCATCGCTCTTCTGTGCATTCTGTGTCACTACCAATTAATATGCATTATAATCCCTATAACACCATATTACAGCTTTATGAAAGCTAAAAAAATGAATATTTTGGCAAACCAATCACAGATGAATAAATTAAGGTATTGGTAAGACGAAAGTTACAACATGATAATTTAAATGTTGGCTAGAATTGACCTTTTCGCGCGATTCTAAGGGAATTGCAATTTATTATTTACTAAGAAAGTGGCATCCAAAGCTGTTCTTGTTTTAAAGGCAATGAAGTAATTTTCAAGCTTAGTAAATTTAACAATGCAATGTTTTAGGGTTTATGTTAACACTGACTTATTCTCCATTAATCTTAGAATTTCAAAAGAAAAAAAATGTCTGACTGTTTAATATTGTTTGAAGCTTACTTACTTAAGGGCTTACTAGAAAACCAACTTTTACTAAACCAATGATAGCTGTGTACCATGATTTACCTACAATCTTCAGTATTTAGAAACTAATCAATTTCCAACGGTTGCTGGGCAATTCGAGTGGAAATGACATTTCAACCCTATAGTTATAAAAATATTTTACAATTGTAACAGAAACAATGAAACTAGGGCGAGGTTATTAGAACCTGAGGTAAAATAAAATTTTAATTTACTTGGAATTAGAAAATGCATATATACATATATCCAATTTAAACTTGGTGCAAACGATCGTAGGTGTGGAAAAACTATGTCTAATGCATTATATCTCTTTCTATATTATTGCTATGTATACGTTCGATGTAATGCAATTTTATAAAAGCTATAAAACCTTTGACCATGATGAAATGTACAATCGATCTAACGAACAATAATTTACCAAATGATATAATCGTTTGACGGATATTTTATCATCCCGTGTCTTAGCTTACACATGATTTAGTCTAATTGAAAATCTTCCTACGAAATAATTAAATTGTTAGGTTGTTAGTACTTTACAAAAATATTTTGTAATTTCCTTTCGAAATTTATTATTCGCGATACACTTCCCAAAAAAAAAAAAAATCACGGCACGATCGATGCACAAAATTCATTCAACTCTTACACATATTAATTGGAAATCAATTTAAATTTTTTTGTGAATAAATTGTCTAATTGATTTTTGAAACAAAAACATCGTCGTCGTACGTATGGCAATAAATTGTGGGAGTAAATGAACTCAAGCCTGTAATTTGCATACATATATATATTTACGCGAGGTGATTAAACTCATAAGGCGCTGCACTTCTATTTTTGTTTACGCAACCGGACATAAAATCCATTCGTAATTCGATTGCATATAACACCGGACATAATTATGATTAATAAAATTTGTTGCATTTATAATTGGGATCGTCGCGTTGTAAAAAAAAAAACTCCGTGCGCACAGCCGGAAGATACATTTAATTTGTGTTGTCTTCTTTATTCGCTTTGGTTATATGATTATGAACACCACACTACCACCGCACATCTTATCGCGTACAATTTATTTAGACGCTTTTCGACGACGTACGATTAGAATATTAAAATTAATTTAATTTCGTATATGGTTTCGTGTCGTCTCTATAGACTGCATTCATATGCTTAGTACTATATATACAGAGAATCAAATGAGTCAGACAATGATGATGAAGAAATGTATTTATTGTTGTTTTGCGGTGGTTGGTGGATCATGTGGGCGTGTGAATGTGTATAATATATACATATATGGATGAGAAGCATCGTCGTTGTGATAAATATTTTGATGCATCCACATATGTATACGTCTTATATTTATACAAGTCGATGAATTTTTATTGAAAAACTTTTAACTGATTTTTTACTCATCTTCATATAAATTTTTGCTGCATGCGTGGTGTCTGCAGAATCTGTATATTTAAAATGTTTTAGCAATCAATAAAATTTAAGTTGATCTTGGCCAGAAGCTAAAATCTCTTATTAATAACTTTGTGTTACTATAAAGGATGAGGTCACTTTTGAAAGGACTAACATATTTTACACATCAAAAATAAAGAATCTTTATAAATATATCTCTTCCAGAGCTATAACAAGCAAGCAGGGCATACATTTTGTGAAGAAGAAATTAATATCCCCACCACTTCCAGTGGCACTGTACTTTGGGAGGTTTTCTAAATATCTCAAAAAGATCGAAGAAGAAATAAACGCAAATAGTTTTGTAATCACCAAACGAGTCACCAAAACACTTACACAATAATTTTTTGAACTCTGCCTGAAAGAATGAAGTACCAATGAAATCCGACAACCCTCCAGAAATGATCAACTCAATTTGGAAGGATAACGGTAACAAACAAAAGTTTCTTCTTCCTTAAGAACCAAATCGAGGAGGAAGTCGATAAAGAAGAAGTTACAAACATTCTTCATCAAGTTAGAATTTAGAAACCGTCCAGATAAAGCTAAATCACAGCTGACTAGAATTCCAAGCGGCATTCGTTTTAGATATAGGAAAAGTCTTTGGTAATAATTCTACGAAAGGCTGTCCAAATACCACAACCATTTTTCCAAATATATATTTCCAAAAAATATAAAGGCATAGTTTTTATAGGTTTTTATTTGTCCAAAAGTCATTGAACAAGTTTTTTCAAATGCTTAAACCTAAAAAAGTGGCTTAATAAGGCCGGTTCATTTAGTACATTCAATTTTTAAAAATAAATGCGAGCAGAGAAACAAATGATGAAAGAACAGACAAGTTGTATAAGCGACAAAGTAGCGAATGAAACTCACATTTGAAAACGTAATATTTGTCTACATGTTGCGAAGTATTCGATTCACATAATTTTGTGCCACTCAGTCAAAACATAAATGTGGCAGGTAACCATTTTGGAACTTGGTTGAATTGACGGAATAAAATTAAGTTGGAAAAATTAATTTTTTGTGTTTGAAACCTGCAATCTTTTTGTATCTTTTTCTGAGGCCGAAGCTCTCCCAACTCTTTCGCTGTTAATGTTTAACGTCCTACTTTACACCGACACCAGACAAATCGAGGACGCACGAATACAGGTTCGCTTTAAATCCACCTGCACATTGCATTGCTCCAGCCCACCTATACTGACATGGTTCGGCCCATGAATTCTGCACTCCAATGGTTAGTAAGGATTATTATCCTTAACTGATGGTTGTTATAATTTAATGTTTTAAAACAAATTCAAACAGTAAAATTGAAAAAGGCTATTGCTAATTTTAGTCATGCTTCATAGTTGTCGCACTAATTCTAATCGCTAGAACAGCAGTTCTTCCTATTGCTATCAAATTAAGTTATCTTTCAAATAAACTAAGATTTTTGCAGGGCAGACTCAAAATTGTGTGCTGACGTGAGTCTGGCAACACTTACGTGATTTGTGTCATTAGATTTATGAAATGACTACCTCCCGTACTTGGCTTAAATATTAAAAAACCAAAAAAAAAGTATGCGTTCAAGTAATATTGCACCATCATATCACTTGTCTGGAGGACCAAAGAGGAAAATTACATCGGGTTTCTTGTTAACTTATGATGATTGTGTATGAATGAAGTCGGATTGGTGGGTGATACGATAATAGCTTGCAATGGCATGTAAGGCTCGATAATACTATTTAAACGAATTTTGTCTCGAATTGTGATATGACTTATTTATATAGCGCTATACGAAGTATTCCTGTTGAATGCAATTCAAACTCATCCAATTTATTGATTGAGTTAGACACAAGCAACTACAACATAAGACGTATAATACAAATAACAACAACAAAACAAATTCACTTAAGGCCTCGCAAAGTAAAATCCACCAACACCAATTATGTCGTTATGTGTATCTGTGTATATTATATAGAATACAAAAACAACAAGCAAGCAGAAATAATGAATATGATATGGGTGGGCGGAGGTGTATATAATATTTATTATTAAGCAAACCTACAGAGCTTATAACTTCCATATATACACACACACACACACATACCACAAACGATCTTAGTTCCCATATACACAAATTACATACATATATAAAAAAATAAAATCGGTTATGGTTTTTAAATTCTAATTAAAAGAAAATTAATTAGACGAGAGTGTCTTAATTAGATAAGAGATTAGTATATGTTGATAATATGCTCATTTTATATGTGTAAGTAATTCATCTGTTTTTTTGCTAATTGGATTTCTTATGGGTGTGTGCGCCGAAGTGAGGTATAATTGGGTTAAAACGAAACATTTTTGTCGTCCAATATAGATTTCCATTCATAAGCAAAACAAAAATTCTACGAAACCAGTAACTAACACGACCAACAAAATAGAGAAATTCCAATGTGTTCGAGTGTGTGAAAAAATTATCCAGCTTCAAATGAATAAAAAATCGGATTTTTTACTTGCAAAATGTCGAGACAATAGGCAAAACCTATATACTATTCATATGAATATATATCGTACCAAACACATCTCAAATCCTTATACACAGTTCGTCTTATAAACATATATGAATAAGATAAAGACGACGACGAAGAAGATACACAACAATAAGACTTATATGAATTTTAAGAAGATGTGTATTTATTTTATATTCCACATCTTTCTGTTACGAAACAATATTGTATGTGTGTTATGTGTCGGTAAAGATCAGAAGCAACATCATTTTAATGCACACATACAGACAGACAGAGAAAAAAAAAATCTCGAAGAATAAATGAAGGATGAACACAAGAGCAAAATAAAGAAAATCATAAGAATTGAATTCCTGACACAATACAAATAATTATTGTTCCGTTGTTTTGTTGTTCCAAGCCGTGGAGATAACAAGATTGGGATGCATTATTGAAATGTAATGATGATATTCAAAAGGGATATCTCATCTTATTAATTTTTAATTAATTTCCGGCTGCATTTATTATAACATATCGTATTACCACACGCACTCGACATCCAAGTAGTTTTACACACGCACCACTATTTTAATAGTTATTATGGTAATCCACCAGAGGGTTGTTAACATTTTCAAACTGGAAAAAAACAACTACAAAATGTGAATACGGGCTGGCAACACGGTGTGAAATGAATGTGGGCCACCTCCCGTAATTAAACCTTATGCAGACATACACATACACTCAAAGCAAAATCAAATTTAATAAATCAAATACGGACACAAGCATGAGCAAGGGCGGCCCAAATATAAAATTCCCAGGACTAAAATAAAAAATCGAATGGAACAAATTTTTTTTTTTGTTTTTGGTTTGGTTTATAGTCGGCCAGCACGCTATACCATAATAACGTATGTATAGTCAACAAATTAATTAAATTCCTTTTGTCGTTGTGAAATTATTTAATCGGATTACATAATTTCGGTTTTCAATAATCAATCATTTGGAATTTTCATCACACACTGGTTCTGGCGCTCTTTATATTGCATCTATACAAATATGAATATATGTATATATACTTATACACTTATATAGACGCGATGAAGGTCATATCTTCTTAATTGATTTACTTACCTAGTTCGTTCGCTATATTCACTCTTACTCAATTGATTGATGATCGAATTGTCAATTTGACACATGTTTTGATCTTAATTCAATGATCATATAAATTTTTTATTTATTTTTTTTTTAAGTGTCATGTCAGCACCAAAGCCAATACATTTTTCGTTTTTTATAAATTTATTACATTAAGACGATTCGATAACATAACATAGAACATAACAAGCTTTTTTATATATGTAGTATTACCAAGTAGTTTACAGATTGATACTTTGGCTCGTATATGCGGGATTTGAATTAAAATGTAATTTAATCGGTTGGTATATGCCGCGCGCGTGATTGATTGATTTGTATAAGAATTTATTTTGTGTTTATTATGCCCATGGAAGGTTATAATATAGGTGATGTTGGAAATTTCATATTTTGTGTGAATCATTGGATTTCGTATTGCTTTTTTGTTTTTTTTTTTTTTTGGCCTTCGAAGTATCTTGAATTGATTTTTTAGTGGCAGCGACATGTTGTCCGATGACTAAGGCTTTTGTACAATGAATCATAGAAATTTGTAAAGTTTTAGTGTCAGAATACTTTTGTCGGATCCGATTCGCTTGGATAAGCCTGTACCAAAACAAACGGCAGTTCATATTTGGATTGTTTTAAGAGAATCGATCATTGCCAGAATACCACGGTTTGCATCAATATTATATTACTTCAATAATTTTTTTGATTTGTTGAAATGCTTATTAGATCGACCGATAATAAATTGCGACTGATCTGGGCCACAATGCCCAAATGTTTTATATTAAATAAAGTTCTATAGGATAAACAGGAACCAAACGTTCGTATATAAAAATTTTTTTTAATAACATGCCTTAAATAAGATTATTTGATAGTGAAGCCAATATAAAGGTCATAGGGTACGGCTTCGATCGGATTTTATCTGAAACAGTTGGGACCTTGGATGATTATAAGCAACGATCATTCGGCAACATTTAGGTTAATATCTGACACAAGAGCGAGATTACGAATGGCAACTAAACAAGAACTTAGGTAATTATCGAATGTTCACTTTGTGCTATTTTTGGACATGGTAAATCGTGAGTAATTCTCTACTCATTTAGTAGACATCATATCTTGTATTGCAGTTATCACCCACTGTCCAATGCGAGATAAACAAAGAAACATACAGAGTGTTTAAAGACGAAGTGAATTAAGCGATACGGGTTCTAAAAACGTTTGTAAGTTTTTCCTGGGATCGGACTCATACGACAATTCGTGCTTAACTGTGCTTATATTGCAATAACCAGTTCTTTTCATCTGTGAATGGCTTTAGTAATCCAATACTTCTAGAGTGAAAGATGATCACGTCGTTTTCGCACTAATAATAACAAGAATCATTACCTATTAAATCAAGTGTTAAATCATCATTTTTACATCCCTCCTTTATACGATACGCTACCAAACCACTTGATCCAAGTCACTAATAAACAAAACGCAAAATATTTTTTCGTAATCATTTACGCAACACACTAACCAGACTTGCTCCAGATTTTTAAATTAAACCAGAAGTCGTAAAATATGTAATGATCACACACCACACAAAACGAAACGAATAGTAAGGCATAAATTAACATTTATGATCGTAAGAAAGAGTTTGGTTTAATTTTAAACTTATAATTTATTTTTTATTTGGTTTGGATTGACGACAAACTAATAACTAATGTCTATACTACTTTTCATACTCGTATACATATATCTGCCAACCAAACGCGTCAAATTTTTATTTTAGTTTTGAAAAAAAAAAAAAAGTAAAAGTTTAGCAGCAAAGTGATAATTTTATGATTGTGTGTGCGATCACCATCAACATCATCTGATCATTTCATAGAAGATCAAATATAAAATGCTGTGATACTAATAAAATATGAACATGTTTATGATCTTTTGGGAATTTTTAGCGCGATCGTTTGTTTTCTTATTGTGATGCTGTTGTACAAAAGAAATAACTTCCTGACCTTTTTTTCTTTTTGGTTTTGGTTTTGTTGTACTTCGCGTCGCACAACAAACAACGACGACAATAAACCAGAATGTCTGGTTTTAAATTTATTTAATTTTTGATTTTGGTCCGAGATGAGAGAGACTTCTTGAATATTATGATAATTAAATTGATAAATATTATCATACATAAGTAAATGTATATACGTGTGATCTTCAGTTTTTTTTTCTTTAACATTTGAAAAGATAAAAAGGAAAATTACTTTTAAAAACAAATTTTGTTTGCTGTCATCACACACTCAACATATTAAACGATCGAGTAAGAATTTAAATAAGTTTTTGGGTGATCATTAAATAAAATATCTGGTTTTAAAACCATTTAATACAAAAATATATATTTAAAATAAATTTAAGATCATGATCAATTAATGATCACTTAATTTAGTTTGTTAAAAACATTAATTATAAAACAAGAGGCATAGTGAAAAATTTGATCGCGATCATTCAAATTTGTTCAACATAAAGCATAATAAAATTGTTAAGTTATGATTCCCTACTGAATTTATTTACTGAATGGAACTTTAAAAACATATGACACTGCAGGCTTAATGTGACCTAACTTTGTCTATTATTATTTATGTCAGATCAGTATTTTTGCTTAAGACACAAGAGGTTAAGTGACACTTTGAGTTTTCTAGGTGAGGAGTATGATGGAGTATGTTGTTTTGTTTATTTTACTATATGCTAAAAAAAAAGATCTTATGGCTAGACTATATCATTTCTTCATTAATTCTTTCCATAGCAATTTTTTTACATGTCATTAACTTTATAATTTTTTTGTTAAATTTTCATAAAGATGAGTCAAATTTGTGATCGTTCGGACATTGACCATTGCATTTTATAATCCAATTATTAAACTCTTTAGTTGATTTTCGGTAAACAGATATAACATCTGGTTTTATAACGAACCAAAAAAGTGTGTAGTGGTGCTATTCTTATTTAATGGTTTGTGTATGTATACTCAGATAACAGCGCAATGATTCTGAGACTCAATGACTTGATTTTAATTCCAATTGGATTTAAAGGGCTTCAAAAATGTGCAACGTATTTTTTAGCGTGCTCTGATATGTTCTAACTATTTCCTACCATTCGAAACTTTTTATCAGCAGTATACTCTGGTATTCGGCAGATGACTTCAGGCAAATAAATAGCGCTTTTTTGGGATGCAACCCCTAAAACCATATATTAGTTAATGCAGTAAAACCAATAAAATAGTAACAACTGAACAACTATAGTTAATCTGTAGATTTTATCGGGGTAGAGAGGTGAAGGTATATGGTGCAAGAAAACTTTACTGTACGGTAACAACTAGAGAAACTAGTTAAGTTCCCAATTAAAGGAACATTACGAAGACTGAAAGCGAAGTCAATGGTTTGTTAATTTTGTACTTTCCTTCTCTTCTGATTTTTTTTAACCAATAGGATTCGTCGAAAATGACGATTTTTTTCTTCGATATTTTTTTATCAAGTTGATATATCTTCAACTTTTTTAATCAAGTAATATGAAAAGAAAGAACTATCACTGTTTTAATTATAATAAATAGTTGTATTGTTTTATTTTTTATTTTTTAATTACTTTTAAATCACTTTGTTAGCTATTACAACAATCAATGTCAAAAAGCTACATTTTTCAACGAAAGATGGGAATAAAATCGTTCTTTTTCATCAATCATGAATCATAAAAATAATACTGCAGAATATTTACCGAACAAACGAACGGAATGAACACAACAATGAATCCGCCTTCAATAAAAGTCGGGTAATACATAAAACTTGCTCGAAAAAAATATTTTTTTTGAAAAATTCAAAGTTTGGCTAGTGGCTGAGCTACTTTAAAAAGTAAGCTCAGGAAAATTTCCTACCAGTATATGTTATGAATAGCACAGAAAAGTTTAGGGACATCGAAAACATCATTTCAATTATGTAAAATATTTGGGCGATATTTTAACCGCTATTAAAATTAGCGAAAAAGTTGTCTTAAATTTTAACCATCAATTTTAATTGCTGAATTAGGTTTTAGATTATCGAAGGCTTCAATTTTCTGTTTAAGCTACCACTGTCCATTATATTAGCTGGCACAATAAGAACACAAAAACTCCAAAAATTTTAAATACGATTTAACATTTTAACATTGAACGTCGATAAATGAGTCGTTTGTTGATGGGATTTAAATAACAAATAACAAATTTAGTATTTATAGCATTATGAAAATTTTACCGCAGCTTTTCGTGTATAGTCTTCTTTCGAAATGCAAAATAACTTGGAGCAATTTCAACATCATAACTAAAATAAAAAATTAAAAATCAATAATGCACCAGTTTCATAGGCAAAAATGCTCCTTAACCGTTTAACCTCACACCAAACAACTAAATACCAAATGTAAATACCAATTATAGAATTTACAACAATTATTACAAAACTATATATAAACTAAAACAATATATTAAGTAATTATCAACACTCGTGCCGCGCAACGACCAAACTAACATACAATTTTTTTTTTAAATAAAATAAAAAATTCACAATGCATGTCTAAATTTTATGAAAATTCCTTTTCTACCCGCGCGCCGCCAACACAAACCATTTATTTTGTGGCTGTGTATGCACCGCCTAATGAACCTGTCGAATTTTTTATTTCGTTTTTGTTAACAGCACACCAACAAAGTACATTATTTAATTATACCAGTAAAACGTAAAACAAACGAAAAATGGAAAACAATTTTCCCGTTTATTTATTTGCATTTTGCCCGTTACAAAATAATATTTTTCCAATTTTCCTATTTATGATGTGAAAATTATTTAATTTTTTTACTTTTATTTTATTTATTTATTTATTTATTTATTTTAGCTACATTATTTTCCCGAAAGCCAAATAAATAAACACAAACCCAAGAACCAAAGAATTTTGAGTAAACAACAATAAAAAAAAATAAAAAAAAAGGAAAATTTACTCTTTGGTAAATACGAGTGTATAAGAAGAAAATTAGGGGATATTTTAGTGCTATGTTCGAGAAAAAAAAAATGGGAATGGACTTGCAAAAAAATAAATGACCACTCGAAGAATGGTCATTTCGATGCGAGAGGTAAATATATCGACGTGAAATGAAATAACTTTAAGAGCTTTTTTGATTTTATCTTTGTTCGCCAGTCGTCGTCATCGTCGTCGTCGTCGTCATTTCATATTATTGATGATGGCCCTTATAATCATAATATTTTCTCATTTAATTTACAGAATTTTTCATTTTTTATGATTTATTTTTATATAGTTATTGATTGAAGACGTTGAACTTTTACAAATGTTATGGTATGCGACTGACTAACATAATAGACGAGTATGTTTATGTAATTTGAGACAGTGATAAAATATTCATTTGTGCTTTATACTCTTGGTGTGTTTGTTTGCTCATATATATCCATCCTCCTATATGTATAATAAACTAAAGAGACGATGGTTATGAATGATTTCCATATTTCATTTTAGATTTACGTACACTCCAACCAATAATAACAATGACAACCGCAAGAAAAATGTTCTATACCATTTAACATGAGTGGCAATTTATGTAACTCGCGCAGGATAGTTAAAATCGATTTGGACACTTTGACATTGATTTCGTTGAATTTAATGATGAATTAACGTTTTTTAAAACCTTATAAGACAAAATCGTTGACCCAAATAATGGACTAGTTTCATAAAGACATAATATTAGTTTCCTATTTTGTAGGTGGAAAATTTATTTTTTTTTAGTATAAAAAATGCTTAATGTAAATTACCTTTAAAGGTTTCACATGTATAAACAATGACACTTATATGTATATAATATACTTCAACATGTTATATATACTAATTGGTAATAAAATACTGTGCATTATGTAATAAGACATACGAACGAAATAATTAAACAAAAAAAAAATTTTTTTGTAATTACATCAAAAATAGAATTTCTAGGATTCATGTTAAAAAATGAAACTGTAATTCTTAGCCGATATTCCGCGAAACTCGTATGTTCCCGATACTATTCAAATTCTAATACGTTCACTTCTTTGGTGGTCCCCTATTTACAAAATGATTACGAAACACTGTAGATGAAAATAATTTTACAACATACGCGACGACAACGCAACTAAATGATACTTGAATTTGTGATGTGATGTGCTTCAAACTTTTACATCTAAAAATAACGATTTCTTTGAAAACTAGAAATTAAAATCTTACATGAACAAACAAAAAAAAAAAAAAAAGTTAACATATTTTAGCACATTTCTTAAATACGATGCAATCAATTAACCTACTTCGTGTTTGGAGAAAAAAATTAAAATGTTTTTATGTATGTATATTTAACATCTCAGCCAGCAATTAAAATGTCTTCAACATCATTTTAAAATTAAGTAACATATTATCTTCATTTGTTTTTACGACTTAAGCTCGTACCAAAGAAACCGACACAACCAAATTAAGCTCTAAATCAAACCATAAAAAAAATAAAAAACTCAACCAGGTACAAGTAAGAATATGCTAACCGCAACACTATATGAGAAGAAACCAAAACATTGAGACGAGGTCAATCTTTCAATAGATGCAAAAAAAAACAGCAAATTACAAAAAAACAATAAAACAAAAAAATTCTTTTTTTTCCAAAAGTCGCGACGTCATGTCTCGTCAAATAACGAAGATGAAAACAAATGCGAGACGCTACACAAGTTTCGTTGAATGCAAAACGTGCGAAAATGTTTGTTTGTATTGCTGACGGGGGTTAAAGCTTGTCTGCACATTGACTGCTCACTATTACAACAAATAAACCAGGCTTAATTTAACCATAGACGTGGTTTTCATTTGTTTCAATGTGACACCAATGGAAATACTCTTTTTTCTATCAAATTTTATTTAGAAGAGTTCGAAAATCTATATGAAACAAAAAATAGATGAAAGATTGAAAAAGTAAGTGCTAAGTGTATGAAAGGGATGCAAATGAATTTAATTATTTATCGATCACATTAATGTAAAAAGACAATTGCAAAATTCTGAACTAGTTTATTAGACCAATATGATTAAAATTTATGAAGGGACCGCACAATCAAATATAGCAAAATTACTTCTAAAATCAGCAACATAAACCTGTCAAATATGTATAGCCAAAATATCAAAATTTACCACCCAACGAATATTTTGTATTTTCTTAAAAAAATGTTAGACTTATAAATAATTAAAACCTAACATATAATGACTTTATGACATTATATATTCACTTGAGCCATTTTCTAAACATTTCTAACTTAATATGAAAGCAGAAAAACTTTGATGATTAATTTTGACAACTTGGTCATTTTAACGAAATAAGACAAGAGACATCTATTACCAATAAAATGAAGATGGCGCAGTCAAAGTTAAAAAAAGGGGTGATTGCTTTTATTCACCGTGAGAAATAATATAAATGTTAGGTAGCCCATAATCAGTAAGTAGGAGTTCTTTTATAATTAGTTTTTGTGAACCTAGTATGAGAGATACTACAGAGGTGTGTGTCAGCATTGTTGCTATACTTATAAAATGATAAAAAAATCAAAACGAATATTGAATCGCTACATTTTATTTTAAGTTCACATTAGTTCAATTAATGAAGTATTTACATTTGCAGGAAGTAAAATTGTCGCGTTGATGACTTTTTATTCATTTACTGAATACTTTTTATTATTTAAACTGTCACGTTTTACTTTCAATCAAATTGTTCAGCGCTACCTATACGAAAAATATTCAAACCAGTATGTCGTCAATCGACTTTGCGGTTGTCACCTACAAAACGGTATTAGGAGCTTTAAATTTTATTTAGTTTAGTCGTTCGAGACACACAGTATAAATTGTTAAAACGAGTGAGTTTCAAACTTTCTCTTAGTTCTTTTCAAAATTATATATTCGCTTTGAAAACATTTTTCTTTTGCATTTCCAATCGATTGTGTAGTTCAAGTCGAGGGTGATATAGTGTCTTATCAGCTATATACAATGTTGCATTACAATTTGTTAAACATAAATTAGGTCAATTCATATGTACATTTAGTACCGGTCTGATAACCCTTTACCATACAATTCGATTTTATCTCGATAACCGCATTTACATCAAAGTATTCCATATAGCTAAAGGGTTAAAATAAAAATGTATAAGAACCGAACTATGGCAGACAGCAGTTCCACATTCTCATAATTAATACAATTAATAGTGTGTTACCAATAACTTTATCATCGAATAGATCACGAATAAATCAAAGAGCATAGAGAAAGAACAAAAAAAAAGTTTCATGTCTTTAAGCTTTTTTTTACCATCCCATCCCGTCTTCTTAGCCGTATTTATCTTAACAATGTTGTTGTTGTTGTATTTATTTTCTAATAAATAATAAGTTGTAATCTATCGTTTTGATATTAAAACGAAAACTATATACAGCAACAACAAGCCAGATGAAAAAAAAAAAGAAATTGGAGAGAAAAGAAGAAAAATTATTTTACTTACCAACAATTTTTTGTTGTTGGTCTTCTCGTCTTATTACTTTTTACATATCTCGACTCTCGATATATATATATATATATATATATATATATATATATATATATATATATATATATATATATATATATATATATATATATATATATATATATATATATATATACGTACATAATACGAATATATAGAATGTGATTAAGAATATTGATAAGATTTTTGAAGAAAAACAGGTTAAATACGAAGAATTTTATTTATTCAGTTTGAATAACAATTCATTTAGTTTCTTGACTCTGTTTGACAGTTAGACTGAATATAATTAATTCTTCGTTCCGATATATTGGAATTTCATTCAAAACTAACTTAACTTAATATGTTACGATGGTATGCACATACAGGTGAATATTTCATGTATATATGTAAAACCCTTGTGAAAAATATTTTCTTGTAATTATGTGCTTAAGTACATTTTTGTGTTAAGTGTTTGTCATGATAAAACTCACACACCCAACAAGTGTTGAAACACCCCCGAAAAATTGGCAAAATATTTTTTTATTACCTAATTATTTTATATACTATACATTTATGTGAATTCCTTACAGCCCGTGCAATTACATTACCTGTTTCATAAAATACATTTTTGTGATACTCATTTTTTTTTTTTTTTTTGGAAGATATTTTTGTTTCAGCATAAATATAATAAAATAAAATTACATAAATGAATTTAAAGTAAATTATTTCGTGAGTGCTTTTATGATTCGTATAATTAAATTATTTACTTGTCGTGATTTAACATTGAAGGATAAATCGAAAATTGTTAAATCTTTTATGGCATATGATAAAATTTTTAATGGAATCATGACAAGTTAGCAAAACTATTAAATTTAACTTATTTTGCAATTCAATTTACTTTACCATTGGCTTGCTTGACGCTGATTTTGCATGTCTTTCAAAATACATATAACTGAATATGATATCATTAGAATTGTTCCATAGTATCATTATATGTCGTAGGCGTGGATTTAGTTTTGATTATTTTTAGAATATTTAAGCAATAATCAAATATAAGACTATCGTAAATGCTTCAAAAATGTATCTAACTGGGACTGACTTGTTAGTAAACTTATATACGAAACTTTCCTAAGCTTTCAATTGTTTAAAATATTAAAGTTTTCTTTATCTTAAAATTCATCTTAATTTTTTTTTTTCAATTTAAATAACACTCAAATTATAATTTTCCAAAAGTCAAATTTTATAATTTTTTAAATTAAACATAGAATACAAAATTCTGAATTTATTAATTAATATTCAGACAATTTCAAATGTCAAAATATTTTGAGAATATATATTTTAAGGTGATAAAATCTTTTAAGAATTAAAAAATTGGAATAGGATGGCTACAGTCCCAACACTTTTAAAATTTGAAATATTTAAAACAAACTTAATTTTCAAGTTATAATTAAGCTTAGAATTAATTTCAAAATTCAGATTATAATAACAAATCAAGTTTTATTCAAGTTTAATGATTACTCGACTTTTTCTAAAACTACTCATTTCAAAAATAGTTGGAGTGTTTCTTTAACACTCAAATTTTAATTTTCTAACAAAATTTTATAATTTTTTAAAATTGTAGCACAGAATATAAACTAATAACTATTTCAAAATAGTATAATATTTTAAAATTTTAATTAATTTAAATTTTTAAAATTCAAATTGAAACAATAAACCAATGAGTTTACAAAAGAGTCAACCAACAGAATCCTTTAGTCATCAAGTCAGAGATGGTATATCTTATGCACAGGTGGCTGCGACAGGAAAGGTCAGCTCAGGACCAGTGTTGAACCCTACACATTCGAATAGTCTGATGGAAATGATGCAGAATGTTTCGAATGCCATAAGCAACCTTTCTGAAAGGCTACAAAGATTGGAGCAGGGCAATTCTGCCTTATTATTCTAATTATTTCTCCCAAAATGATGTACCAAGAAAAATTGAGAATTGCTACATGGAATGCCAACGGTATTAAAAATAAAAAACATGAACTTGAAGTCTGTTTAAAAATGCAAAATATCGATGTGTGTCTGATATCTGAGACCCACTCAACAAGACAATCTTACTTAAAAATTCAGGGTTACCAACTTTACGAAACAATTCATCCGGATAACCAAGCAAGAGGTGGAACCGCTGTTATAATAAAAAATTATATTAAACACCATGAATGCCAGCATTATCAATCACCTGAAACCCAGCTTACCGTCGTAGAAATTACATCTACCAAGCAATGCCTTCAGATAGGAGCGGTATATTTTCCACCTAGATACAACCTGAAGAAATCAAACTACTTGAATATCCTACAACAGTTTAATGGTAGATTTATATTAGGAGGTGATTTTAATGCAAAACATGTTGACTTTGGATCTAGGCTTACAACAACCAAAGGTAATGAACTAAAAAATGCAATAAATGAAATAGGATGTAACATACATTCCACTGGCAAGCCGACATATTGGCCTACGGACGCAGTTAAAACTCCTGATCTACTGGATTTCTTTATATCAAAACAAGTTTCATCAAATTTTATTGAAGTAGAGGATAATTCAGATATGGTCTCTGATCATTCTGCAGTGATACTTACCATAAACGACAAGATAATTAGGAAGGAAACAAGACCAACTCTTGTCAATAAAACAACTGACTGGGTTAGCTTCAGATCTGAATTAGAAAGCAACATTAACCTACAAACACGATTAAAAACGGTAACGGAGCTAGAGAAAGAAGTTGAAAACTTCACAAATATCATTCAATTAGCCGCGTGGAATAACACTAAAGAAACAGCATCCAAAACTACTGGTAAAAGCTACCCAAAAGAAATTAGGAACCTGGTTTTAGAAAGAAGGAAAGTTAGGAAAAAATGGCAACAAACGAGGAGTCCATCTGACAAGAGGATCATAAATAACAAATCACAGCAGCTTACGCGAGAAATTCAGAAATTAAATGAAAAATCGTTTTCTTCGTTTCTTGGAAAGTTGACGGCTGATGAAAATACAGACTACTCATTATGGAAGGCAACCAAAAGAATGAAAACCCTAATCATGCAAATCCCTCTTATTAAGCGAAGTGATGGCTCGTGGGCCAGGGATAACAAATCAAAAGCTGAAGTGTTTGCTGATCACCTGGCTGGTATTTTACAACCGAATGAAACCGAATCGGATATTATAATCGACAATGGAAGCAACGAATATGGGGGCAGAATCCCTCTAATAACCCAGAAAGAAGTTAATAGGGAAATAAAATTCAATCTGAAGACCGGAAAGGCTCCTGGATATGATCTTTTAACAGGAGAAATTCTAAAGCAACTACCAAAGAAAGCTATTGTCCAACTAACTCATTTGTTTAATGCTGTTATTAGATTACGGCATGTTCCTTCCGCCTGGAAAGTTGCAGAAGTTATTATGCTACCGAAACCAGGTAAACCACGAAATGAAGCTCAATCATATCGTCCGATATCCCTGTTTCCTATCATCTCAAAGCTAATGGAGAGACTTCTTCTGAGAAGAATGACACCATTAATAGAAAGTAGAAACCTAATACCGGGTCACCAATTTAAACAAATTTGTTCTACCTTATTTCTGGACGTGGCAGCAGCTTTTGATAAGGTATGGCATGAGGGATTAATACATAAACTAAAAGTTATGCTTCCGGGACCATATGTTGATCGTCTGGAGTCGTACTTATCTGAAAGACTTTTCAGAGTAAGACAAGAAGATGAGTATTCTGAACTGAGAAGTAAGGGCACGAGTCCCACAAGGCAGTGTTCTGGGTCCACTCCTATATCTACTTTGTACAAGTGAAATACCACAGTCCGATCATGTAAGCATAGCCACGTTTGCTGACGACACCGCTATACTAGCAACAGCGAAAAATGTTGAAGAGGCGTCGAATAAACTTCAATACGCAAGTGAAGAAATTCACCAGTAGACCAAGCGATGGAAAATCAAACTTAATGAATTAAAATCTGCGCATGTTACGAACAAACTATTGGTTAATCCGCCGCCAATCAGCATAAACGATGTCATGGTGCCATACGAGAACTCCGCCTGCTTGATCTTAAATATAGACAATTGTACTGGCTAATTGGACGACGGTCAAAATTAAGCACAGACAACAAAATATTGATTTACAATCAAATTCTAAAACCGGTCTGGCTATATGATATTCAGCTTTGGGGCTGTACTAAAAATGCTAACATCAAACCTATACAAAACTTCCAGAATAAGGTACTTCGGAGTATAGTCAATTCACGTTGGTACATTCGTAATAAGGATTTGCATCGAGATTTGGGGATTCCGGATGTAAAACATGAAATAAAAAGATTTGCAACGAAACATAAATCGAGGCTATTGCAACATGTTAATGTGGAAGCCTCTCGGCCTCTGGATAATGAAAACTTAGTTAGAAGGCTAAAGCGAACCAAACCCTTCGAGCTCGTCAGTATGTGAGCAGCTACCTATTAACGAACAGGCATTGGAGCATTGCTGGATCAACAGTGCCTCATTATAGTTTAGTTTTTAAGAATTCAGATGTAAATTGATGGTTAGTCTGAAAAGACTAGTTTCAATAAATAATTAAAAAAAAAATAAAAATTGAAACAAAAAATTTGGTGCTCGAATTTTTTATCAAATCTTAGAATTCAAATATATATTTTATTTTTAATTTTTAATTTAATTAAAATTTGTGATCTTTGGAATCAAATTTGAGTTTAAAAAAATTTAAATTTCAAATTATTATTCATACCGTAACTTCAGAGTTTCAAGAGTAATTTCGAAATTTCATAAATTTTAACAACATTAAAAAAACTGTGATTTTAGCCAAATCAAAAATTTTAAAATTTTAAAACATTGTTATCAAACATTCAAAGTATACAATTCAAAGTTAAACTCAAGAATAATTTCGAAAGTGGGTACAATTTCTTAAGGTTAAAAAATGTGTAAAGTGACCAATTTAAAAGATTTTTAAATTTTATAAAAATTTGAGAATATTTAAAATTGTTTATTTTTTGTTTAATTTAATTTTTAAGAAAACATTTCAACGTTTTGGTTTTATTTAAATTCCAAAAGTTTGTAAAAGCCTCCTAAAATTGAAATTTGAAATTTTTACGATTTAATTCAAGTTTTTTAAAAATTTTAATCAAAGTTAAAAAATACAAATTTATTTTATTCTTTGACTTTTAGATGTTACTAAAAAACTGAGGTTTCATACGATTAAGAAGGTAATTATAATCTTTTTAGAATTTTGAGAATTGTTATCTTTTAAATGTATCTACTTAATATCAAATTTATAGTTGATTCCAGTTATACAATTAAAGTACAAAACTTGAAATTTTATCAAAATCTATAAATTAAACAACACTCAAAGATGATAAAATTTGCAAAATTAATAGAATTTTTTAATTAGAATAACTTCAGCGTTCTTAATATTTTGTGTATATGAATTGTAAATTCGGAACGAAAATTTAAGTTCAAATATCACCACGATGAACACAACTATGACCCCAAAAAAATGTTGGAGCAAATCGAATGTAAATATTTACCAAATTTTTAAATTTAAATCAAATATTTAAAAATTGGTAACGTTCAGAAACATTCAGATTTTGATAACCTAATGAGCATAATTTTCTAACGTTTTAGAACCAAACTATAAAATATTTCAAATTAAATATTTTACAGACTAAACTATTTGTAGGTTGTATATATTATATTAAACTAATCAGGTAAAGCGAAGCTCATTCGAAGAAAGTGATAATTAAGCTTAACTAATTTAAAGATTAGCCAAAACCAAAATTACTTAAAAAATAAAAAAATTTGTCTGTCATATTTTATGAAAAGACGAGACGTGTGGTCTAAAATAAATAACCTGGCGGCTTTTAAAATTGGAAGTGTAATAAAAGTGTTTTGTCCAATCCAAATCACACCAATTTCATCCAACACGCAACCAATTTAATTGTCTTATCATTTCGATCTCAAATCGTAATGAACAAACGCGATCGCGCCATGGCGCATAAAATCATATGATATTTTTACAACAAACAATCAATCAACGGTTGTGTTCTATCAACATATATTATGTACACTGACGCTTATAGGTATATAATTTTAAGAATTTTTATAAATTCTATGACAGAAACTGTAATTCTGAAATCTTAATATGATATTTTATATGAATTCAAATTTTTTTGGTTTGTGGACATTTGACATCTGTTTTATGTTTACCTGAATATCTTAAACATGTATGTATGTAAGTATGTAACAGTTTTTCGTGTATCGTTTCCATAAATAACATAAAAATATGTGGAGAAATCAATCAAACAGTTTAAAACATAATAAATGATGTCATATTACAAATGAATGTTTTTGTTGTTGTTGTTACTGTTGTATATAGAAAATGATTTGTAGCCAACTAAATGAGGGTCCAGATGCATGTTTAACAGTTTGAAAAATATTTATTAACATACAGCTAGTTGTATACGATAGTTACAACCCACACACACAAATTTGTTTAACTTTAATAGTTTTACAACATGGTGTACCCTCTAGTTAAACCCTCAATGCTTAATATGGTGTTGCAGAAAAAAATGTTTACCTACCTGATCCGTATAAAAGAATTATAATAAATTTAGCAAGCCCAATACCTTGGGATGGAACGTTTATTTATTTATTACACCAAAATATTTTGCGTTGACCATTTTTTTTCGGGAATCAGATTTTCTTATTCTATTATTTAGAGTTTACTTTGAACACAATGCATCTCATATTAAAAAGAACATTTTTTTGGGAGATTATAACTTGATGTTAGTACCTAATCTTGCGACTAATATAGTAGTGAGTTGATGGAATTCGCGATTGAGCTGAATTCTATAGTGCGGTGAGGCTTTAAATTAAAATACATTTGTACAATTGTGTAAAGAAGTTACTGGTCTGCTCCTTTTTGTCATTAAAAAGGTAATAAGTCTCTTATATACGAGAAATCCTTAAATTGTACAATGAAATAAGGTAAACAAGATGGTCATTGTACAATTTAGTTTCAACTTGGCCAAAAAGCTATATTCAGAAATCCAGAAAAAACGTGATGGTTAGCCCATGAAAATGTGTAATTTATGCCACAAATCGAAAATTAAAAAAAAAACTGACCATTTAAATGTGAAATTTATGCCACAAATCAAAAATTTCCAAAATTCAGACTAAAAGCTAATGGTTAGCCAGTGAAAATTTAAGCCACAAATAAAAAGCCCATGAAAATGAGAAATTCTACAAAACCATGAAAATATGAAATTTATGCCACAAATCGAAAATTTCCAAAATTCAGACAAAAAAATGATAGTTAGCCAATTAAAATGTGAAATGCAGAAAATTGCAAATTTCCAACATTCAGGAAATACTAGGGCTGACCAATTAAATGTGAATATTATGCCAAAAATCGAAAATTTCCCAAAAATGGTAGCTCATTAAATGTAAAATTTATGAAACAAATCGAAAATTTCTAAAATTTAGAAAAAACATGATGGTTAACCAATTTAAAGAGCTATCTCCAGAGTTTAGGTTGCTTTGACAATCCTGTTAGTTATTTGAACTGATTTTATTTTCTACTTAGCCAGTAGAGTTTATTTTCTGTAGACCAACTAGAAATGCATCAGTTGGCGGATTTTACGTACAGCTACATTACAAATCCGAATTATCACCCGAGAGTTGCCCCCAATGGTATTCTTCTATCTACTTCCGCTTTGCTTATTCCACCTCTTAAGAAATCACCTATCGATCAAATAACTATTTTAGCGCCAAGTTAAAGATATTCTCAAATCGTGGTGTCTGTTTGTAACTATATATAGGAAACCTCGATCACTTTATCAACCATTGCAGTAAGCATTGCAGTAAGTCTGTCGACGATTCTTTCTTCCCTATACGTCTAAACTCTTTGTACTTCTCTTAAATTAAAATGAATTGGTTGGAGCCATAAAATAACATTCAATTTAACCGGTGCATAATAAAAATGCGATCAATCAAGACATATCAATCATAATGCCATTAAAAACAATCGCCAAAAAAGGCATCTAACGGATTTCCATATACGGATCAGGATCGAAAAAATATAACATCATCTCTATAGAACGTTTGAAATAAAGAATAGAAGTCTATTTTTGTCTGTAAACAGTTGAAACCGAAATCTCAACACTCATATATGGGCGTTCAATGCATACATAATAAATTATGTGCAGAATCATTTATCATTGTCTAATATATGATGGTTAAGGTGTATTAGAATAAAAGGTAGATGTGTAAATTATTTCTAATTTAAATGAGTAGAATGCGGTAGGGGGGTATTTCCACAACTCGTAAGAAATATATGTTATATGCATACATGCAAACATAATGCCTTTTCGAGGCAAGTTACCGTTCGTATGCTATACAAGTACATCGCCTTTAATATAAGATCAGCGTAATGATAACAAAAAGTACTTTACCAAAATGTAACCCATTCAAATCAATCTCGGTTTTGCATAATAATAAAAAAAAAAGAGCATAAGCCAACGACTCACAGACGATGATTTCAATTTACACAAAAACAATATTTTTATTACCGTGAGAAATTTAGACGCTGTGTGTATCCATTGATTTTCGTTTTATTTTTTCAGTTAATAAATTTTCTAAGAACCCTCCCCAGTAAAAAACAAACGAGCTTACATAATTTTTGCAATCAATAGACAGTATGTACAGTATAAATATATAGTGGATATGTTGAACGTAAACAGAGAATACACCGAACCGAAAAAAATGTTTTTTTAACTTTTAGTTTCAATCTTTGAATCATCAAATATTAACTTTTCTCATAACACAAAAACAACAAAAGTAAAATTAACGATATGCGCGGTAAATTTCAGTGGATACGTACAAGAGATTTACGTGTGTGTACCTACATAAATAATGGTAAAAAAAAAACAACAATATATACTAAAATGACCATACCAAAAAGTGTAGGCGCGGACTGCACATATAGCGAGAGAGCTACGAAAAAATTAATTCGAAATTTACGCGGTCGCGAATCATACACATAAGGTAACAAAACAAAAATCGCGAGAACATCTAAATACACTGTAATTGATGATGGCGGTTGAACAGAAAAGTAAAATTAAATTTAAGAAAAGAAGACTTAAGTAACGACTTAACAACATTTTCATGAATGAAGAAGATAAAAAGACGAACCATAAGCGCGCTGCGTACATTCAATTATGATGAATGGTTGGTTAAATATTTGCTTGGTAAATTTCGATTGTTTGCCTTATTTACATACGCATTTCGCATCGCTTTAAGAAGGTAACAGTTAATTTTATATGTACGCAAATAATAAGTGCGAAGGTAAAACATAATTATTCTCGTGGTATTTAAAATCGTTATTAACATATCACTAAGTACAATATTATTTGATTTAGATCGTAAGATTTGATGATTTCACTTCTCGTGATTTATAATACTGTACTGAACAATGATATTCGAACACTAACATTTAATATTACATAATTCATGTGATGAGATCTCTTGATATTAAAATTCTCGCATTCACTAATGCACTAGAGGAATAATTGCTTAGATCACGTCATTTAAATGTTAAAAAAGATTTTAGGTTACCACAAACAGTTTGTTGACCGTTGTCCCAGTAGAATCGATTTTGGACTATCTCCTGCGTGTGCTCAAGTTTTATCGTAATATATTTTTTGCAGGACTTCCTCTTTAGACTATACTAGTAGCACCATCTGTTGTTGAGAATTGTTAAGATTGGCCGATCTCTAATAATAATAAGACAGGTTTAAGGCCTCCCACCTTTATTATGCAAAACTTCTCACTTGTTCTTTTTTAAAGAAGAAAGCCTTTAGTATTAGTAAAAAAAGACAATTTTTATTTGTAAAACATTGTTTAAAAGTGTTTGATTTCAAATTCCATAGCAAATGCCAAAGCTCCATGGTTTTGCCGTTTGCCTTCGTTATTAAATCAAGAGTTTACTGATAATATCTGATCACGTTGGTAAATGCGTCCATAGTTAAAATTTTTAAAAATCTACTGAAATCCAGAAGATGATCTCTTCGCTACTGTATTTTACTAATCAGCGTATATCTTGCATATTTCATACTTTGAAGTTGCTTGTCATAAAATGTGCTGTGTTAGTGAATTATTTAGGTGTGTACGGAACTTTTTTCTAGGCGTAATTTCGAGTTTTGCAATCGGATTTTCAGCTCTCTTTCACTAAAGTTACATCAACCGTGCGACTGTTTTATCCAACTTTTTTGCCCGTTCTCCTTTTATAGTCACCTCAATTTAATACAGTTTTAAAATTTTTTTTTCTTGAATTTGTTGGTTCACTTGCTCCTTAGTTTCTGAGTTATTAGCTGTTGACATGTTTATAAAGCTACAGATTTTTTGTCCTTATTACTTTATCTAAAGATTAGAAAGTTATTGGTGTTTTTACTTTGTTTAGATTTCGTTATCTAGTACTGTAAATAATTTATGATGTGTTACATAGTAAATCAATGAGACTTTGAGACTGATTAGCAACTTACTGACTGTTTAATTTGTACTCGATCAGTAAAACAAGTTTTATTTTTCCAGTACCGGGCCAAAATGGAATAGATAATACTGTGCTTTAATCATAATATTGTGACCTCAAATAATGCAAGTATCCTCTAAGTGGAGTGCGAATAATTGAACTAACACAATTATACGTGACTTAAAATTCTTACAATCTGACAGTTATAAACCATTTCATTGAAAGGCGTAAATATTCCGAATTAGTGACGTAAACGATTAACTAATCATTTCTTGTATATTAAATATATTATACTCGTCGAAGTATCTCATTACAAACATATAAATTTCCATCATCACCTTTACAAATTTTCACATCCTTATACCTGTACATTAATATATCGTTATATCCTTCTAATGGATTCCTATAATTCATGCAAAAATATATACATATATGTATATGTTTTAATATCCGGGGGTTATAAATAATAAATGGATTCGCTAATCAAACATGAAACACCTGAATTATATTCATGTTCACATACATATGAACACGGTGTATACATGTAATTTGGAGGTATATTGTGCAGTCATACCACCATCAAACTATGTCTACACGTATCAATGAATTAATGGATATATCAAAGGATATATCGACAAAAACCTCACCTAATAAGAAAAAAAAAAGATTTTTTTCACACATCATCATCAACATTATCATCATCGGCAGCATATCACACCCAAAATCGAAGAAAGAAAATTAAAAGACGTAAAAAAGACATCACACACAACTCATATATAATAGAGATACCCTTAATAATAATAATAGTAGTAGTAGTAGTATTCGTAGTAGTAATAATAGTAATAATAATACCTAGAATAATAGAAATCCACCCTTCAATCTCAAAACATTTTTCCGTTTTGTTTGGCTCCCCGATATATAGGCGAGAGATATATTTATAAAGGCGTACAGACACCGATATACATCTAAGTGTATTTTGTCGGTTTGATTCAATAGAAGATTTTATGATATATTCAATACATTACACAAAATTGAAATTGACATACATACAACATGATTTTCACACCTTTGAATATTTTCCCAGGGCACATATTATATATACGTATATACACCTTCTAATTGATGATTTGTACAAAATCCCATTCAAGTCACAAAAGCATCACAATATATCAATCGGTTTAAAGGATTATCGAATATGACAGGAAGATCACATGATCTGGAATCCGAATCATGAACTATAAAAAAAAGATTCGGGATTTTTAATAAGTCTTTGATTAATTTGAACTTTTGTGCACACTTTAGAAGAGGACTTTAGGTAAAATATATGATCTAGTTTCAGCATAAAAAAATTTGGCAAAGCACAGATAGCAGAAAGCCAAATAAATAAGCACGAAATTACAGTTAGAAACATTGTTACAGAACCTACAATTTAATTTGGTGTAATTCGTTTCGTTTTACAAATGGTTATTTGCCGATAGATGGCACAGCTATATTTTAAAAAAATATTTAGAACAATTTTAAGCCTATTTTGATCCAGTCAGGCTCCTTAACTTTAACTGGCGGAAGACTTAAATAAAAATGTGTGACTTGTTGAAGAAGTGTACCATGAAAAAATACAACACTGTGCAGTAAAAAAAAGTAATGGGATGACGAGGTTAAACATATGTAGATACCCGTAAGCCCAGGTTTAACATCGCACTTTAATTCTAAAATAGCTACCACTCTTGTAGGATGTATTAAATCCTTTTAAGCCTAACACACAATACGAAGTTGATTGCTTAAAATGTTCGATGAATTGGACAATCAATGAAAATAGCTAAAGATAATTTTCTACTATCGTTCCTTAACTTAATTAAAAAATACAAGATGCTGGAACCGTAACCGTATATATAAAATCCTCTTAAGCTTTCCAATTGTATAAAATAATAATAAAAAAAAAATATTTTATCATCATTTCGTAAAATTTTCCCATGAATCTTAAAACTGTGAAAAAATGGAAGCTGTATACAAATATAGATGGTATCAAATTCAATCACTTTCAACGATTATATCTTATCTCATGTTCTAGAACATAAGTAAACAAAAACAAAATACTTATGTACGAAAGCTTTCATTTATTTTATTGTATCCTTATCGAAACCCCGAAAACAACTAAACGACAACCAACATAGATACCGAAACACTTACAGCAAAACAAAAAAAAAAGGGTTATCAGATTTCGTTTCGTGTTCTCTCCATCGAAATTGACAAAAGGAATGAAAAACGAAATCTCGAGACGAAAATAAAATGTTAAGGAGTAAAGTTATTATCCTTATTTCCATATCATTAAATCGTTTCACTGTATTAAACCAGATTAAAAATTAAAATAAGAATAATTCTCGTTCGTAAATGCCATAAATTTTAACATTTTTTTATTTTTTATTTTTTGGTATTCTATCTGTGAGTTTGCTAGAAAAACTTTTAACTGTATATATTGACCCATCCTGGTCTATAATCTTTAAGGATTAAGTGTGTGGTTTATGTACTGAGTCGAACAACAATAAACAAATCAGCAAACTGAAAAAAATATTTTAGGCGGTTGGTGATATATTTGTCATCAGACCTTCTTGTACTCATCACGGCAGAGTTCTTGTTTAAATTAAAAATGAATCTAGGATTAGGATGTCAAGCTCGACTATCAATTGCAAGGAAACCCTTATGATATTCCCTCCCACTTTGCTAAATGTTATTTGTTACTTTGCTAAATTTATCCTTTTTACTTCCTAATACAGCTCTATAAAAAACATTGGAAAAGAATTATCTGCTCGAGGACATAAAGGAATCCTAAAACTTCATTCGATGGCCAGTACAATTGCAGGCCACTTCAATGGCGCAATATAGAGGTGAGGTAATAAATGGATGACGATGAAAACAGGATAGAAATACCAGTAATGAGTAATGATTGGTGGCCTTGGGAGAAACAATACATAAAGTTGAGGAAGTCGACTATATCGCAAATTGGGAGCTTTGTGGGCAAAACAGTAAATCACTACATCCTGAAAGATTATTCGTTTCTTAAGCAGTTATCTTCTGACATCAAAGGCAACATCAGTAACGAACCCAAGAAATGCTACTCTGACAAGCGCCAAGATGATTAATACTAGCGAAACAACAAGAGATAATTAAAAAATAGAACGTGATGGAATATATTCGAACAGCCCTTGGAGTTCGTCAATAGTACTTGTTAAAACGAAGGATGGTTGGACGAGGTTCAATGGTGATTACCACAAGCTCATCGGTGTGACTAAAAAGAACAGTTACCCATTGGCACGAATTGATGACACATAGGACACCATATCAGGTGGCAGGTTGCAACTAATTCAGATGATAAAAATATCAAATAATCATATATAAAAAATCACATAACGCTAAAGACGTGATCGCGACCACCAAATGAAACCACCCACAAATAAGTACAACAACAAAAAAAATTGTTAACGTTACTAGATAATACTTGTTACACGGAATATTATCTCGTGTATAATAAAACAAAAACAATGTAAATTGATCTTATGATGACACTTTTGTGTAAGACGATCATAAAATTTAGACAAGTATCACACACACACGTGCACATATTAGATGAAACATTCATAATTTATTTTTTTATTATTGATCTAAGTCGATTGATAAATAATTTCAAAACCAAACATAAGAATGTTGTATTAATGTACAACAACGATCGTGACTTATTTATTTCATTCAAATCAATCTCGATCGATAACATACTGAAAGAACATAGTGAAGTGGGTAGGTAAGGTATATCATATTATATATAATACGAAGAAAACGTAACCGAACAAAAAAAAAAAAAAAAAAAGATCAGATGCGAAGTAAATATTATAGCGAAGAACGAATAAAATCAATGAAATTCCTTTTCTATTTCACACCAACTATTTTAAAGCAACAGCAACAAGTACGATAAAAATGAGATCAACTTTAGATCTTGTGTATGACTCTATGTATACATATATAAGTATCTTAACAATTTACCTGTAACGGTGAATTTTATTACATATTTAATACACACACACACACACACACCAAATTCGAACACCCAAATTAAGTGTATCATTGTACACCGCCGTATCTCTCTCTTCATTCCTGCCTCTTTCTAAAAAAAAAAAATATTTTGGTTCTTGATCTTGTTAAGTTTCGCCGTGGTCCATTAAAAACGCGTACATACATTCATACGTACATACGTACACGATATCAAGTTCAAGAAACTTTTTTTTTTTTTTTTTTTTTTTTGTTTTATTGTTAAACGAAGAAAATTTTTTAATAACATTTTTAATGATGTTTAATTGCAACAATAAAACTAAAACAATTTTAATTGGTTGTTGTACTTGTAACATAAATAAATGAACAAAGGTGGATGGATATTTGTTGTATGTTTGTCTTCAATATTTTTATAGAGCGCAAGCGAATTGTTTTTTGTGGATCGCGACATTTTCTCGATTAATCGATCGGACTAGAATTAACGTGTAGAATATTTGACATTTAGAATAATTGTGGATTTTGTTTTAATTGTGATAAATGAGATTGCCACATCTACGATGAAATTTATAATTTTGGAAGGGACAATGAATTTGTTTATGCTATGCAATGTGTGGTGCCAAGATCTCGGAAACCCGGAAACTAGTAACGCAACGATATATGTATTTTAGTTCCCAAAATTAAGCCAATTTCAGTTCATATGTTTCTGAATAATAGAATTGGGCGACCTTCTCTCATTTAGCAGTAGATATAAAAATAGAAACAATTAACGGTCTTATATTAGCTATTAAGAAGTATCAATTAAAACTTTGAAACTGGTAGCTCACTAAAAAACGTGTTGCCAAAATAATTGAATGTAACTATGACCTGTTATAGTACAGAATCCAGTGACCGAACCATCATTATCGCAAAACAGGATGAGTGGAACTGAAAGAACCAGTCAAAACTAAAGGTGACCAACTAAAACTCAGATATAGAAAAATGATTTTGCTGATAGGCAGAAACTCTTCTCTATCAACATACTACACGTTATACCTTAGACACATATCTGATTCCGTAACTAGGATTATGAAACTATGGTTTGCGAGATGAGAATAGATGTCATACTATAGTTCTCATCTCATTTGACAGTTCGTCATATTTCATTAAAATTCATTATGTTGATTGTTTTGTTTATAAAACTGTGTCAGAAAACTTTGTGTTGTGAGTGCTATTATATACAAATGCCGAATAAAAGGGCTGTGCTTATCAATTATATGCAAAAACTTTCAGCATATAACATTTTAACTAATATAATGGATGAGAAATCCACGCGATTGAGGAAGGAAGCAGCTATTGCGAGAAAAACGTCTATTTACAATTTAGACAAATGTAAACAATATGCCTCATTGTTGATTAATAAAAATCGGGTTGTAAAACATAAACGAAGGCGTTTTTGGTCAATTGTCCAGAAATCACGCTATTGAAATATTAGTTATTGAAGAAATAGTTCGGGAGTATAAAATTCTCGGGTTTCCTCAATGTTTTGGTGCTATCCGATGGCTGCCATATTGAAGAACATCTACCCAAAGAGCAGCGCCACAAATATCAATAAAAATAATACTTTCCCCCTCCGACCATATTTTTCTATTTTTATTTTTATTTTCCTTTTATCCAGTATTAATTATATTTAGGTATTATTATTATTATTTATTTAAAAATATCCGTCAGTTTATTTTGATTTGACAACTGGAATATAACAAATGATTACATGTTTGAAGATGGCTACATGTATTAAAACTAATATTTATAGTTTTAGGTACTCACAAATTGAGCAACTCGGCGCTGTCATCACTAAAATGCTACGGGATGAGAAAAATTATCTCATCCCGAAACTACGTTCAAACAGAGTTTGAACAACGAAACAATGGTTATGAAACCAATAGTGTGTCTATGGTATTACTATACGTTAGAAAGAAATTCTGAAAGCAACCCCTACCTATTTAGCAACACATAAAAAATATTTTAAAAAATGATTTGTGAATTGTCGTCTAGGTAATTATCCAAATTCCAAACCATTAATTGATATGATGAAGATTGCTACCTTGCTGACTAGCAACAACTAAACTTCGAGTGATTTTTGATGCTTCAATAAAAACATCTTCAGGTTCCAGTCTCAATAAAGCATAATTAATTGGGTCATTAGTTTTTCATTAGTTCACAGATGCAGTGAAGGCATAATTATATCTTCACTGCCAATATCAAATACTACATGTGTGTAACTACGCATAAAACAATTACCAAACTATAGTCTGGCATAATGGTCCTAATTAACCAATAAAAGAGTATATATTAACAGCAGCACTTTAAACTCAGCACATTCAAAATGTTTTAAGTTCAGAATATACATGATGCTAACTAAGCCCATTATAGCTGTAAGTTTTATGGCAAAAATCTAAAATTGTTAAAATTCGAAAAATAGCGAATATCGAAAATTGTAGATTTGTGGCATAAAATTCACAGTATTAAAAGGCAAACCATCATGTATTTTCTGGATTTTAGAAATTTTCGAATTCGACAAAGAAAAAGTCGCACTTAGCTTCTAGGTTTTAACTACACAAAATTTACAAAATGTTAGCACCTTCCAAAGTTTGTGGGGAAAGCTTATGGAAAAGATTATTGGACGAATAGAGTAAAACAGAACTAGAGTCATTAGTTTTCAATCATTACTCTGGCTTAAACTCAAAGGCTTTCAAACAAATGGAACATGTTTGTACAGCTTCTTAATTCCACGTCTGGAAAAGAATACCTCGCTGATGCGACTGTATGAGGTCTTACATTTGGTAGTCTGGGGAAATTGGACCCCTTCGGAAATAAAGGATTTAAAATTTTTATTAAAATGGCAAATGAATTAAACCAAGTAGACGTGTGACTTAATTCAGACCCCATTTTAAACCCAAAATACTTTATTATTAGAAACCAATAATTGTATAACTTATTCATCTATTTTCAAAGATTTACTCAATGTTCACCATGATTCGTCACTCATTCTCATTTTCCTGTGTTAGCTAATATTAACATGCCTCTTAATGCCGGTAATAGTTCTTTGATATACCACGAATATAACCCACACTAAATAGTATGAAAAATAGCTGATGATATGCGAAAGCAGACTCATGCACATGATATGAAGTTCTCTTCAATAATGAGATCAAGAGTTTCATGTAAATTCACGAAATTATATGTCAGTGATTGGTCACATTCTAGATTATTGATTTATTATTGTTTATAGATAAAGACGATTTATGTAGCCAGTTTGCCCAGTACATGATTTTATTTATCACCTCTCATTTTTGTTATATGATATCTTCTAATTTATTCATGTTTTATCAGCTAAGTATATGGAAGAATGCAGATTAGAACCAAGACGATAATAGACGATAATACATAACCAAGACGATAATACATAACCTAGTGTTCCCACATAACACAAAAGCGCATCGGTAATGAATTTTAACAAGAAAGTTGCACATATACGAATGAGTTCCAATATCAAGCATCAAAAAATAATTCTAACTATGGAATGTTGAGCAGTAATCACACCGTAAAAGGATATGATAGGGGCAGAAAAAACACTAAAAAAATTGTCAACTCTACTTACGCCGAACGCACATCAAATGTAGTCAATTTCCTACACCTAAAAAAATGTACACTTCAAAACGATTTGCAACACAAAGCAACATGTGAACGCGATTGTCAAAATGTTGTTTAATTTATCGAACACTAACACGTTACGCACTATATTTTCAATAAACTTTTAATTATTTTTTATATTTATACTTATGTTTATGTTAATGTTTATGCAATATTTATGTAAATCTAATTTTTTATAATTACATATAATTTTAAGTTTTTCTCCCTGATCGGATTTAATTTCAATTTTTATATCATCCACACGACACCACACCACACTAATTTTTATTTTGTTTCTGTCAATTAATAATCGGTTATTTCATTGTTATCATCTCAATTGAGATAAAAAATAGAGAATTTAATTATGAAATTGAGATCGTGAGAGCATAATTCGAGTGTAATAAAAAAAAATATGTTCACCAAGGATGAATGACCTTGATTTTAATAAAAAAATATTGTGTCGATGATTCCGTTATATTCTAGTAGTCGATTTTTTTATTTTATTTGTTGAATGACGGAGGGATAAACGAATACTTTTTTAGTAGTGTGAATTTTATTTGTAGACTTATTTTAATCAAGAAATATTTGACTTCGGCTTAGTTTATCAATTAAGGATGTATTAGCAAATATACGCCATTTGATACCTCAAGAAAAGGATATTTAAAACCAGTTTCCTTTGGTTTTAGCAGTTTAAGGGACCTTTTTAAGAGCTTGCTATTTGTCGAATATCATGTGCAGCAATATTCTTGTTGATCACAATTTGTTGTGACAAACGAGTCTAATCAATACTGTGTACAAAAAATACCGGTATTTAACTATAAATAAACCGGTATTTTCGGTAAACATATTTTTGTCATCCCTTTTGGTTTCAAAACGGAACGAAAATCAAACTGAATATGTTTTAACTTCCGATATTATAGAAGAACCATTTACCAATTCAAAACTGACGCAATAAACAATTCGGATGAAGAGGTGGGTGATAATTTAAATAATGATTACAAATAAAATTGGAAGAAAAAGCATTATGCCATCAAGACGCGAATTTATTGACAGTCGATGCACTAATAGAATTCATGTTGGCATCTCTGAAAAAATACAAATTCTACATTAGCTGAACAACTTGACCAAGAACTAAAATATAGAATGCATTAATGTTTCAAAGTAGTACTAATTTGTACCACGAATCAAAATAATTTCGATGATGAAAATTTAGCTGGTCCCATTTTTTGTAATTCATTGAAAGAGCAATTGCAGTAAGCATAATAAACAAGAAAAAAAAGCCTAACATAAAAGCTACAGTTATGAAGTACAACTTAAAAGAATTTCTATTAAAAATTTGTAATACCGGTATTTTGCATGAAAATACCGGTATTTTTGCAACCCTACAACCGGCCACTTAACAAGCAGATTGTGGAAGGATGTATTGATATTTAGCATCAACAGACATATTAGCAACTTTAACTCTATGAGGCTATGATAGAAGCATATAATCGCTGGAATGAAGCTAAGAAACGTCCAAGTTGGTCTTACTGAGCCAATTAAATGCTAACGAAATAGTGACGAAAAATTTAATTGTGTAAACAATTACGACCTTTACTATTTGACAAAAATCTCGAATCATATACAAGACAGTTATGGTAATTATCGCTTTTAATAACATTTAAAGTGGCAATATTTTAAATAAAACCGCAATTATCTTACGTTTTTTGTTGTTTACTCTATACACACACCCCATCCTGCCGAACATCTCGTAAATTTATGATTTTATTTCCCTTTTTAATTTCCCCACATTTCGTCAAGTTTTAAAATTCCGACAACTGAAAAATCTTTCTTATCTATTTACTTACATTCAAAAATATTTAAACTTAACAACAACAACAACAACCACTATAACCACCCAAAAAAATAAAAGCTTTTTGTTTATAGTATTTAAATTTATTTACCTATTTTATAAATTTTAATTTTTTTTTTGCAAATGAAAACTTTTATTTTCCGCATCCCATTCCAATAGCATCACCGCGTCGACTCCTATTCTTCGAGTTCCAGCAGTATATACTCGTATGTTGCGCGCTGTTTACTTATACACAAGAAACAAAAAAATGTTTTTGGTTTCGAACAAAACTAACAAAATTATTTAGCCTTAAGGATGTTGTAAAAAAAAAGCTCGTTTGATGTTTCATCATCAGAGGAAAACCAAAAAAGTTTTGTGTACGTAGAAAAGCTATATGTGTAACGGGATATAATGTTTGTGTTTATACAGTACCAATACAATCAATGTATATGCCACTATACCACATAACTATGTGGTTGGGGTCTTGTACAGCTATCTCGTAGTATGACTGTGAGGTCCGTGAAGAGGTGAAAATCCATTATGATGGCAATTACACAACTCTAGATAGACAAAGTCAGCCCCTGTTATCAAATCAAACCGTTCCAAAAATTTAGCAATTGGATTTTAAAGTACTTAAGGGCACACCATAATGCCCAATCAGCCAGGTAGGTTGGGTTGCGTCAAAATATAGCGACCATAGGATCACAGTCACCGTATAGCAAACACACTCCTATAATACAACTCGTCGCTACAAAACAATCGAAAGCTTATTTTGGTTACCAAATCGTTTAGATTTCATCAAAGTTTTATAAAACAAAGTCAAGGCTACAGCCAGTTGTTTACCTCTCATTGGAATTAAAAGTCGTAAAGTTTTTTTTTTGTTGTTTCTTTCTTCTACTTTTCGTTGCTTTTTGGAAAAAACGCCAAACGAATTTGACTTGTTCGCTATGTGTATATCGTCGTTGTTGTCGTCGTCGTTGTTGTGGTTGTAGTTTTCTTCAAGGTCAATCGTAATAATAATCGCGAGCGTACACATATACCCGTCTTGTATACATATACGATAATGCATACATACATACATGCATACATATATACATCGGCGAATGATTATGTAAAAATAAAAAGTTTTAGACGCATACACAGTCAAACACGTTCATTTGATATTCAAATTATCTAATTCTAAATATTTGTATTGTTGTTGTTGTTGTATATTCGTATGGATATATTTTTTTGTTAGTTGTAGTTGCTTGTGGTTTCGTTATGTTGTATTTGTATTCTGTAAGTTTAGCGCAAGCATAGCAACAAAAAAAACTTTTAAGTTTTTCAATTACGTTTTTTGTTGTTGCTGTTGCTGCTCTCTAAATGTATCGTGGATAATTTTTTGTTGTTGTAGTAGCCGTATTTATACTACTATAATATCGTATACGTTACAGAGAAGTTGCTTAAATTAAAAAGTTCAAAGTGGCAAGAACAGTAACATTTAGCTACAACAAAACTAACAACAGCTGTATATAGCAAGTAGTATAATGTAACTCCTAAAAAATACACCAAAGATATAAGAATGATAAAAGTTTTCCATTTTGTTGTTGTTGCCTTGGTGCGGAATGGGTAAAATCCAAATCACAGTATCGCATATATACTCGTATTTAGGGTGGATGGGGTGAAATGGTTAAATATAACAAAAAACTTTTCCGTTTGAAGATATTCAAAGTTTGGTATTTTATTTGCTCGAAGATTTATACACAAAATAACTATACGCCAGATAAATAATATATTCGTGTATTCGCACAGATTAAATGTCATAAAAAGTCTGTATCGTAAATAACATTATGACAGTGAGCTTTACCAAACAAAAAGTTTTGTTCCATCTCCTTACATTACCCTATGATACCACACCATGATGGTATATGTATAAAATATACGAGATATTATACTATGACAATCGTACATTTAATGAACAATTATTTTTCCGCAGTTTGGGAAAATTATACGTACGCGACGAATAAACTTGTATTGATGCGCAACACGATGACGTAGACGCATGATACGAACATTTTTTTTTTTTTTGCTTTCAAGACATTATTTGGCTCAGAGCTTAATTGATACATCGTTCGATTAAAGATAAATGTTTGTTAAATCTAAAAGGGGATTTAACGTTCGTTCATCAAATTCAATTTGCATATGTCACACTAATAAATTACATACACGCATACACGCACACACTATATACTTTAAAAAATTAAGCGTACATTCCAATCCCGAAGTCATTAAACCACATGTCAAATATTTTTAAATATTAGCACTATGCTAATCAATACACATAAATCACATCCAACTGAGCTTACGTCACACACTATTAACAGCACCAACAACACAAAAAAAATTCTAGTTCAAAGCCACCATTATAATGAGCATGTTAATATACCGCTAAAACTAATAACATTCAGTGTGTAGGTATATAGTGTGTATAATACAAATACTTAAAAGAAACTTTAAAAGTTCGCTAACATCTTGATTGATCACAAAAAAAAAAAAAAACAAAATGTTGCACAGGCCAACAAACCGCACATACACACAGAACTATAAAATCGATCATTTCATCTTGATCATTAGTTTACAGTTTTTTTTTGTTTTTGGGAAGCTTTTTGGCAACATAATGTTTAAAAATTCATCTCGATTACACAATCGCTTATTAAAATTCCACTTGATTTTTTGCTGGGTTTTTTATTTTTTTTTTTTATTTTTTTTTTATGTTTTTTAACTTGACAACAACAAAAAAAAACTCGCCAAGGCTTAAACTAAAACAAAACCGAAAAGTAAAAACTAAAAAAAAGTTAAATTAAAATCAATCACCGCTGAATTAAATCGCGTTCACATCATTAAAATGCGTTATACGTACAAACGAATAAGATAAAATTCCAAAACTTTCTATGTATCCTTGGCGTTCATATAGTTTTTTGGGGTGTATGGACTTTTGATTGGAATACATTGCGGCGAAAAGTTCATTAATTTATGTTTGGTTTTTGTTTGTTGTAAAGCTTTTTTTTATTCAATTTTCGTTCTCAACATCTTCGTTATGTTCAATAATCGAATTATTTCTTAATTAAATTTTACTATGGAAGCTTTTTAGCTTTAACTTTTTTTTGTTCTACGAAAACTAAGCAGCTTTTTGCCGTCTTGCGTTAATATCTGTGCGTTGGGATGAGGACTATGATAGTACAAAAGTTGAAAATTCTCATAAAAAAAATATTGACGTCTATCTAATAAAATTCTGTACTTGCTTGCGAGGTTATGCTTTTCAATGAAAGTTCAATACTTTCATTATTCTCAAATAACTTGTTTAACTTACAAAATTTTTGATAATCTTTTAAAATTCGAGAAATTTTTTTAAATTTTATAAAAAATTTTAAAAATTTAAAAATTTAAAATTTAAATTTAAAATTAACCTTAGAATTCTTTGAACTCTAAAAAAACTAAAAATATTTTAAAAACATTTCTACTTTGTTCAACATTCAGCACTATGAGATGTTGCAGGACTCGAATTATAAAATTTATTAATAAAGAATTTTTTAAAACTTAAAATTACAAAGCTCAAATCTTTTAAAATTTTAAATGTTGACTTAAATTTAGAATATTTAGCATCGGCTCAAGCTTTTATCTTCCTAAATTGCGGTAACAATCATTCTTCTTATTTATAGAGAAATTTAACTTTGAAGAAATTTAAATTTGGCATTTAGCATTTTAAATTTTCAAAACTCGTAACTTCAAAGTTTAAAATTTTTAGAAATTTAAGATTTAAAATTTTTAGAAATTTAAGTTTTAAAATTTTTAGAAATTTTGTTAATTTAAATTTTAAATTAACCTAATGAATTTTTTAAATATTAAAGAGAATTTAACAACTTAAAAAATTTAACATTATTTGATAAATCCAAATCCATTATTTGATAAATCTTTGGTACCAAAAAGGCTTCACTATATTTTAACGGAGATAAACGTTTGCAAATTTGAAAAACTCATAGGAAAGCTTTCGGATTTATTTTAAATTTTTTATATTGTAGACTAAAGTCTGTCAAAATTTAAAAAAATTTAAAATTTCAGTAAAATTACATAATTTAAAGCTTTTAAAAGATCTAAATAGCAAAATTTAAATTTAGTCAAAAGTGTTAAACGGATTCAGACATGACTAACGTGACGATTAAATTGATCAGATGCAGAAAATCAGATCTTCGTGCTTCTAATGCAAAGGGAATTTTATAATTTTACAGATCATACTTTAAAAGAATAACTTCAAAGTTCTTCTAAACAAAATACAAAATTTTCTCAACATTCCGAGAATATAGAAATTTTATTAAGAATACCAACTAACCACAGTAACATATGGGATATCCTTCAACTGTCAGATGACGAAAAAAACACTCATCTGCAAGCCAGCCATTCGGTTCTTGACAGTGAAATCAAAGGTCGTGCTAACATAAACTAAGTCATCTTGTGGTTCGATTATAGCATCACACTTGCATGGATACGGAGACATCTATGACCAACACCAATATGGCCTTATGGAAGCACATCCGAACTGAAGATAATTCAGCAGATTTGCAAGTCGCGGAGTCTCTTTGAAAAAATTGGCAATATTGGATAACTGGTGGAACAGACCCCGTTGGTTACATAATTTTGAACAAAAGCAAGATACTATGCAGTTCGAAACGTCAGAAAAAAAGAAAACAATTGGCATATGCCAACTCCAAACAGTAGAGGCAGAATCATCCATCCTAATTTTAATCAACTACCAGTCAACTCTCAAATTTATCCGTATTCTGAATTCAAAGAAGAACAAGCCACACTGGACAAAACAAAGATCGTCCGAAAGAATAGCAAATTGCAGTCACAACGTCCTTTCTTAGAGCGTAACAACATGATCAGAGTAGGACGTCTGCTAAATGCTTCGCAGTTATCCTACAATGAACAACATAAATGGCTGTACCGTACACGAGTCAGCTCTCGAAAATGATATTGGATATCAACAAACACAAACATTGTGTACGAGGCCATCGTTTAAATATTAGAAGGTCGGAGCAACTGATAGGAGACTTTATAAACCCTCGACTTAGTTTACATCAAGGCCATTTATTCATAAGAGAGTCGACTACGCGGGACCCATAGATATCCGAATAAGCAAAGGACGTGGAACAACATTTGTATTTTCATCTGCCTCACAACAAAGGCAATTCACATCCGATCTGTCAACTGAGAGCTTCATAAGCGCGTTCTGTATAGGTTCACCTCCCGGCGAGTAAATATCTCACATATGTACAGCGGCGATAAGGGCACCAATTTTGAAGGGGCTAATAAACATTACAACCAATAAATTGGCATTTCATCCCACCGTCTACGTTACATTTTGGCCGATTATGAGAAGCAGGCGTAAAATCCGTAAAAACTCACCTAATAAAATGAATAGGCGACATTAAACTATCCTTGGATGACAACCCTGCTCACCCAGATCGAGGCCAGCCTCAACTCTAAACTACTCTGTGTATACTACCGAAGGATCCCGAATTACAAGAGTTGTTGAACCCATGGCACTTTTTAATCGGAGATGTAGTATGACACGGAGATGACACGATGGAAATTGGTGAGAAATATTCGAATACAGTTTTGGGAAAAAAAATGTCAGATTATTTACATCGTCTACAACTTCGGGTAAATGATGTGATGCTGAGCCCCGAAGAGTAAGTACATCGATCGACCATTCCTTTTTAGGTGTCCTCGAGGTATTTGATGATAAGTCCTAATTGTAGAAAAAGAAGAAGCTTAACTAAAACCTTATGTTGCGATAGGTGCGGTACTCGTTTAACTTCGCCAGCTCCGTTTCGAACTGCCGTTAGGCTTCCATTGATTGCTGTAAGTGCTGCTTTGTTATGTTGTTACTATGAGAAAGCCTTGAAACTTTAATGATAGGTTTCTTGACATTAGGATTGTCGGCGGTTATCTTTGTCATCTCAGAGTAGAACAATATCTCCAGGTGTTAGGCTTGATGTCTCTTGATGTCATTTCGGTCGATATGTAAATAATGTGACATCCATTTTTGGCAAAACTTTACTCGAATTATTTGACGGTTGGCCCTAGTATCATTTTCTAAAATATTACTAAATAATTAAGATTTTATGGAGTTCCAACACTCAAGTCCTTACAAATAAGGACCATAAATATTTATAACCCTGGTATTGTGTTAAAAAGGGAAACTCACTGTAGCTATAAGTATAGGCAGACATAAAGTTTTTTAGGTACGTAAATGTATTTGTTTCCCGAAATGTCAATGCCATCGAAATCAAATTGTTATGTGTAATCAGACAGCGCCTCGATCGATCATAAAATTGCACCTAGAAGCGATAATTATGCAATTCACTAAATCACGTCTTTTGTCTACATCATTTTATTATGGTTCGACGAATCCTAAAACAAGTTGATTTTTTTTCAAACTTTTCGGTAAATTTCCTTTCAACACGCACCCAATTCTAATCTAATAACAAAAAACAAAAAAAAATCCTAAATTATGGTTAGTCTCGGGGTCTCTTTAAACAAATGCAAGATAAAGATTATAATAAATAATTTCTTAACCAACAAAATTTTGTTTTCTTGAAATTCTTGGAAGTTATCGTAATGGGAAGAGGATTGATTATAAATCGTTTGTTTATAATCTCTAATCGGTTTGTATTGGTATGTGTGCATAATTTACAAAAACATGAATATCGCATATCACGAATTAACGATAGAATTGTTTTGTCTATATTGCCTGCCTGTGTTATCACTTAATCACCAAAACATATTATGAAAGACGATAAAGACGTCACCATACGCGGATAAAAGTATTATGTGGGTGTGTTTACGTATCAATTTTTAGAAAAATATCAATGAACTGTGTGATAGTGGCAATGCATCACCAAAAATGTCAACCATGCGATATTGTTTTGTTTGTATCTGATAATGGCTTTGATTTACGTCATAAAAATCGATAGCCTAGATTTTTTTTTTCGTTACCGAATTGCATCACAATTGAATTAACTTTATCACAATACTTGATTTGTTATCTTATGACTTATGACTTAAATGCTGAGACAAGAACTCCAATCTGAACGCAGACGCCTTAATTTAAATTTAAGTTCTTACTTAAACCGTATATTCGTTTTAATAACGATCATTACCGAATCCAAATTTAAAAAATAATCGTCATCAACTACATAACGATCCATTTTAAGTTTTTTTACATTTTAAAATTTTAAGAATTTAAATTTTTTTTTTTTTTTTAAGGAACCTGTTCCTCACTGGACAAAAAATTTCTGACAATCTTAAACATATATACAAAAGAGAAACAAATTAATGACAAACCTGTTAACTTTGAAAATTTACGATAATTTATATTTTTTCAGTTGGGTAATAATCGATTCCAAAAAATCAGAAATTATTAATTGGTTGTGAGTGTGTATGTGTGTGTGTGAGAGAGATAATAAGTTAAAAAATGTTTTTAAAAAACCAAAATTCTTGTTGCTACTTAAGGTAGGTTGTGGTTTTTTACCGCGCAGCATCACATTTGTTTGTTTGTTTTGTTGGATCATTTATTGTGTGCTCAATCGATGAATGTCTTGGACTTAAAATTTATTTATGCTACCAATGTGGTCTTGAATAGTTACATTGGCGATATATAGATTAGCATCTAGCAAAATAAAAAGTTTCGAGTAAAATTACAACAAAGATCGATAAAATCGTTAGACATTTTCCGTTTTACAATTTAATGAGTTGATTGTACGTCGTAAAATTTTAACAGTGCTATTGACCTCATCGCACGTTACACATTTCGAGATTTACCTAAAAAGTCCTCCTCGTCATTTTATACGACCAGTATAAATAACATCGAAAATGAATTATGAACATTAACAACAACACCAATTAATTCATGTTGCATGCTTTTGTGTGTTACCACCCCAAACATAATTTTTTTTTTTATGGAATTAACATTAAGAACTTTTACTTTTAATTAAGTTAACATTTTCCATTGTTTTGATCATTAATATTCATTACGTTCGAAATAAAGTCGTATAATCTCATGTATGTTAATTATATGCTTAAGTTGGTTTTTTATGGCGCAGTATTCGAAAAAAAGTGATTTCTCGACAAATTTATTGGAGCATATCGACCCTCACAAATCAACAATATTGAGGAATGTAAGTATTTACCGGTAGCAATGAGCCTTTCGAAGTGTCACCATATTTTGTTATGTTCATCATACAGCCCAGAGTTTGTAACACGACGCAAATTATTTTGGAATGTGCATTGAAGAAAATTCGACGTTTGTTCAAACTCTTTAACGGTTATTTCATTTAATTTTCGTGCTACATAATTTTTTTATAAATCTATTAATTGAAATTTTAGGATACATCCTGATATTCTTGAAAAGGGATAAACAAGTTGAAGGGAATAATTTAAATTCGATCCGTTACTTATGAGTTTGATTAACGACCTGTGGAGGCTTAAATGGAATGCAAGGGTCGCCAAGAAACATGCGCGAAAGACTACAAGATACCATGTCTAAATTCCGAGTTTTCATACTAAAGCTGAAGTTTCTGATGAATGATGTGATAGTTTTGCGTACATTGGGTCTTTGAAGTACTTTTGTGTACACTATCACTATTGAATTTCGAAAGATAGGACTTCTACATGCTCACACTTTAATAACGCTGCAAATATGATTTTGATGAAAAATGAAGAACGATCCAAAGTTTGATTCAAGCTTTGCATTCCGTTGCTGGACACTATAAGACTCTATAAATCATTCTGAATAACTAAGACGATGATCATACATTTTAACAAATTGCCTTAGGAAGATAAGACAGCATCCTCTTGGAAGGAACAAATTTGCAATTCAATTTCTCCAGCTTAAGAATTTAATAATTAATTTTTGACAAGTCCAGTTAGTACAAGCAGTCTATAGAACTTGGTTCAAATCGTGGTTGAAATATGAGCAACTGCGACAATTATAGAACCAATGATGGACGATGGAGCTGGTTCATAAACTGAAGTAAAAAATCAGATGAACCAATTGAAAATGTCAGAGGGTGAGTTAGCGATGGAATCATAATAATTCATGGACACCATTAGCTGTCCTATTAAATCACAGTGTGTTTAGGGCTTCCAAGTGCGAAATATTTCAATGATTGGGCAGCCATTAAAGGATTACTATGTACCAATTTAGAAAAGTTGCTAAATTTTTTTATTCTCTTTTTAATGTTTTACAACCTAACAACAACATCGATCCTATGTATATGTGTACCAAAACAATAAATAAAAATAAAAAAAATTCCAAGAAGGATCTATTTATTAGTAAAATAAATTTCTGGTATTTTCTTTACACCAAAAACAAAATTTTATTATCCATAAGTTTTTGTTGCTGCTGCCTTTTACTGGGCTTAATACCAATGCTTTGTTTTTGTATAGATTTCCAAGGATCATGAAATTAGACGATTTTATAAATGTATGTGTGTGTATGTATCAACACATATATGAGCAGCAAGTAATGCATTTATCGGAGAGTAAAACCATCAAAAAAAGGATGTACATCACATCATAAAGTAATTTCGTACCTTTTACGTTTTCTTTAAGAAAATTATTGCCAAAATTTTATAGAACGAGCGATGAGGGATGTTTTGAACGAAAGGATAATAAACCGTATAATTTTTTTTTCTAAGATGAACCATAAATGTGTATCAAGGTAAAGAAAGGTTTGTATTACGGTAATTATATATTGTTTGCCAAGTTTGAAGGCGTGAGGAGATGGATTACAGATTTCTTTTATTTTACTATTATTTCAGATGCTATTAAATTGATTAGAAAAATATTTATGCTTAGCAGCATAATGTTAAGAATAATCTCAAAACATATAAGTCCGAAAATAAATAAAATAACACATCGTGTTATAGTCTATAGAAGAAATATCAGAGAAGACTAGTATTAGCGTGCTGAGGTCACGAACTAATTTCATGGAAGCTGACATTCGTAATTATCAAATCTTAGTGATATCCACAATTCCATAGTTAGCATGTAATCATTGTAGTAAATGAACACAACATATCCTAAGATGTGTGACAGTGCCATTGCAAAAAAGATCGCGATATAGCGATAAATAGTACAACCTACAATTTATTGGCATTGTTTACATTAAAATCGAATTACACTGATCCGGGATTTTCACACTACAGATAAATCTCAACAATTACAAAAGGATGCCCCAACCCAAATTAAGTTATTTACGCATCATAAACTTATTTAATTTGTTCCATCAAATGGTTTGATATTTAGCCGACTTTTACAGACAGTCCTGTTGGATTACTATTTATAATGTTTATCCTAATTGGAAAGCATTTATCACACATATGGAACATATCCAAAAAAAAAACATAAACCAGTTATATCTAATTGGACCACACAGTTAAAACTGGTATGATCATATTGATTTGTACGTACACCAAGCCAAGCCGAATTTTTAATTCCGACTCTACACATAAACAAAATCGTATTCCTGTTGTTTCAACAGGTGCGCTGTCCACTAATGAGTTGTATATAATTTTTTTGTTGTTGTTGTAAGGTTTATTGTGTACGTACGATCACCTGTCATGAAATAATATTGTTTATGTTGAAAAGTGGACCAAGCCAAGCCAAATCAACCATAGCATCGTATCGTGAAGTTATTAATCGCGAGCAGGTGATATCATCAAATCGTCAAACGATATGTGAACAATACTGGCTGGCATTTTTTTGTTTTTGTACTAAATCACGCACAATAACGCGTTGTGGGAACCAAACATTTAATTTCGACAACAATTCTAAAAAAAAAAAAAATCACATGACAACAACAAGCCGCGTCGTCGACGATTCCAACAAATTTATCGATAATAAGAATACAACGAAGACATTAAAAGGACCAAGATGTTTTAGAAACATCTGTTGCATTTTTACATTTCTCGATGAATTTTTATGCGTTAACCATCTTATCGTTTTTCGAAAGAGTAAAAGAGAGACGATTCTTAGTCGCGTTATCTTATTCTTTTTCCAAGCCAAATTTATATACAAATCTTTCTCGATATCTATACAGACACAATACATAATAATATGTGCCCATACAAAAATGTATATATAGTAGAAAGAAATGAAAGGTGGGTTACCTGCTTTTAACCTCGACCTCGCACAAAATTATATACCTTCAAGGAAATACTTACTACAAAGGAGTCTCGTTACGAACGAATTTTGCAATTTAATTCGAGTGCGGTTTCATTTCAAATCGTTCTATGATTTGGCTTGAATGATTTTCATTCAATTTTCTCACGCTTTCCGAATGTAGTCTCAATGATTATGTTTCTGTTTATACGTTACGATTAGGCTTGATAAGAGTCAGAATATAGTAAGGCGATACTAATTGATTTTTATCAGTTTTGGGTTAAAATGAACCGTTATTTCCCTTTAAGATATGTTGCTTTATGTCGTTTCTGATAAGCATAAATGTAAACAATGTATTTAGGATGGTTTTTGGTTGTACGCGACGACAAAAAAATCCTTACATAACACAGGTAGGATGATCGACCGTATGAAAATTTCAAGAGCTGTAATAAATATACATATATTATAGTTCTAGCATATTTCTATGGACCACAAATATTTTATGAGCGATAACGGATTTTTATATTGGATGTGTAACATTTAGGCATTGTCGAATTATGGTGTACAGTCCGTTACAAAATCGTTTGTACATCAGCACAATTTTGTCTGAAATGCGTAATGTGGCCTTCTTACATTGTGCATTTTTGTTCAGGATGTCTAAACTTAAGTGATTTACGCTCACTACTTCAGGAAGTTTCTGAAACAGTGTTCCTAGGTGAAACATATGTTGGTTCATCGAAGTTGAGGCTACAAGTATGTCGTCAATATATAGACAAACACAAAATCGAGATTCTTGACGGGCTCGTTAATAAATCGTTGAAATGATTGTTCTGCGCTGCGCAATCCAAATGGCATTCAAGTAGACTCGAATAAGCCAATTGGAGTAGTGATTGGGAACAATCTCAGGTGCGACTGCAATTAAATGATAAGCTTTGACCAAGTCGATCTTTGAGGATATCTTGCGTCCTTATAGGTCCATGGAGAAGTTTTGGATGTGGGAAATTAGGTAACGGTTAAGGTACTGTTACCATGCTGGTCTTCAGCCTTGATTTTTTTTTACCTTTAATGGACATGGTACTGGTGATGCCGATGGCATATACCTATAGTTGAAATTCTGTTGTTTCCGCTTTGTGGCGGATCGGATCCAATCTTCACTGGTAGAGAAGTTATTGGGCGAAAGTGAGGTCACATGTAATAGCGACACATTAATCGACAGCTGTTAGGCTTAATAAATCAGCTTCATGTTCTTAAGATCGACTAGTAAGCCTTATTTCTTAGAGAAGTTGGCACCAATTCGCTTCCGTAGGTAGTGATAGCTGTACCATTGGCGGCTGTAGGTGTTGACTTGAGTTTTGAAAAAATTATTATCCGTTTAGTGAGAAATCTTGATCATTAGTTGACTGATTCGTAGAAATAATTTTTTGTAGCCACTTGCAAGCGATTTTTATTTTTGTAGGCAGACTTTTGAAATAATAGTTAAATTAAAATTTTGGCGTAACTGCAGCTGGTAAATTACTGGCTCTTTCTAAATCAGTAACACATACGCTATTAATCTTTGCGAATTTTCTGCACTTACTTAAATCTGTAGCATCGATCCCAAGCATCTTAAAACTCTCGGGACACAGAAGTCCTTATTCTCGTTTAGATATTGTGAAGTGGCTATTAGATCATCTGAATATTTTTTGGTTCACATCATACCCACTGGTTTTCCGACTACTTAGTTGAAATAACTCAGCTAATATTAAGCTGTATTTTTCAAAATAAATATCAAAAATTGGTGACACACAAAAGTAAAACCTAAGACCGTTGAAACTCTATGGTATTTGTAATCCCGCATATAATTCCATCAACGGAAAAATTCGATCCGACACGGTTTTACCCTATTTCGAAAGTTTAATATCGTATTTGTAATAAACACATCTGAAGTTAGCACCATCATATTTTTATAATACATTTGAGGTTATGTTTTTTTTTGACTGCTACATATAATTTTTATTAATTAAAAAGCGTGTATTGAAAATAATTCAATAATAAACTAAAATAAATAAATTGTTTTTAAATCTAATTACTTACATTAAATAAATTTTATAGGTCAAATCCAAATGCAATAATTGCCAAACCAAACACAAATTTGTGTATTATAAAAGTTAGAAAATATACATTTTCTTAATAATATTGGTTTTATGTTATTATATTATAACATTACTATTTCGCTTGAAATTTATTTATTATAATTTAATTAAATTATTATTATTAATTTTATTAAAACACAAAAAACTTTACACATAAACACACAATACTATCAATCGAATATAAAATTCGTCAGATTTGGAGATGTGCGCTGTTAAAATCTAAATTGGATTTTTTCGATAACCGTAAAATTCGAGTCGGATAAGTTTCATAGTACCAAGAGATTCACCTCAAAATATTTAGTTTTTAGGTAATAGTAGAAAAAAAACTACATTGAAAGAATTTTCTAACTATAGCTCTATCTCTTCTCTGTGTCTTACAATTAGGATTGTAGTCGCCCCGACTAAATCCTCCAATATTCCGCTTTGTAAAATTAATTTCCTAATTATTTTTAAAAAATATTGACGTAGAGCCTGTGATTAAACTTGGGTGTAAAACTCTTTTTTTAACGATAGGTATGTTTTTTTTTAACAAGCAGTACCATGTTAAAGTGAAATCTAAAGAGTCCTCATATAACATAGGATATTTATCATTGGTTATTTTGTCACTCGATCTTAAGTTATTGTCTGTGTAGCATAAATGCATGTTCGAGGTATCCTATTGGATGAACAAAGTGAGCTGTTATACGTATTTGTCTCCTCTTTCTAAAGTCTTTGAATATTTTCATTTGAAATTCTACTCAATGTTGCTAACCCTATTTAACGTCAAGAGTAATACAGCGAAATTGGTACAGCTTACTTATTTCTACCACGGGAGTACCACTAGGATCAAAAATGGGACCTCTAATGTTTGCGATGTATATTAATGATATTGGTTATTCTAAAGGACACTGAAACTATCACCTTTGTGCAGATGATCTTCAAGTTTTCTGTGAGACAGGATTGGTAGACTTAATAATACTGATTCAAGGGTATCAAGAATTAAAGTTGGTCATGATTTAATAGCTTTTAGCAACACCATAAAATACTTGGGATTGGGTCTAGAAAATAATCTGGAATGGATTGTACAATAATAACGCAAAGAATGTTTAATGGATTGAGAGTGTTTTGGAGAAATGTTCTTTTTTACCATGACTGAGGTTCGTTAGCTTTTGGTGAGGTCACTAATTTTGAGTTACTCGCTTACTTGCTAAAATAATTCAGGTTTAAGATATATCTGTGGTCTGAAACAGTGACGGGTCGACGCCATATTATAAATTATGTTCCTTTTTATTGAAATTACATTTTCTATCTGGAATTTGGTAACCCTTACTATAACTATCACACGTTTAATTTCTTTCCAAGTAATTTTCAAATAATAAATCTAATTAGCTAATATAATTATTATCGTAATACCGCGCTTGAATCAATTAGCGTCTACATACAAAATTGATATGAACCAGTAATTAAAACTACTTACCTCATTCCATCTTACCTTACTTATAATCATTATTACACGAACACATATTATATTAAAAACAAAATTTAATTTTTTCCTCAATATGTACATTTTATATATAATATTATTATCACTTATCATCACACCACCATAGCAGAAAACCGAATACATTTTCCAATTTGATTAATGATTATCGCATTCAAATAGGTACATACACCCAAGTTTAATAACACCAAAAATATATTTAGTATATATAGTAAATACATATATGTATATGTATATATTTTTTTTATCGCATATTTTCCACTTTCCTCAAAAAATCATTAATCAAATTCACCCTGTAAAAAAATAAAAGGATACCGCAATAAGGAAATATGAAACATCAGTTTTTTTAGAATGTATTTTTATTATTACAATATTTTTACTTAAGGAACTTAAACCTTAACGTTTTTCACTTTCTTTTTTTTAGTAAAAATTAAAAAAAAAAAATTAATAATAAAACAAAATTAAATTAATAAAAACTTATTACAATCCATTTTATACGTAAATATTTATTTATATATATATATTATATATATATATATATATATATATATATATATATATATATATATATATATATATATATATATATATATATATATATATATATAAATATATATAATAATTAACATAAAATATATTCTTAAAAACTATTAAAAAAAATAATTAGAAAACTTAATATTTTTATTTAATTAATAAAAAAAGATTATATAAAAACAAATTTCAATGTTAATTAAAAAAAACAAATCAGTATTATATATATATATATATATATATATATATATATATATATATATATATATATATATATATATATATATATATATACACATAATTTTTTATACAATTATTTGAAAATATGTGTTTTAATTTTACTTTTTTTTTATATATTATATATAGTTCATTTTTAATTTTAATTTTTTATACACTGGTTTTATGTTTGCAACCAAAAAAAAAATGTTCAATAATTTTCTTTTCAAAAATAAAAATAATAAAATAATGTTAGTAATTAATAATAAAATAAAAACAAAATTATAATTAATTATTAATAATATATGTATATTTTATGCAGAGCGGATGGTTTCTTGGTTTAAATTTGTATGTACTTTTTTTAAATTAAATGTGCCTTGATTATCCATTTTCGTGTATTTGTTTTTTGTTTCTTGTATAAAAATTAATATGTAGTAATAATAATGTTTAATTATAAAATTAAAATTAATATTATTATTTAATTTTAATTAATAATTATTTAATGTATAATAGTAGAATTTTTATTACAAAAAATTGCAGGTACGTAAAGCGGCTGTAAAAATTAAGCCAGTTTTATTTTTTTTAATATATAGTTTTTTTTAATTTTTATAATTATTCATATTTTTTTTAATTAACTGTGTTATATATATATATATATACATATATATATATATATATATATATATATATATATATATATATATATATATATATATATATATATAATATATATATATAATACGAATTAGGTACGACTAATCAATATTATGTCATTTAATAATAAAAATAAAATAAAATTATAATTTACACAAAAGGAACTAAAATTAATTTTAATTTATAATTTTATTTTTATAATTAATTTTTAAAAAAATTGCATTGATTCAAAATTATGGCTACATTTTTTTTAAATTATTTATTTTTAAAGTTATATTAATTTATAATATAATCATAGATTTTAATTAACAGAAAATATATTTATATAGATTTTATTATTTAGTTTATTTTATATTTCGTTATAGCGAGGCATATTTTATTTATTTTTATTTTGTTTTTTTTTATATGATTTATTGAGATAAATTTTAAAAAAAACTATTCCCATAGTAAATCGACGTAACTATGACTGCGACGCGTGGTCCAAATCGCGAACAACATAAGCGTAAAGAATTTTTTTTACTGTAAAAAATTTTCGGTTTAAGCCACGCAAGCCAAAGGTATCGTCGCAATACATTGTATATATTGTGTTGTTGGCAAATTACAAATTTAAAAAAAAAAATTTAATAAAGTTGAAAGAAAACTCAGATCCAAGGCACATTATTATTTATTAATCTTGTATGTCGTAATTATAATAATAAAATATATAAAATAAAATAACCGCCAAAAATTAATAAAAAAACATTAAAAAAAAAAAAAAGAAATAAACAGCGGTAATCATTAGCATGTATGTGACGGCGTGTGTGTACCATTCTTCGTTAAATGTATCGATGGCCAAAATAAGATTTTGTTGTGTTGGCCTAATGATATAATGTTTCATTATAGTAACGGAAGCTAAGGTTGCGTGAGAAGTAAAGTAAAAAAGTTATGACAGATTTTCGATAGAAAAGGAAATTATTATATCGGCCCTTAAAAATAGAGAAATGGTGATTTGCGTTCGGCAAAAATATTACGGCTTGATCAATAGGTCCAATCTATAGATTGTGTACACACACAATAGTTTTTAGGATTTTATTGTAATCAGATTATTTTAATGCATTTATTTGAAATTGGAACCAAATGTGTCTTCGTTAAAATGCATTAACTTTTTTGAATTATTAAAGCGTCTCGCGTTTAAATTTTTTTTTTATCTTTTTTATATTTTTTTTTCCACCATTAAAATTTAATTGAATTAACCAACATGCTTCTTTCTTTTAATACACACACAAAATTAATAAAAAAAAAATGTATTTAATTATTCAATATTATTTACACCATGTTTTTAATAATCATTATGTATTATTAATTATATCATATAATATGTAAGTAGTAAGTATGTATATATATTTGATAAACTAATATAATTTTTTTATACATATTTTTGGCGTTAAATTATTAAAAAAAAATAAAAATAAAAAAAACAAAAAATAAAAATTCAGCATATACGACTAATAATATATTTAATTCATTTTTTATTTTTAATATCAAAATATATATTTTTTATTTTTATTTATTATATATTTAATTTATATTATGAAAAGCTAATTTTTTTTTTATTATAATTCACACAATTTTTTAGGTTATATATTTACAAAATTTAAAAGAAAAATAAAATAAAATAATAAAATAATTCAAGAAAATAATTAAAGAAAAATTCGAGACCGTTAAAAGACCGCAAAGTAAAATTTTTCTTAAAAATCTATAGACTTAAATCAAATTGTAAAAAATTTTTTAATTAATAATTAATGCTCTTACTTTTAAAGCCCGCTCGCTTCTCGTCCTCAATGATGATTAATTGGAGATTTTTTTTTTTTTTGTTTTGGGAACAATTTTAACCCCATTGCGATGCTAGTGACGTGCGTAAAAATTTGACACGATTCATCAAACGTTGTTGAGTTTTTTTGAGTTGCGCCAGTTGTTCTTGTTCACGATTTAGTTTGTTACATAATGCGGCTGCCTCACGTAATATGCTAACTTTAGGAGCCCGCTCCTTGTCTTTTATATTTGGGATTTGACATTTTAACTCTTCGAATAGATTTTTTAGTCCTATTCGACGTTGTCGTTCCATATCATTATGTAAATTTCGTTTTTCTATCGTATCGGCCTCGTCCGAATCGGAATTTTGTCTTTTACTTGGCGATTTTGTTTTTTTGCCACGGTGTCTTTTTGTGCTGCCACTGCTACTACTGCTACTGCTCGTATTACCCGATGAATCTTTTGAGGGGTGCGACCGTTTACGCGAACTTGTTATGTCGGTGCATTGGATAGCAGAACCGCTTGTGAAACTTGTCGTTTGATTTAATTTTGTCGGTGTCGAATGGCATGACGATAGAAATGAATCTTCTTCAGAATATTGGCGTCGCGCTTGGCCTCCTTTTATACCGCGCGGTGTTTTTTCCATACGAGCTGTTTTAATTTTAACCGCCACCGTTGTTTGAAGGGCTCGACGATCACGCGCACTAGGATTTGTCGGCAGAGTTTTGTCTCCAACAGATACAACATCAATTTCCTCTTCTGTAAATTGAATAAATAATAAAAATAAAATTAGCCCCTCATCACTCTAAATTGTGCAATTTCGAAGAATCAGACATTAAAAAAATAAAACCCTTAAGACCTTTCACAAATTTACCGTCAATAAATTATCAAGACATGAAATTCAAAGAAAACGAAAAAAAATGTTTGGCCCTATAGTCATTTAAGACATAAAACTGGTTCGCAGAATACACAACAAAAAAAAGAAATCTGGGAATGGAATGTGGTCGACCACATAGGATAAAAAAAAAATCGCGAAAATTTACTGTATAAGGAAATGCGCGCGATATCAGGTCAAGATCAATGAACTTGTACACACAAAAGTGAAGGGAATTTTAACAATTTTTTTGGCTGTTTTATATAAAAGATGTAATCAAAATATTTAATTACATGATATCCAAATGCGTCTCAAGTCATTGACCCGTTGGCCGACCGATAATACTACACACATAATTTATCTATCCGGAAGAATGATCACTAATTAGAATTATGTAGTATATATAACATATACATATATATGTATACACCTATATAGTTACATTTATATATATCTTCATTGAGCATAAAATTTGACCTCCAGACAGCAGAAGAAAAACTAACATGCATTGTAAAATAACACATACAACTACTTTCACTCATTTCCTCTCCTCGCGCGCAAATTGAAATATAAATGTAAAAAGAAACACGCAATTTAACGTCTTAGTACACAACATCATTAAGTCGAATAATAAACAATTATTTTCTATATACATAAGTCCAGAGTGGGGGCGTAATTCTAGTGTAACCCACTCCGAAACTATTAAATTTTTCAATAACCTTGAATCAATTTACAATATTTGACATATGTTTGTGTATTCGGAACCGATTGGCCCTACAAATTAAAATTAACCGAATATTACTCTCAAGCTCTATTTTCGTGCCACCAACATAACTAAATCTTATTTCGTACAAAATGTCTGGCGCAAATTTCATTTTCTACATATTCCTCTTCATGCTACTTCTTCCTTCGCCATCCCGAACCATAGACAAATGTATAAGCAAAATAAAAATGGCATGTCTCGTCGGGAAAATGATATAAACTATAAGTAGGAAAGAAAATTGGGAGTGGAATTTTTTCCGTTATCGTCGTCGTTTAAGTTCGTCGACATTTAAGCATTTTCGTGTAATAGTACGAGACATCAAAGGGTGTACCACGACGAAATTAGCATAAGGAATATGTATGACCTTGGATGGAACATCATTTTGTACATATAACCAAAAATTATTTTTTAAGATGAATACGAACAAAAAACTAACAAAAATCGTTTCGAATGACCTTCTAAGAGTTTATTACTTTTGATGTATTAAGAGATGAAATCATCTAAAATTTCGCGGAAATGTGCTAAATACTAGCCGGCTTTTCGCGCCAAATAGGAATTTTATTTAAATGCGCAAACTCCAAAATACCAAAGAATACACACAGATAAATATATTCGACCGCGCCTTATGACGTCATCGCGAAAATTTTTCGCTATTTTAATTAATTAACGATGAAAAAGAAAATATAGAAATCAAACCTATATTTAAAGGATTTATGTATAATGGAAAACTAACAAGATTACACAGTTGTATTTTACTATAGTGAAAATATCTAAGATGAAAATGAAAAATGGAAAATAAAAAAATAGAGGGTTGTTGTCGGGCTAGAATGCGCAGAATCCTAATTACACTACTATATACGAGAAGTATTGATTTTCTAGTTTTATGTTATCTAAGGGTATACGGTACACAACATGTATAGATATGCGTAGGTTCAAGGTCCTTTACACGTATGACGAAAAAGGCGGGAAATATTATTTATTACGTAATGGTTTCGTACAAGCTTGTGCCTAGAAAAATTTATCGGATCATATTTAATGGCATAAAAGACAGGGTACCGATATACCGAATTGAAAGTGTTTTATCATCAAATTGAGAATTAATAAAAAATAAAACTTACCCGAATCTGAAGGTGTTTGAACGCCTAATGGTGCTGGATCTACACGATTTTTACATCGTGTATAACAATGATCGCCGACATGGGTTGCCTGATATTCTAATTTAATTTGTTGATTTGTTGCCCCCGCTGCTGCCACTGAATTTGTCATCATCGTCGTTATATTATCATTTTGATTGCATAAACTTTTATTACTGTTATTACTATTATTCATACTATAATTTGATTCTGAATCACTATCACCATTTATATCATCATCATCTTCATCATGATTACTATTTAAATCATCGTCATCATCATCGTCGTCGTCCTCATCGACAATATCCTCGCCATCTTCATCGTCGTAGTTCGGTATTTCTTTTAGTTCGTGTAATGTTTTTAAAATATCCGATAGCGATTCAGTTTTACAGTGTGTCGTTAAAAATGGTTTTGGCCCCACCTCGCTTGATGTATCCTCAAGATGTTCTTTGAGTAGGCCAATAATTCGTGCGGATGTTGCTTCCTCGGGATTTACCAAACACATATTATTTGAGCCCATTGTACACGCGGCCAAATCAATATTGTGTTTAAATGTTGGAGGATCATCGTCCAGACTTATTGGAGTATCGGGCCGCACAATATTACTTGCATTGTATGTTTCACGTTCTTTTAAAAAATCGGTTGTTGAAATATTTGGTAGTTTTGGTGCTTTACTATTTACATTACTATTATTATTATTATTACTACAACTATTATTATTGTTATTTATATTATTACTATTATTGTTATTTCTTAATAATGAATCACCGGGCTGTATATGTTGACTTGTAATTTTACTGTTATTATTATTTATAATTACATTATTAACTTTATTATTATTATTTTTACTACAACTATTATTATTACTTAATTTCAAATTATTTTTTGATTTTTCGGGGTGTTCTCCACACCGTCCCGACCACATACAATCATGATTTCGTATTTGATATTTATTAAGGTCGTGTGTTAAATACGAACATGTAAATGAATTTGTGGCATCGGTTGCGGATAGTCCACCCGTTGTATAAAAATCAGGTGGTATCGTATTAAATTCGACCAGTGGATAGTCTTTAAATTCGACACCATCATTGTAGAACGTATCGTACAAATCATGTTCGGTGAATTCATATGCATTATCGAAACATTCTTCTTTAACCATGGTCATGGTGCATATATTCGATTTAACCGGCATATTGGAAAATACAGTTTTTATTTTCTTTATTTTTTATTGTTGTTTTTCTTCTTTATAAACGATAAACTATTATCACAATTATTTACTTATTTAATTTTAGTTTCTTTTTTTATTAATTTATAGTTCTTATCACAATTTATTTATATACATACATAGATATAATATATTGTTCAATGTTATGTATGCAATGTATTGTAGTAAGTAGTAGTAGGATGATGATGCGCGAAAACAGGAGATCCGAAATAAATTTTCTGTAAATAGATAAAAGGAGAAAACATATTCTAAAAAACTGCCGTTTAAAATTATTTTAGACTACGAATTTTTTGCGCTAACTGTAACTCGTATAAATGTTATATTTCTACGTATATTATCGCCAAAATGGCCTTGGCGCGATAATTGAATTAATTTTTCATTCATAAACTTTTTTTTTTTTTGTAAATTAAATCGACATATAAAACATTGAAAATTCACGTTAAAAAAAAATGATTATGATCAAATGATCATCCCGTTATCCAAACTATGATAATAAAAAAATAACTGGTATAGTATCGTGATATTATATTAAGATAGTTATATCGAATTGTTTGTTAAACAAAATAAAAAATAATAGTTCGATCTATAAGAGGACAAATGAATGCGCAAAAAGATTTCCCGCTATAAAATATCGTATTGCGTTGTAGTAGGTGGGTAAAAAACTCTCATTTGTTTTTCTCATTCCGATTTTCAATTTAATTTCCGTCCCAAATACAACATATTGCGACTTTTTTTTTTATCGTTTTGTTACATTTCTTCTGCACTGAGACCGGCTCTCAAAAGATTTTTTAGCAATTCATTATAATAAAATCCCACACACGTAAAATTCACAGAAAAACGAAACGAATACATGCGCAAGTCCTTTTATAAATATTATTTGCTCATGTTGTATATTTGTGTTTCGTAAAAAACCGGTTTAAAATAATAGTACATTTTGTGCTTACCTTTTTTTTAATTTTTTGACAAAATTAAAGTTTTTCGTGATTTTGTTTGTTTTAAAATTATCCAAGACCTGTTAGTTAAACTTTTTTATAGTAGAGAAGTATCACACTCACGCACACACAAAACTTATGAATATATAAATTTTTATATATAAAAAAAAGTTCGATATTCTCTTAAAGTCACTTTAAACGTGTAAGACAAGACGAATCAAAGTTTTTTATAATCATCAACACTTTACAACTAGAGACTATTAAATTCGGCATTAGTGCCAAATAATTCAACGCAAAGTTGTTTTTATTTTTTGATGCTAAATAGCTATTTTCACTCCAAAAAAAAATCACTCAAATTCACTAGATTTATCATAATATTTCATGTAGTATAAATTCACTTAATAAATTTTTTTTTTCACACATTAAATATTATATGCATATATAATAAATTCACACAACGAGAACGATTTTTTAATTAAAAAATAATTAATTTATTTTAATTAAAAAAAAATTTTTTTTTGTTAAATATTAAAATCCACGTTCGATCACGTTGCGGTCTAAAGAACGACTAGCGGTTGAAGACTGATGCGAATCACATAAAACATCAAAAAAAAATTGGAAAAATAAAAAAAACAAAAAAATCCTTACCCAAAACAAACTAAAAACAATTATATTACATACGCCAAAATGGGATAACATGAGTGAGATGAGTATATAGTGTACAAACATATATGTATGTAACGAAATTGCCCCACTCCACAAAAAACAAACATATCTCGCGAACGGTCGACATCGCAAAGGCGTCGGCTGTACACACATACAGCCAAATAGGTTTTAGTGTACGGAATCGGTATGACGAATCGGCTCACGAACGAAATAAAAAACCCGGCATTTACGTTAAAACTACATTAAACATTTGTAATTTATAATTATTTTATATAATTCGTTCATGATTTAACGGTACTTACACGATTATCGTAACAAAATAACGTAAAAATTAATTATTTTCGCAAATTCATTACATTATGGTACTACTTTTTTATGCGGAGTATTTTATGTTTTTTTTAATTTTTATGTGTGCGTGCTTACGAATACGAAATTTTTAAACGAGAAAAAAAAATATTTCCCCTACCTACCGGCATATTGTAATTGTTTTAAGAGCGTTGCGAGTGAAGAGCAAAGAGAATATATTATTATGATGCATAAACAAAACAAATAAAAATGAAAATAAACAAAATTGACTAGACTTGTAGTACAATTACCTAATCGTAGATCAAAATGTGAAAATGAGATATTTTCGGATTTGTGTGATTTTCTTTTTTCTGCTGTTAGCTTTATAGCGGATTGTTGTTGCTTTATATCAAAACGATATTATTATGTATGGGTACTGCGGCATTATTGTTGCATTAATGTTAAAAAAAAAAAAAAACGATGTAGATCTATGTAGATACTCCATTCTCACCACATATATGTCATATATTGACGAATTTGACTGACTGAACATTTTTTGACCTAAATTTCGTCTATTGATTTAGTTGCGGCTCTATTTTATGATACATTTCCGCATTGTATGACGATGTTAATACTCGGAATTTACATAACGAAAAATATATACAATTTTCATTTAAGCCGAGATGATTCATTGGAAAATTTTCGTGTTTTTCTACCTAAAATATTTTTAATGTCTCGCCACAGAAATATCCGGACACCTTGAGAACACTATCATGACAGTAAATAAATTAGATCCGATTGAAATTGAATTTTAGAGGGACATATTGCGTCTGTCCTACCAACAAACGAACAAGCAAAATAATTTTATTGTTATTGAAGATTTACCGTTATGCAGCGTAGACAAAACAAACAAATAGACAGACTATCATAAAAATTAAAATTTAGAGAAAAGTACTTTTATCATTGTATGCATCCTCTCTTCATCAGTTCAAGTGCAAATTTCAATGTGTGACGAGTTTTTTCGAGTTTTGATTAAAAATTGATTAAGAATTTATTGTGCAAGTGACTTTAAATATTGCGGTAAGTTTTTATAACTTATTCAACTTGTTTTTAGTTGCAAACACCTATCACAGCATACAATTGCTACAGATGAAAACCTTATGCATTGAAACTTGTTTGGCCCTATATCTGGCTATATGTAATTTTTTAGTAAGCATAGATAGGAAAGAAAAACTCTTCACGATGCAATTATTTAATCATTTGCAAGTAGAGGAGGAAAACGGAATAATTGTGGGATTTAAATAAATCAATTTACTTCTCAAGTATTTCTAATATGTTAGGCCACTGTGGTCGGAAAGCACTATATATCTTTACGTATATTTGTATATGTGTGTAACGCGCATACGTCTAACAAACCTTTCAATAATCTGTGCTCACAGTTTGTTAGCCAAACCAAAGATAAAGAATCATTTCACAATATTTTCAAGGGTCTGATGAGATCCAGACTGCAGCTTGATGCCAAAATAATGATAGCTTACTTAAATGAACCAGCAAAAATCTGACGTATATGAAACTGTCTCGAGTCGATTAGCAAATTTTTAGGCAGTAATCAACAATTAGAAAAGTTAAGGTATGATGTAACTATTACTATAACTGTACTTCTGACTTTCATAGAATAGACTTACTGCGAATTTGTTTTGCTGAGAAAGTATAAGCCGCTGAACTTTATTGTTAGAATGTCATAATCTTCTATTATATTCCATATTTTATGTTCATATATACAAGCCGAATTCAAGTAAAAACGAAATAAGTTCCTCTCTTGGCGGTTAGTCATTATTCTAGCAGAATTTGATTCTAATTTGACAGCTAATTTACCCACGTTTTTTTGAAATTATCTGTATTTTGTATCAGGCAATGTTGATTGCTTATGTCGAAGAAAACTGCTGTTTGGGTAGTCAAAGTTCTTGTAAGGTTTAAGAGAATTTTTTTAGAAAGTTTAAAACATTAAGTTTTTTTAAGGTTACTAAAAGCCATGCAATAAAAGCAGGCAGTTCCGAAACAAAAACAAGTAGAAGAATCCTAAGCTGCATCATGCCATAATGTGGAAAATTAATCAAGAGGAAGGTAAAGTCAACTGGAACATTAAAACTTAAACTATAAAACTAAGTACCAGTGCAGAAAATGTACACGTTACAGAAATTCTTTTCGGACTATTAATACGTTAAAATCTCAGCAATTTTAAGAGTCATTAAGTAATAAAAATGTAACAAAGCGAAGCTGATTTTAAGTTTTTAACGAAAGTAATCAAAAACTAGCAAAGGTATCGTTGCAGACAAATAACGCTCTAAATCTTCAAAGCAACCGAATGAATCAACAATTATAGAACTGCTCCTTCATGCCATGATGTTGAAAATAAAACCGCAAAGCTAGAAAATAAGCCAGTATAGGCAATAATATAGTCAATTGCTACTAGGCAGAAAATGCATAGGTTAGAGAAATTCATCACCACGATGCCATCACAATATAGCAATAGTTTAAGAGAATCGAATATCTCGTTAAGAACTCCAAAATCTGCCTATTAATCCATCATTTCATTTTAAACATAATAATTATGTAGAGTAGCAAAAGTACCGCAAAATAACGACTATCTTCAACACACACATTTATACCAACTAAAATTTTGATGCTTCTACTAATTTGTTGTAATCAAAGTAACCGTATATGCTATTTTACACAAAGCCGTCTTTAAACCATATAATTACACAGTGTATGTATGCAAAATGTATGTATTACACTAAAAACAAACAAAACAAAAACAAACGACACAATCAAAACCACACACATGTCCAAAATTTATTCATTTTTGTTTATTATTATTATAAAATTTGTTTTTTTTACAGTTTTGTTTTATAAATTATATAACACAAGCTTACCCAGCTTATTTACCAGCGTATCTACGTACATATACACCCATCCAGTACATAAAAACAAACGAAATTTGTTGTAGTGTTCTCGGTATTCGAAGGAGTACATCGGACAAATCCATTATTTTGCTTGCTAGGTTGTGTGCTTACTTACATCTTAAATACGATGTACTTATTACAGACACATCAAAATTATTTACTCATTTAAAGAAGTACAAAGTATGTATAGTGAGTAAAAGAACTATGGCAATTTATGTGCTAAGCATCGATAAAAAAAATTGTCAGGTGTTTACCTGCATAATACATATATGTATGTACAAATTTGCACACACCCACACATCCACAATACAAATTATTTTTCATCATTTAATAATTTAAACGATGTAGTCTAGAACTCTTTGTACACTGACTTTGTTTATACTATCAACTATATCTGGCCCTTGTGGACTCGCATATCTCGGTAAGTATTTTTCCCGGACATGATATCCTTAGAATGGGAACCGGTCAGAACTGGACATTTTAAAACTGGACATTTCAAAATAGGATTTGACCAAATGAGATAAGGTACAAAACTGGATATTTCAAAATTGGATATTTCAGTACGAGATAAGGTACAAAACGAGATATGGTGCAACACTGGATATTTCAAAACAGGATATTTCGACATGTGATTTAAACTTAAAATGATTTTTTAGGAAAGTTCTGGAATATGGCCAATTAGGAAGGAACTAAGCGAGTTCTTAACCGATTTTGATGAAATTTGATACGTATGAAGAAAAAGGGATTTTAAAATTGATTTTTGGGGAAAGTTCTGGAATATGGCCAGTTAGGAAGGAAGGAACTCGGCGAGTTCTTAACCGATTATGATGAAATTCGATATGTAGGATGAAAATGGGATTTTAAAATGATATGTTGGGAAAGTTCTGGAATAAGGCCAGTAAGGTTCCATACTTGAATATTTCTAAGGAGAGAAATAGAATTTTCCTTCACTTAATGTTTTTTTTTAACTGCTGCTTTTCTCATCTTATTAAAATAATTATTGACTTGATCAAGTTTACTGTCAGTAAAATTTATCTTCATCTATTTTTTATTCTTCTACTTAATATAACTTTTCTTCACTTTAAAGAATCTATGTGAGAAAAATTAATTAATTTTCATCAACATTTTCATCCTACGTATCAAATTTCATCATAATCGGTTAAGAACTCGCCGTGTTCCTTCCTAATTGGCCATATTCCAGAACTTTCCTAAAAAATCATTTTAAGTCTAAATCACATGTCGAAATATCCTGTTTTGAAATATCCAGTTTTGTACCATATCTCATTTTGTACCTTATCTCGATTAAAAATATCCATCGTTTGACGGTTTGAAGCCTTAAGAGTAAAAAAACTCAGCACAGTTCTCGCAACTTCTTTAAAGAAGTTACCGGGCTGCGACTAAGATCTATGCGGAGAATGATCCTTTCAAAATATTATAATACAAGTTACCTCGTGACGTCCATAAGTTATTCTTGGGTTTCCAGTAATGTTATGACTCAATCCATCGGGTTAGCTTATGGTCTGATTTGCGATGTCTGGGAATACCCAAAAATATGTGCATTTCTGTAAAATGACAGTAACGCAGTCACAATGTTGTGTTAAAGCCGCTATCGGGAGTTTTTGCAGTTAGCTCAGTTGCGTGACTGATCCATGGAGATACCCTGTTCCTGGTACTCTGTAATCTCATGTTAAAATTTATCTGCTTTGATGTTACAAGATGGGATCCTAATCTTGTACCGTCAATTCATCCAGGATGGCATTTGATAACTGAATGAGGTAGACTGAATCAACGTTAAAGAGTTACTCTTCAACCACGAGATTAGGAATTTGATGAAAAAGGAGCCGATCCTAAACGGATCGTGCAGTGATCTCCGAGAGGAGAGCCGCCGTTTGGCAGGCGCAAAGTTCGCTTTCGGGGACAATGACTTCCCGCGGTAGAGAACGACTTCATTTGGTTGTCTAGAACAATACGAAGAGCAAGGGCCAGCAATGGCCTGAAAAAGCCGATTATTTTTATACTATCGCAAATAAGATGTATGTATGCATGTATATAAAAAGTATGTATGTGTGCAGTTGAGACGAAGTTTTGTTTACAAAAATTAACGAAAACAAAATACGAAATTAACGATAATTTTTAATTAAGTTTATTAAAAAAATTTATAATTATCACTATTGCCGTTATAGTCTATGAACTTTATCTAGTATACAGCATAACAATACTACTACTACTACTACTAGTATTATTATAGGAGAAGTATATTGATTGGTTATAGCCCTGTGATTGGAATGAGATTTTATTATGAACATTTGAGTTGGGTATGGGTATATGGTGTCAAGGTGTTCGATTCTTGATTCTTTGCGCCTTGCTGTTCTTTTGTTTCGTTTATAATACGCTTCGTAGTATTTTATGTACTTTATGTATATTGTCTTCGGTTTATAATGTTTGTGCTGGTGGCAGCAAGTCAAGGTTGGCATAAAAACACAAAACTAAATTGGCAGATGTGTACAAAATTGAGATTATTGCATTTTAATATGTATTTACATAAATGTCATAATGGATGATTAGATTTTGCCAGTGTTATATTGATTTGATAGGTCATGGACCATTTTGTTCTACAAATTCATTAATTTTCTAGAATTTACAGATATTACTTTTAGTTTTCTTGAACTAAATTTATTGGTATTTAATTTTTTTTTTCGAAATACAGCTTTGCTAAAGGGCTTTTGCCTTCTTTCTATAGCTATAAAAAGTGGAAAATTATTTATGATTATAGTGATAATAGTAAAGTTCTAATATCCAACTCTTATGGTTACCCCATTGAAACTATATAATTTATGCCATTAATGTCTGACACTTTTGTTTGGTTGTTGACACTGCTCCTAATGTTATGTTCTTGGGAAAGTATCGTGTCGAAAATATACATCTATTACTTACTCTTTGGTATTGTGGTATATTTTGTTTTATTCGCCTTTGAATTGATCTCGATTCCGAGCAACCCGGTACATTTTATGTATGAAATTATTTTAGTTGGATTGCCAATTTTCAGAGAATTAACATTATGCTAATACCTCGATTAATGCATTGAGGATAGAAATGCCTCGACAATTTTTGCATTCTTGGACACTTTTAACTTTCCGCTCCATTGGTAGATTGGAGTAAATTTTTTCGTTATTAATGTCAGTCTCACTTGCATTATGCATTGTACTACTGGTTTTGCTTGATTTAAAATTATGTGAGAACATTTTCATCCACCATTTCATGGTAATTTGATCCTTAGTTAAATTGTTAGGTCGATGTTGTTTTCCATTATTTTGTGTTTACATCTCCTTGTATTATTTCAGTTACCAATTCGTGTTCACTTACGACATTAAGTTTCTCCTTTTGTGTTTTTGGCCACAAATAAAAGATACATAAAATCGAGACCCACAATTACCTGCTACTTCCATTGATTATTTCATTAAACCTCAAAACGAAAATAAATTACGAATTTGGCACCATAAAGTAATAAACGTTTAAAATCCAAAACAAGTCATTCTCCACTTCCTTAAACAAACATTCACCTATAATATCCTGTCTCCAATTTCATAAAAATCTTTGTCAGTCAATCAAACACCAAATCTACACACACCACAAGTTCATTAATCTTAAAAGCAAAAAAAAAAAATTTCAACTTCCTTAAATCATTAATTCATTACGAATTAATTTTTTTTTTTGTTTTAATTTTGTAAATATTTCATTAATGTAATGACAAATCATAAAATCAGCTGATTACTAATAATAATTTTCGGGTTTTGGGAAATTAAAAATTCATTACTGGTTTTACGCAAATATACTGCGGCTCGGTCGGTAATGGTGCGCGCGATTGGCGATTTATTTCGCATTTTAATTAAAATTTCGAATCGAATTTACATAACAATTGAAAGTGATTTCGTTTATATTATAGCGATTAGTTAAAATTTATATGTGTGTAGGCATAAGGTAAGGTAACTAAAAATTTAATTTCATTTTATACGCATTAATAGAATTTAATTAAGGAAATGGGTATTATAGCTGCTATACTTAAAATGGGTCATCATTATATTATTATTATATATACGTTTATAAACAAAAGATTTTCGATTTGATGAAAAGTTTTCTTTCGTTTGTTTTAAAGAAATATCATTATCATTATTTAATACTTCCGATCAATTTCCGTTCCATCAATTTAATCAACGATATATCATGTATACATATACGAGTTATATACTGTATGTAATTATAGATTCTGATCATATAATTTACATAAAAAACAAACGAAGATGTGATTCTTAGACATATTATGTATATATGTATGTACTCGTATAGAAACGACTCAAAAGAGTATACTAAAGACACCATAAGCGCGATGTTGTAAGAATATACAATATACCAATTTACAAGAAGATTAATGGTTCTGAGTGGTTTGAAGATTTTATTTCTTTATTACTACATATTCAAAGTTATATATATGTTTGAAAAGGATTTTTCAATTCGATCACGATCTGTTTGATCAATTGAATATGTGTATTTGTATGTATGATGATTTGACAAGAATATTTATTTGATTCGTTCCCTGTACACTATATGTAGTTATGTATTTCCGGTTGTTGATCGTCGTTTGCATATGATCTATTATTTAACCAAATTTTGTTTAAAGATCTTGAATATGATTGCTTGATAAGATCAACATTTTAAATTTAAGTTTATCGTCACGTTTGTTGTGGGACACACAATTTGTCGATAATGAGTTATAACATTTGAGAAGTTTCAATCATGTAAAATGCAAATGGTAAATTGTAGAAAACCAAACACCACCTGAAGTTAAAATGATAATCGCATAACTGCAAGACTTTTAGTCATTGGTTGAAAAAGCACTATTGCTCACGATCACAACAACTATATTTTTATGATCATGCAATAGCACAAAGTTATAAAAAAGCTATAAATGTACAAAAATTGTCAAATAATTTTAATGCATTGTTAATACTAATATACATAGAATATTTCAGGAGGCTACAAAGACCTTAAACTTAATTAGTGATGAAGAGGTTCATAAAAGGACAATAGTCAAAGCTGTTGTTGTGATTATAAGTCAAAGCAGTTGGGAAAACTCTTTGTATTATGTGTATTTAAAGAACTGACTAATGGATGATTTGAAAAATACAAAAATGATCTTTGAGAAGAATATCCGAATAGATATGCACTACTGACATTGACGTTCACTGCCTTGTGATCGCACAAATAATTCAGAGTATTCAAAGAAAACAAATTGGTACCATAGAATGGTACATAAAAGTTATGTACTATAGGCAGCAAATATTTAAACTTCGACCACATAGTTTGATAAAAGCCATAGAATTTGGTGTACTGTGGCGGATTATTCGGCCTACCATAGATTCTGCTCTCCAACAGACAGGTAGAGTTCACCGATCGAAATCAAGTGATAAAAAATATATTTTTTGTCTCTCTGTTTGTTTTAACCGTTAAATATTTCCCCAGGAAATTTAACATTTTTGTCAGTTATGCATCGCATGCAAATGTTAAAAAAAAAAACTAAAAATCTGCAAAGTAATAATGTGGAACTATATAAAAACTATTAAATAAAATTGGCACCGAAATATTTTCGTCAACAACAACAAATTTAGTTGAGTCGCACGATTTTCGTTACAAAGTATCATCTACTATAGAGCAGAGTTAAATCTAAGAATACAAATATCACAAAGACCGCGAAGAAGATTCGAGCAAATGTTTAATTAGTTAAAAAAAAAATTATTTTCCCTTTTTTTGATTTATAGTAAAGGGTGATTCAACTTAAGTTTCCAACCTTTACAAAAAAAAAAAATCAACTGTGTTAAACAGCGGCCATTTCATATTACCAAAATATAAGACCTTGTATCTTATATGCGGTATGTGGCAAGTTGATTCGTCTTGCTGGAGCCGCACATGTCTTCAACAGCTTCGTCCTGTGTCATGATGTTTTATGAGTGAACATTACTTCAGGTGGAAATTAGCCTTACACTTGCATAATGTGCTGTTACAAAATTTTTATTTAATCCCTTAAAACTGCTTAATAGCGTGGATACTAAAATTGGATCACTCTCTAATTTGTTCGATACATAATTAGATTTTGTGATGTACGAGTATATTCGTATAGAAGAAAGTTTTAAATATAATTTAACAAATTTGAATTGACTCTAATCCAAAGCTTGTCGTTTTCGTTCTCGATGGGCATATCAGAATGATAGTCTGACATATTTATATATATATATATATATATATATATATATATATATATATATATATATATATATATATATATATATATATATATATATATATATATATAATGTTGTTCTAAATGGGAAACGTTTTATGTTTTGTTTACATTGTTGTAAAAATGATTGAACAGGTGCGCGTGCGATATCACGATTTCTTTAAAACAAAACTTAAATAATTTTGTGAAATTTTTTACATCTACAGGTAATAAATTTCATTGGTAACAGTTTTCTTCTAACTTTTGTTTATGTACATATGACGTGAAATATGGTAGAAATAGATGATGAAGATTTTATTTAAAATTTTTTAATTTTATTTTGGAAATGTTCTTTATTAAGAAATGGCGGCGAGATAAAGCCAAATTGAAATGTGATATGTTTAGAAAATCTATCGCCCACACATTTGTTTCCGGCAAATAAATACCACAAATCGTATTAAGTTCATTGTGCTATTACTGAATCGGTTCATACTTCACACTAATTGGGCGCTCCGTATTATCTTGCCTTATATTCAATTTTTTTCAATCTTAAAGTTTTCATGTTGGTTAAGCCGCTATAAGTGTTTCCTCGCATGATGCCTTATTTTTTTGCTGACCGACTCCATTTTTAAGCTCCTATAAGGGTTATTATTAACGCCATGTAAAGCTTTTGGAATAATTGCATTATTTTTACTTTGATATTTTTAATACGTTCTCAAAGCTGAATACCGTAAGCTCATATTAGCCCTGGAGTTCCTATCTACAGACCAGTAATTTTTTCTGTACTTAACGTTTAACTGTTCTTTTTTCATTTTGACACTCTTTCCACTTAAGCTTAGTGTCAAGTATCATGTCTAGATATTTGACCGTATTCGTATGTGGAACTCACTGAGAAGTTATTTCCACTGGTATCCAGCTAACCTTCCTCTTGTATATAAGATACATATAATTGGTCCCCGCAGGACACTTGCAGCTAGTATGACTAATTTAAACCTCATATGCTCTAATTTTTCAAACCATTTTGAAATTATTGAAGGCAAAGAAATCGACCTTTATACGATTTTTGGCGATCAAAACTTTGGTTTTCTATCATTATCAGTTCTGCTAAGGTTCTGCCGCTTTAATTGGTGTGGAACATAGTTAAGTCTTAAATTAGTGTTATGTTTTCATCTGTAGTTAGACTTGGGAGAGGTTGAAATGTGTCTCTACGTTATGGCGCCCGTAGCCCAAGTTCCATCATCTCATTTTATTGCAGGCTCTTGAGTATAAATCTTTTAGACATTTGTTGTGCTTTCCAGAGGACATAGCCAGTGTCTTTTTGCCAGTAATGTTATTATATGAATCGATTTATCCTTAATATTTTTAGGTATATAAGTTAGATTTTCGTGTGATTCCATGACGTATTTTATCATTGAACCGTTATTTCTATTGATTTAGTATTTTTTTTAAAATTTGTCCTCTAGTTGCGAGTTTTTACTCGATATTGACTAGTTTCTGGACAAATTTTCCAATCAGTTGTATTGTTCGTTAACTTGGGGAAGGACTCCCTCTTAATTGTCGTTCTTTACATCCCCTTTATTTTGTTGGAATGTGTTTTCCAGCAATAATTTTTTTGGCAATGTATCTACTTGCACATCTGGTTCTCGACCATGATATTTTTGGGTATGGTTATACCCTTGGCATTTTTTGAATTGAGCTATTAGACCGGTTGGCATTTCTCAACGGTTCTATTTTAACACTCATGTTAAGAATTACCTTCAAGTTGTATACATTTTTTGCAATATGTTTTGGTTAATTGATAGTCCCCCATTACTTCACTTTAGGTATTATTACTAAAAAAACGTT